>NW_027019302.1:10138345-10621532 GCF_013076305.1 Rhopilema esculentum
TTAGTTAAACATCGTGTGCATTGTAATGCGTAAATAACGTTAGTAGAGTTGCAGTCCAGTCTTTGTTTTATGTCGTAGTTTTTGTCAGTTTTAGTAAATTTAAATGTAGTAGCACCGTCTGTGATGTGTTGGCATGTTATGCAGTTACGTCGCGAGTGGCATTTTTAAATGCCTCTGGGATTACTGGGTGTGCCACTTTTTATTCTGGCACGAACCAGTATATCCCCGAGGTTATTAGGTCTGCGGTAGCTAAGTATAGGTACGTCAGGGAAGACTTTGATTTCATATTTTGGAGCTCTGTAATATGTTGATGTTTTGTTTGAGGATAGTAGATAGTTGTGGCAAAGATGGGTGATAGGTGGCAACAAATGATGTTCTGTGATTTTTACGTTGTTTTGTGGTTTTCCGGCAGTCCGGCCTGGTTTTTTAGAATCCTTCCGTATTTGTTTGCGTGTCTGTTTTGTTTTGTAACCTCGTTTTGTCAAGTATTGTAGTAGTTGTTTTGTTCGGAATTTGTAGGTTTCGTCTTCCGAGCAGATAGGTCGTAGTCGTAGGGCAAGACTGTAATGGGATTGACTGTTTGGTGTGTTTGGGGTGTGCGGAGGTGCTGAGGCGGAGGTGCTGAGGAGATACTGGTGTGTGTCTGTGGGTTTGACATAGAGATCTGTGGAGAGGGTGTTGTTTTTGTTGATAGAAATTGTGACGTCAAGAAAATGTATGGATTGTTTAGATTGTTCACTGGTGAATGTAATTGCTATATTTTAACAGCAATAATAAGTTGTAGCCATTGAGAAAATTATAAATTGAGCAGCTGAGAACCATTGACAAATTGTGGTGTTAACTTTTCATCTTCTGTTCCACTTGACAAATCTACTACTTTCTTTCATATGCTCCAACCTTTAATTAGAAAAAAGTTGTTGAATTATCGGTCTATCCGTTCATGTTGTTCTTGTTGTCTTTAAAGTAGTTATTTCAACGCGTGTCATTAGGAATGCAGAGTCAGCAACCGTGTTTTGATCTTGCTTTTTATATTTCCACTACAGCTGTTGGAAAAGGCAGCAAAGGATCATCCGTATCACGTGACTATCATTATCATGGCATTGTGCAACGTTGAAAACGAACCAGCAGAAACGGCTGCAACTTCAAGAAGGGGCAAGCTAGGCCGAAAGACTGCTGGAGAGAAGAACAGTTTTGCAGAGAAGGTTTGTTGAATTTTTTTAAGTTAACCTCTGTGAATTTGTACAAGTGATCCTGCAACCTATCAATTGGTGAATTGTTTACCTATACGCATATATTGACTTGAATCTCATTCCCAAAACGAGGTCTTTTTTGCTGTACAATTCCTCATAGATAAAATGCTTCTTCGTAATAATTGCAAATATTACTACGTAATATGCTAATATTTGCGTAAGTACCGCATGTAGTAGTCAATGTCTAGTCAATGTCAATGTAGAAAAGATCCTTGTTAGGAATGTCTAGAAAACATACTCTAAAATGCACATTTTGCAAGCAAGTTTTTTGAACCCAGCAATAAAATCCTTAATTATTTCATAATATGTAACCTTTGAAATATTGCAAAACACTGCACAGTTCAGATTGACATTAATGCTACTAAAGATTGATAAACAAAGACTGTACCCTTATTCTTCTCTCAAAAAGGGCCGTGTTCACTCCGCAAGAGCTCTGCTTCAAAAACTCAAAGCCTCAAACCCTGAATTGATTGACACAATGGAAGCTGTTACAAATGCCTACATGGAGCTTGCTAATCATGACATTCAGCATTTAAAAAGACAGACAGGTATGAAATTGTTAATTTTACGGAAGTCAGTACAAATGATAGTCATTTGGAATTGCTCACCTGTCTTTTTACTATGTGAAATAATTTCTCGTGTAATTTTACAGTGCAATTCTAGGTTATCCTGGATTTGGAATCATGAACAGTTTTTGTTATCCTTCAAATCATTACAGAATTGATCCCACCACTAAACTGCTCTGTGCACTTAATAAAAATCTAATTTTTATTTTCGTATTTGCACGATTTCTATCACTATGACATATCAATCTAATAGCATATTACTTAGCATATCAAACCCCATCGAATTTACCGAAAATTCTTAATAAGTTTTGGTTTTCAAATATTGTGGGAATTTTTGAGTAACAAATGCTTGCATTTCAATAATTTAATATAATTTCAATAAGATAAATTTCCTGCTTGTTGACACTGTTATGTAAATTTGTGAAGGCAGATATTTAGAGCTCGGTGATTTGCAAGATAATCCTTTCCTTTTTTTAGTTGTTGTAGTTCTGTGGCATTCTAATGTAAATATAGGGGCTCCCCCTATCAACCATGATTAGACCAAAGACCACAGTTGCTCTCGAAATTTTATAATCAAACTGACGGATTTTAAATCTTGGAAATCATGATAATCATTTTCAACTTAACAAGTGCCTTCGAGCGTTACTTTAAGGCCGTTGAAAAGTATAACAGTTTTCGAGCTAGCAAGAATTTCTCTGTGAATGAGAGCCGAACATTGCACTGAAGCAATTGACGTAGCAGTGTCACCAAAGTGATTCATTTTGTCTTGTTCGGTTTTGGCTCGGGAAGGGGCGGCTTTTAAAAGTTACAACTTTATGAAATTTTGCAGCGAAAAAAGTTTTACCGAACTAATTCCCAGCAAAAAGCTCTCTTTGAAGTCAATAAAGGTATATAACTTATTTTGGCAGGAAGGCCTTTAGGCTCAGCTAAAGAACCAGAGCCTTACTTTGGGCGTTGGGATGCGAAACTTGCGGAAAAATAGCTCAACGGCTGTCTTCCGATAACTTCTAGTCGTTTTGTTTACCATTTCACGTTTAATTTCATTTTTAAGCCTTATTAAACATTTATTAATCATTAACTGAGCAGCAACCACCAAATCAATCATTCACATCTATGTTTTTGTGGCAATTTCTCGGCAAGAACCACACCCATTTGCCGAGGATTAACCAACCGCATCCTTCTCTTTGCTCAGGCCTGTTTTGAATCAATGTGACCATCCTGTGAACGTGGTGGGCATCAATTTCTTTGTTTACATTTAAACTGTGTCATGCCACATCAGGTTTTACCAGACCCCCCGCGTGTCTTTAGATTTTTTTCTATATTTTACGTCTCTTTTAAAGTTTTCATTATCGTTCAAATTTATTCCTATCTGACAGGCAAATTTGATCTGCCAAGCAAACTGTTAATTCGTCGAATTAGAGATGCCAAACATTTTGCCATACCAACACTGGATATACAGGTAAATAAGTTCATTTGTGAAGGATTGTTTCCAGGTAGCCGTAATTAAGAATATGGTATGCCAATTCTAGGTTTCACTTGAAAAAAGATCGTTGAAAGCTTTTTCAATTGCTTTAGTCGCGGGAGATTAACAGACGGAAAGCACTATGAGGGAAGCACTCCCATTTTTAATAAGAAACTAAGCTTGGAATTACCACTTGGTTTTTTTTAATTTTTTTGTGGTATAGATTTTTATTTTTGTGGTATTTTATCGCCGGTGCTAGAGTCACTTTCTAGAAACCCAAAAACCTAGTATGAGATAACATGAAATGGAAAACCCAATAAATTACAAGAAGCTAATTCTCTAATTATTTCTGTCAACTTAATAGGAAATAAATTGCCTTATTGTTAAAAAGATGCATTTCCACCCCATCTTTAAAAATGAATTTTCTAGCAGTTTCTTAAGGCTACGGGTGATCATTGCTAAAATTTCTTAATTTTTTTGTTCGTCTTGGGGCTTGGTGTCGTATAGACCGTTCTTGTTTATAATACATTGCGACTGTTTGGCAAAAGATTTACACGATACAAGAGAAATGCGAAGATTTTTACGTTGGATAACTTCTCGTGTGATAGTGGATACTCTGCCAGAGACATTTGATCTGTGGCCAATCCATAAAGGGCTCATCCTCCCCATTTTCTCATCTTTTTCCTTAATGTTCATCTTCAGGTTGATCCTTCCTGCAAATACAATGACGTGATATACATCTCGAGTTTTGATAATACATTCACCCACTGTGGAGGAATTAACCTACCGAAAGTGATCACGTGTGTTGGATCTGATGGCAAAAGAAGACGTCAGCTTGTGAAAGTACGATCCTTTTTTATATTCCTAGTAGACTCATTTTTCGGGTATTCTGTCTTTTGTTTTTAGTCAAACATTGATTTTTTACATCTGCACACTTTGACCACTGAATAACAGTTCTGCATGACATTTTAGTACTCAATTAACTACCTGATAAATCGTCCCTGTTTTATTAAGATGAGATAAATTTTTCAAAAGCAAATTGTTTTCTTCTAATTTCCAATGTTCTAACCTTTTCTTATTTTTTTGGCAAAACGAACCTCGGTATTCTTATAAAGTATAAAATGATCTGATAAATAAGAGTGTACTTGATAGTATCCATTCAAATCCTATTAAAAGATGTAAATGATAAAACTTAATATGAATAATTAGCAGGGTCGAAACCAATCGACTATGAATGATACAATATATAGGAGAATTGCTCACAAAACATAGTAACAGTCAAAATTATAATCATGAACTTATTTACAGTCTGTTTGTTTCTAGTCAACTCTAATTTACACCAGCTATCTACATTTTTGCAATGAAAATAGAAAGATTATAGAAACCAAATTAAGTTCAAATGTATCACCTACAGTTTTTTGCATCAGCGTAATTCCTCTCTGTATTTCACAAGGAGCGTTGTGGATTTTAAGTCATCACTAAGGGGGGTCACTTATTCTATAGGAGAGGGAATTTATTTCATAGCGCCGAGAATCAACCAAGGGGAGCTTGCATTGCTCCTTAGTACCCAGGTCTATACATCTTTTAGTACTATTCAATATCACATTTCTACATTTTTGTTTAGATGTTGCAATCGCTATTCGGATTTAGAGATCTTTTCTCAAATGCTCTCATTATTATCATTCAGTTACAATTATTTGAAATTACTCTCAAGACAATTGGTTTTAAATCTGGCTAAAGTTTTATCAGCCCTTTTTTCTCTTTTTGATTTCAGACCGCATCTGATTACTATTTAAAACTAAATCTAAAATTAAGGCATCGTTTGCATCTTATCTGGCTTTGTGTTGATAAACGATGAATTAGTTTATGTGGCATTTATATTTTAGTACCTGTTGCTATTACGATAAAGATAAAGATAAGATTAAAAAACAGATGGGCTTTAAGTTTAGCTAAAGTGCTTTTATCTGAGCCCTAAGTACTTTTAACTATTTGTCCATGAATCAGTATACACTTTTTTTATATGAACCAGTAAATTTAAGTTCAGGCTGACTGTTCTTAATTTTTTCGAAAATCTGAGGCTAGATTGTTCTTAATTTGTTCTTAATCTAATAAGGTGTAAGCAGTGCGAGTGCTAGCTTTTTTGCTCTAAGAAGGTGTTCAGGCCTCATTCGCCAACAGAGTGAGTGAGACAGCCTTAATTTGCTTATTCACCGAAAAAGCACCCACACATCGCTAAAAATCCTCGATTTTGAGAAAAAACGTTGTTCAAAATTGCATTTTGCAGAAGCTCAGCCTCAGCTTGTTCTTAATTTGTTCTTAACGTTTGACCAATTTTGAGGTTCGTGTTCTTATAAAAAAAAGAGTAACGCAAACTGTCGATCGTGTTTATCTTTTGACTTGCTCTCTGTGAAAATCTAGTGTGTATTGAATGCACTTACAACCTGGTTCGATTTTCCATGTTAGCCCGAGAATAATTTAATCTGTTAATTTGTATTTGTTAAATTCAATGTTATGCCAGCTTGGTATCGTATGTAATTCACAGTCTTTTGTCCCATCTCCAGCTTGAATGGGGACGCATTGATTCCTGTTGATTTAATGTTAATCTCGTCCTTTAGGGAAAGGATGACTTACGACAAGACGCTGTGATGCAACAAGTATTTGGAATGGTGAATCAACTACTAAAAGAGAACGCGGAGACGCGAAAAAGGCAACTGCGCATTCGAACATACAAGGTAGGCGTGGCTGTCACATAGATATTTATTACTCGATCAATGCATTTCAAAATGTAATTCTATGTACACGGATTGAAACGGGTAAATCTTTGCAGTGACTTCCATTCTCCCTTCAGATAGGCCCGTCATTATTTAATAGAGTAAATGTTAGTGTTGCTGAAAACTTTTGGCATGGATGGTAGCATCTGTTTCCTTTGTCTTTCCACCTCATTTCTCTTATCATATATCATGACTAGAAGATTTTCTTTTTCTAATGTCTACTATAATGTAAACACCACCCGCTGTACTCCTCTATTGCTGACCTACTCTGTCAAGTTTACCCATATCATACCGATATTTCATGTCATTTCTCCAGCACTGAATTTTTTCGCCCAATAACTTTGTCTCCTCCGTTCCAATATTGCAGGTTGTACCACTGTCTCAAAGGAGTGGTATTGTCGAATGGTGCGAAAACACATTTCCCCTTGGGGAATATTTAGTCGGCAATCGTATAACTGGAGGTGCCCATGCCCGATATCACCCCAATGATTGGTCGGCGGGAGAATGTCGCAAAAAATTTACCGTAAGTATTGCCGACTGATCATTTTCTATTGATCTGTGATAACCATTGACTTATTTGAATTTGCCCAGGTTCGTCGAACGTAGCAGATATCTTAAGGCAGAGCCGATGTTTCCGGAACTATACACCAAGATATAGCAATGGTGTGTCTTCGTAACCCGTCTCCTGCCGGGCTTCTTGCGCACCTGAATTTCTGGGGCATTCCTGAGAGCTTCCCAATTCCATGACCTCACACCATGTCAATTTGGCTTTTTATCTTCACTACCTACTTATTGCTCTTCAATGCATGACTGTACTTGCCAGCTAATTTTTCAATCCGTTGCCTCATAGTATGCCAAAGCAAGTAAGACAAGGTGCGCATTTATCTGGCCGATTGGAGAGCTATTTAAATGATCGTTTCTATTTGGATGATAATGTTTGTTATCTTTCTACGTACTTTTTTATAAAAAGCTGTTCATAACTATACTCGTTTCACATTTGCACAGGATGCTGCAAACTCGAATGGCAAAAAATCCCGATACGATACCCTCCAGGTATGGCTTCTTACTCCTTTTGATTACAAGCAATTGCAATAATACAGTTTTCCAATCTTATTTTTTGAGCACGCTTCTTACAAAGACACGTCATCTGGCCTGTTGACCATGGGTGACCGGGTGCCTTGTGCCTAGCGGGGACTTGAATGCAGTGAGAAATTTTCCCAATCAATGTTCAAATGTAGCTTATCAAGACAACATTGAGAAGATGATGATAATTTTGGTCGCATTTTAAGCAACTCTTTCTTCAAACCTTTTGCATGATTTCATTTAAAAATCTTTCAATCAATATCAGCTGGTTCGATTTCAGCTGATCTTATGATGATGCGACGCTTCAAACCACTGAGCATCGAACTTTAGAAGAACTGTTACGATCCTCTAAAAAGCTACCGTAACTGAACGATACATAGAACTGTTACGAAGAACTGTTACGATCCTATACGATCCTCTCAAAAGCTACCGCAACTGAACGATACATAGAACTGTTATGAAGAACTGTTACGATCCTATACGATCCTCTAAAAAGCTACCGCAACTGAACGATACATAGAACTGTTACGAAGAACTGTTACGATCTTCTAAAAAGCCACCGTAACTGAACGATACATAGAACTGTTACGAAGAACTGTTACGATCCTATACGATCCTCTCAAAAGCTACCGCAACTGAACGATACATAGAACTGTTATGAAGAACTGTTACGATCCTATACGATCCTCTAAAAAGCTACCGCAACTGAACGATACATAGAACTGTTACGAAGAACTGTTACGATCTTCTAAAAAGCCACCGTAACTGAACGATACATAGAACACAAACGTCATTCTTCATAAATTGATGCTTTGGTCTTTCAATCTTGACTCTTAACTCTTGTTTTATTTTTTAGAATATTATGTCAAACTTCCAACCTGTTTTTCGACATTTTTTCTACGAGAAATTTACAGACCCCGTAGAATGGTTTACTCGTCGTTTGGCTTACACGAGAAGCTTGGCTTCATCATCAATTGGTGAGAAATTCTAGAATCAACGTTAATTTTTGGTTTTCTCTTGATTAACGAAAGAAGTTTAGGATAAACTAGAATCTTGTCCATTTTATGTTAATGATATCATCATTTTTATGTCCATACTTTCATAGTTTCTTCTTCGTCAATTTTCATGGTCACCTGTCATGATCTTCACTAGAGTTATTTTGAATCCAACACAAAACTGCCTTTGATGCTATACCATTTTCATTCAGTCCCAGCCTGCATACAATAAATAAACTAATGGAAACTTCTGTCCAGTTCGTATTTTTCAACCGGATTCCATGATATGGCCTTAAATTCATAGCATTATTTGTAGTCGAAATGCGTCAAGAAGCTTTGTTTCGTGACAAGAGGTGACCTAGCTCTAAAATCAAACATATTGGTAGATGATTTTCGAAAAACAAGGCAGCTGCTGTTGAGAAGAAGCTACACAGTTGTTTATGTTAATTCAAATCAATTTTCAATAGTGTGTGCAAACCAAGCATTGTCACTCAAACCAAGAAAAAACTTTATTCCCATTTTGTCAACATCAGCCTTTTTTCTTTTGTTTGCCAAACCATTAAAAGTCGACAGGTTTTTTTAAAATAATAGCAGAAGTTTTGTGTTTTATGAACTGTGGTAAGAAGCAGAGCGGCCTGAATTTAAAAAGTGAATTTCTTGCACGCAAGCTTTTCGTGTCCATTGTTACTTTGATAAAACATGGATCAGACACCTATTTTTCTTTTTTAGTGGGATATGTTCTTGGTCTAGGCGATCGACACGTGCAGAATATTCTGATTGACTTCATAACCGCAGAACTGGTGCATATTGACTTGGGTTAGACATTTTTATTCTATGATTCGCTGTTGTTTTATCTTTGTATTCCTCTGGCCTTTGTTTAGAGTAAAAATGATCCCTCGTATTTTACAGTTGTTTTTTTAATATATTTTAATCTCGAATTCTCAGGAATTTTCTTATGTAAGCAGACTTGAAATTAAGTGCGAGAAACACTCTACTTATTTCTGTAGAGCCTTGCAAGCAGTTACATTTTATATACTTAGATATTAATAACATTTTAGTACTTATTCAGAAGCCTGCAACCTATGGTTATGCGATAAAAATTACACTCTGTCTGAATATTTAAGATCACACCACAGGTTTCTTTAAAAGGCTACAATATTTAAAATGTGCAACGACGTTCTGAGGTACTGTCACAACCGGGCCGAAGATGCACGAAGGTGGGGGAGGGGTGCGGGTGGGGGTGGGGGAAGGGTGGGGTTGCAGCCCCCAGTTATTACCAGACTGTGTTTTATTTCCTTTTTAACAAGCAGTGAATATAAGCAACTAAGTGGGTGGAACCTTTTTATGCTTTTGCTAAATACCTTTGTTCTCAATCAGGCTTGATATTGAAATTCTTATTAACAGGTATTGCATTTGAGCAAGGCAAACAGCTACCAACCCCAGAGACTATTCCTTTTCGCTTGACACGTGACTTGGTCGATGGAATGGGCATCGCAGGGGTCGAGGGTGTGTTTAGGCGTTGCTGTGAGAAAGTAATGGGCCTAATGCGAAGCTCACAAGAGGCCATATTAACGATCGTAGAGGTGGGTTCATTCATGAAGCTCCGATGTGACTAGTAATTGAACGAATTGACAAGTTCACAGTTGTTAATGTACGATTGTAGGCCTAGTCAACATGCTAGTCAAAAAACAGGGAATTAATTATTATTTTGACTGATCTTCTTTTGAAGTGCTCGAGTTTCGTTGGTACAGTGATAACAATTACCCGACATTACAACTGAAAAAGAAAATTTTTAAACTTTCGACTGAAGCAAATATTAATTGATACTTGGAAAATCCCATCATTGCAAAAAGTAACTTTTTATGTAGCTAACAGGAAGAAATGCAGTTTTTAGCAGAGCAAACGAATTAAAGCTTTTGACCATTTTCTCTAAGAATTTTCTGTGAATATAAATAATTATCAACAATCTATTTGTGACGATTGCTGATCAAATCTGGCGACAAAGATGTGATGAAGAAATGTTAGCTGAACAAGAAAAATGTATTTGTAGCCACAGTAACTGTCAGTGATTGAAATAAAACCCAAAAACCCAAATAGAAACCCAAGAAATAAAACAAATTAATGATTAAAAGAGGAATAGTTTTTTGTCCTAGTGTCAAGTATTTATGCTTCAAGTCAAACATTCTCGCACTTATTCTTTGACTTTTAATTTTGATGATGTAATGATTCGCTGTTTCCAGCGTTCTTCGGAATATTGCGGGCTATTTGAAAGAGTTTTAATCCAATGTTTTGAATGCGATTGTCTGCGAAATCCTGTCGATTAAGATTTGCTATTCATTTAGGTTTTGTTGTACGACCCCCTGTATGCATGGACACTGAGCCCACTGAAGGCTGTTCAGATCCAACAAAAGACTACGGAGGACGCGGGTGAAACTTTGCAGAATATATCAACCCTTGGCGACGACAATCTAGACACACTTCTTGGAGAACTGCAGTCCATGCAACCACAACAAGATCAGTCAAAAAACAAAATGGCGCAACGAGTTCTGATACGTTTAAGGCAGAAACTCGATGGCAACGAGGGGGGCTGCTTCCTGAGTACCGAAGGACAAGTAAACTTTCTTATTCAATCCGCGAGGGATACAAAAAATTTATGTCGTTTATTTCCTGGTTGGCAACCCTGGCTTTAGAAGCAGGAAATTTGATCTCGTTGTTTATAGAGACCCAATTAAGTCAAAGTTATTTATGCTCTGTTTTCCTATAATTTCCTGGTTTAAAAGTTGATTTTCTGATACACAATTTCTACGCCCTAATCCGCTAGGACGTGTTGACTTAAATCGTTTTTCTAAACTCAAAGCGACTTGTCATCAAGACAGGTCATCAAGGCATAGACAACTTTGACTTCAGTTTTAGTCAATGTTCAACTAATCTGGCAGCTTACATTAATCCCGATTTTATTTCGTTATTTCAATACGTCTGCATTCCTGGTGTTCTCGGTCAGTGACGTCACGTACGACGTTGCTTATAACTGTATTTTCGTTGACATTTAAAGTTTCTCTGGCACGCCATTCCCTGCTTGAATTTCCTTTAATTTCTAATGAAATTTCTTTTCGTGGGCTTTCAATTTGTTTATTTGATGATTAAGTTTGTTTTCCTGATCACACCACTTTAATTTTTGGGTAATTAGGTTTTTTGATAATTCTTCAGATTCCTGTGGTAAGTTCGAAAAGTAAGATTGTAAAATCTGTGGTTTATGCTGCAATACAAAGAGCTGTCGGGCCGAGATTAGGAACAAACAGGTCAGCCACATCCAACACTGCTAGGTAATGGAAAAAGAATGTTATGCCTTTCATTGCTGTATTAAGACAGCAATACTCAAACGTATCTTGGATTTTTTCATTTGCCCCGAGCAACAATATGTTCCAATTAAATAAGGCAGGCTTGTTTCCGAAATGGTTTACTGGATCTATTAGTGTTGACCGAAAATCAACAAATTTGCATTGCTGAAAACCGATTTATCTTTGCTTTATCAAGTAAAAAATCCCCGATAATAATTAAATTTGTGTTCATGGAAACTAACTTCTATTTGCTACAACCTTAGCCCCTGAAACGATAAATATTTTCGCATACTAATTCGAGCGATTGTTGCTCTTTTTTTTAATAACTAAAATGTAAGGATCTGAATCCAGCTATCTTGCCTGCTCAATAGAAAATCAAGTGAGTGACCCCCCAAAGTAACCTCATTTTGTGAAATATAAAACAAAATAGGAATTTTACGGGAACGGCGTGCATGAATTACATACAGTGTAGTTTTGAGAGTTGTAGATCACCTTGACCCCTGAAATGTTGTTGATCATTTGGCTTTGATTAATTGTTTCATGAAAGCTATCTTAATTGTGGCAATGTTATGTTCAATGTACATATTGCAAAAGTAAACGTTTTTTCTTGTTGCTCTATGGTGTTTACAACATCAAGTGATTTTTAACTGTTGTTTTTGTTGGATGTATCGTCATTGTAATAATTCTAGCCGTCTCATTTGTTCCCTCTTGTTTTTCGTTGTTGTAAATAACTGCATGTTGCGCTAGGGCTGTTGCCCGTGTTTATTTTCAGTGTGCAAAAATCAGTGTCACTGAAGTAAACAGTTTTTTCAAGTGGTGAAGTAGATTTCTTGTTTACTTTAATTGAGTTTTGTTCTCGTTCTTTACCTAATAGCATCATCATCAATCTTTTCCTATAAACTAACCTATAGTTCTTCTTTCAGAATATGTTTCACAAACCAGAGTTTAAATTGTTTTTGATTTGAAAATAAAATGATTTTAATTATGCCACTAGCGTATTCCGGCTACTCATCTTCTTATAAGGACCTTAATGTCAACTCGAAGGAAACTACCATCCATATTAAATCAATCTGAATCTTATTATATAAAGCTATCATTACAATACAATACAATACAATACAATACAATACAACACAATACCAGTGGCGTAGCGTCCGGGTATTCAAGGTATTCAGTGAATACCCTGAGATTTCTCAGAAAAAATATTAATACGACGTATAATTGTAATAAGTAAAAAATGTTTTGGGGCTATTGATTCTGGTTGAATTCGTTGCCTTCGATATTCTACATTTAGTACAAGTACAAAATATCACGAAATTCATGGAAACAATAACGCTGCGAAGCATAGAGAAGCTGGGAGATCTTTGAAGCTAATTTTGAAGATTGAGCTACTTCATGTTGTATGGAGATCGGTCATGAATACGCAGTGAATACCCTAGACGGTACTTTAACCAATCAAAATGCTCCTTTCCATGAATAATATTTGCCGTTAATCAGCTAAAACAATGGTTCTGTACGCTGAGAAATATGCAGCGTACAGCCTCAAAGTTGGTTCAAAATAGTCTCGTTATGAGATCGATGTAAACAGTTAATGGACGTCGGAGCGGTTGGAGTGATGGAGCTGCATCGAAAACAGTAAACATGACTTAATTAAAAAAACTATTGCAATGTCTGTATTACTGTTTCATAATCATTCTCTCATTTGACCCCTAATCTTAATCTACCAACAGCAAAGTGGAAAGGAAAGGTAGGCTGCTACATAATACTACACTGATTCAGATCTGTTCCCTCTTGAAATGCCACTTTGTTATTGCTTGCCAATCAGGGATGTTTCTGTTTGTATTATGTGATAGAATTAAAGTAAATGCAGATAGGCCTGGATAATATCCTTATAGTTGCCTGGTGTATTCAGTTATCTTGTTGGCCTATTTTGTTTGCATTATTCGAGCGCATTTATTTGCATTATTGTGCAGTCTCGTCTCATTACCTTCGATTCTTTCAAATATTAACTTGTATTGAAAATATCACGATTAGACCCTGAAGAAAAAGTCTATACTGCATAGCACAAAATCATTTATAACTCATGTAATGCCCTAAGAGAATAATTTTGAAACTTTCGAAAGCCCTTTTGTATTAAAAGGTATTAAGAGTAGGTGTTTACAGTTACTTCCTCTTTACATCAGTGCAAATTTTAGAGGATTCAACAACAACTATTGGGACATATTTCGACCAGCAAAATTTTACTGATTTTCAATGATACGTTTTGATTTGAATTACTTTTGATGAAATGGAATTTTGATGCAACGAATGAGTTCGAAGAGTATATTTGAAGGGTCCTTTAGCAAAGTATCGTTTTTATCATAGCAATGCCCTGACAGTGCAGTACTTGCCAACCGAACCAAAAAGAAAATTAGATAAAATGTCAATAGCTAGTCCTTTTAATCTTCCTATTATCCCTCCTATTTCCATCAAGCCCCATCAAGCCACACCCTGTCCCACCCTTTTGATTAATAGAGAATACCCAGTTGAAAAAGTCACGCTACGCCACTGCACAATACAATACAATACAACACAACACAACACAACACAATACGATACAATACAACACAATACGATACAATACAATACAACACAACACAACACAACACAACACAACACAACACAACACAACACAACACAACACAATACGATACGATACAATACAATCATCAAACAGCATCACCAAACGTTATTATTGATCGTCATCATTCTCAATTATTAATTACGCAAGTTTAACAATAATGAAAACTTTTTAATTCAATTAAACTACAATTACAAACCTCTCTATTACCTCTGTAAATTGCAAATGGCTAGCCTCGGTTTACAAGATAAGACTATTACAATCGTAAGGTAAAAGGGAAAACTGAGAAAAACAACCAGAATTGAAAGAAAAGTAATTCCGGGTTTGTCCATGGTTTATTTTTGTAAATATGTAGTGCGTAATACGGATGGCAATCTGGAGACGAGATTTTTGTTTTTGATCGATGGAGAGAGTCGCACATTTTGAATATAAGTTGCAGGAATTGCCGAAGATGCCAAGACAGCTCTTAGAAAGATTCACAAAAGAGACATTTCAACTGCCGTTGTAAATCAGATAAGAGAGGGGCATAATTATAACAATTAAAATTTTTATAAAGCGCCAAAATCTATCAAATATATATTTTTAGCGCTGTACAAGACTAAGACCTAAGACCTAAATTTAAAAAATACAAAAGACGTCTACAGCAAACAGTAACAAGTTCCAGAAAAATGCAATTGATAAGCAATAGAAAATAAAAATGTCTTTAATCTAGACTAGACTAGTACCGGTGCTCTGCGAGTTCCCAATGTCAAGGGGTAGACGAATCCGCAATTTCCAGTCGCGACTGGAAATGCTCTGTCTCCACGTGTTTTTTTGAGATTCTGCGACGGAACCCGAGTTGGCTTTTGTGACATTTATAGGAAATATCAAAATAACTCTCAGCTCTAGTTGAATTTTTAAAAATATGTAACTTGCAACGATCTTGTAGTTGGTTTCGACCGAGGAAAGAATGCAGAAACAAATAGCAGTTGAGTGAAATTCCAGTGCAGTAATTTTCTGTGTAGATTATCAATATTCATTTTTCTGGTATTCTTTAAGGTGCAGTTTATTGTCTCACGTGGCTTATTTGAAAACGAATCAAGCACTGGGGCAGATTATCGCCAGGAAATCGTGTTGGATAAAGAATCTCCAGGAAAAGCAATTAAGTCCAATAAACACGGGCTTTATTGAAGCCTTTATTAATGCTTATCATAGACGGGGGTTGTCTTACAGATTTCCAACCGAGGCGGAATTCTTAGTTTACGTGCAAATATTGACTATTTTCTAGATGACCAATTCGTCCAAACACATCTGAAAATAAACGCCTTGACAGTGGTCCCATGATATCAATAGCAGTTGGTAGATTCTTGACTAATGAGATATTTCCAGTAAGCTTATCATAATATACAACTCGCATTTTATTCATTTAACTGTTACTATTGAAAAATTATTGTCTTTTTTTATTGCTTTTCAGGGAATGAGTTATGTACGGGAATTGGTTTGAAGCAAACACTTTGACCTTTTATTGTAATAAAGCCATCTTTAAGAGTGTCCTTCTTCTACATTCTGTAATTCAAATTCTTGCGATCATTTTTTTTAATAAAGTTATGACTTTGATGGCATTAAACAAATAATCTATGAGCAGAAAATATCTTGAATAACTCAGAATGATAATGGTCCACTAATTTTTAAACAAGGTATCTCCTAATTACCATTTTGATGTTCTTTTTAAGAGCCTAGGCCCAAAAAAACCGCGCATATTGACAGAAAACGATAAAGTAATAATTAAGTAACTACACCTCAGATACATGCATTGCTACGTCTTGAGGAGAAACATCATTACATGCGCAGATTGACTGCTGAATAATATTCAACTTTGAGGCTTTAGTTATCAATTTAATTATCATTTGCTAAATCCTATCTAACAAAGTGGCGAATTCATATAATACGTCATCAATCCACCGCCCTCTTGAGAACAATTTGCAATGTTTACCTGAAAGAAGTCAATCAGTTTGTGGTTTATCTTTGCGAATCCTCAAAACCTTCCTCTTGACCGAACGCCGTAACCGGAATGGATCCAGTCAAGGTTCGAAGGTATCAGATGATATGCCCGTTGAGAATATCTTATTACTTTCTGGGGCAATCTCTGCATTTATCATGTTTCTCGTTAAAAATTGATTTTAAGAATAAATATCATTAATGTTTATTGGTTTTTTTGTAGCTCAGTGCTTGCTGAAGGGAGAATGGCATTTAATGGTATCGTTGGTGGCAGGGGCTTCACCACAGGGAACAGGGAGGACTGGGGTTGACATGTTCAATACTGAATATAAGCATTTAATGGTATCGTTGGTGGCAGGGGCGTCACCACAGGGAACGGGGTTGGCATGTTCATTCCAGTTTTCCCATCCCCTCAAATCGTTTTGGGGGTGGTTGTCGATTTTCACGGTTTTGGAACAAACACTCGTGACAGATTCTGTGATATACACGTGATCACACCTGTGACAGATTCTGTGGTATAATTAGAGAGAAGGAATTGACATAAATTGATTATCTACTCATAACTGACAGCAGTAGACCTATAATAATATGCAAGGTTGTTCCAAACCGTTCGGGTTTTACCACCGTGTTCTAATTTATCAATACTTGGATCACAACATATCGATTTGATCAATACAAAGTGTAATTTCTGTTTCGATGTTCCTTTGTACGAAAACGCCCACTGTTGCAAAATAAAATTTAGCATGTTCCTTTTCATCAGCTCTTTTTTAATAGATCTACGTGGGGCAAATTACCCCTAGAACCCCCTAGAACCCATACTTTTTCAACTCAGTCTTCGTTGGCATGGCGACATCAGCGATTGGTGATTTGATGCGTTTTAGCGGCTGACTGCTGGCAGAACCACGCGAATTAGAATGTCTGAATTTGCTGTACCCCTCTTTGAAACACCAAAAACTGGCGAAATGCGAAGTTGAATGAGCCCAGTCACTAGCTGCAATGAGCCACCAGTGAGCAAGAAGTACCGAAACTATCAAATACCAACAATAACCACAAATACACAATAAATAAAAACAATCGTGTTCTATTCAATAGCTTTGCTATCTGCATTACATAACCCCCGGTATTGCTATTGCTCCGCCATATTGGATTGTTGACGCCTTTATCGGTAGGTTTTACATGAAGTATAAGGTAGACAATCGAATACTTCAGATGGAAGCAGGCTATCATTGTTTCGAGTCTTCTTTCAGTTAACGCCGATATAGATTACTTGAACGTTTGGAATTTGCCAGTTATTTAAAGACTAAGGAGTAAGAATTAGCGCTTTCAAGGCCCGTAAAAACCAAGGCTGGTGAGTATTATTTGTGGTTTGTTTCAAAGTTTGTTCAAGTTGAGATGCAAGGAGGTCTCTCTTCCCGAACACCTTCGACAATGCACATTTCCTTTGGTGTTCGTGTTTGACGCCGACCACAAACCCAGAAAGACAATAGTGAAGTACAGTTAATGTCGGCAAGCACGTTTTGTTCGTTGGCAAATCAAACCAAACCTCTGTAAAAAGTTTTTGCCCCCTCATTTTCTATGTACCGTGTCTTTTCCGGGGACAAATATTTCCTGGTACTAAAACTTGGTACTGAACATTTGTTAGGTATTAATCTGTTGTGACCTTAAAAGTGAAGAGAGTTCGACTCCGTAGATAGGTCTCTGAGAAGGGTGCCCTGCTCACGTCACCTGGGTAATTCTTGTTAGGTAATTAAGAAATAAGTTGTTTTAAGATCTTCTTTCTCGTGTACGTGTACCTCACATTCTTGACTCAACTCCAAGACAAAAAAGCTTTGACGAGACGCGAAAATGAATCCTTCGGTGGGATCAAGCTGGCTAATAATTCGCGCAGGCGATTTCCTTTAAATAATCGTTTTCTTGTTGATTGATTAGAAGCCATTTTGTTGTTTGTGAATGCGCTAGCTATAGAGCAAGAGAACTTGGCCCGGCTGCAGGTTCTTTGAGTTTTGCCGGGCAAGTAGTTTGGGTTACAGCTGCAAATTGATACTTGCTTTTATTAGCTATTCAAATTATTATTTGCAACCTGTTGTGTGACGGCTTTATCACCAACAATCTTGCTGCGACCCTCTCCTAATCATTCATGATTGCACCCCAAGTCTCCCGTTCTTGGGCCGTAACACCCAATTCATTAAAAATCTCTGTTTCTGCATATGAACCCTAGCTTGCTTGTTCTTTAACTAGGGTGAAGATCGATACGTGCCAGTTTTTCTTCCGCGACTTAGAAACTTATCGCGGAAATGATCGAAGTAAACACGTCCTTGTTTACTAAAGGCGTGCTGGTGTTTATTTTCTACTTTTTAAATTCTAGTTCTTTAGTTACCTCTGTATCTATTTTATCTTTGATAAAAGCTTTGCTTCAAGCGATTCCAAGACAAAGGAGTCACTAATAAGATCGATTTTCCGTTTGGACAAGCCTTTGTTCTGTTTCGTTTATATGCTTCACAAAGCCAACATCATATTTGCTTTTTTTATACCCTTCCTATTTGATCAATGGCATCGCATCTTAGCCATCTTTTGCAGACGCTAGTTGATACGTTTCATGCTTTTTGTGTTAAATGTAAAGAAATCTTTCGAGTTGTTCCCCTTTTTGTACTCTTTGTTCTTGTCGTGAACCAAGCCACGTCAGTGAACGAGTCCTCTCCATTTCTAGTAATGTGACTCCATAAACGCCTTGTCTTTGTCCTCGCAACACGCCAGCAATCTTTTAAAAGGTGGTGCTCCGGTTTCCCCCAACAGGTGATGTTCTGGTTGATATAACACCAAAAGAGGTGATTTGACAGTAAACCACAAATTTGAATGACTTTGGCTTCATATACTTTTTAAAAATGCAATGAGTATTTGGTAATGCCAAGTTTTAGTAAATTCAGCTTCTTTGTGTTCATGATGATTCAATGAGATCCTGATTGTATATTACTTTGAAAGGATGAGACTTGTGCTAAGGCCCTGGCCCAAAAGCCAGAAATGTCATTAGGGTGGAAGTGCTTGCCCCAAGACCATCACCTTTTATATGATTGTTATACAATACAGAAGAGCTGCGTGGCAGGTGAGGGACAAAGTGCCAAGAAAAGGGCAAAGCATTATGGTTATACAGAAAATTGCTTAGTTTTGCAAGGGCTGGGGGCCTGTGTGCCCCCGGTTCTGGCATCCCAGTTGTCATATTCTATTTGTCATATTTTAGCATTTTGCCTAAAACTGAGAGTTTGTATGTCATGTTGTTATGCTTAAAGAGAAAGTAAGTTATAGCCACCTGTCATTGCAAAGAAAAGAAGCAATTAAGTTATTCAACAGTATTGAGGATATTAAATTACCTTGTAAGTAATGGAGAATAAGGGGAAATTGACAGACATTCGCCTTGTTGAACTGGAGATCGCAAAATGGACTCAATTTTAATGGAATGAGGTGCATTATCAGATTATTTGTAGAAATTCCCTTTTCGTCACTTCCTTTTACAAAAGAATATGTATTCGTGAACAAAAGTCATGCGTAATAAGCTCATCATGTTGGTAGGAAAAATTTTGATTTATGCACAAGCCTTCTATGTGTAATTTTGTTTTAAGTCCAGAAACAAGAAGAGACTATTTCATACATATTCATATGGACAGATACTTTAGAAGAAGTGAAATTATTTTTTGGTGTCTAGCTTAAGACTGCACATTCTGGCTTAACCTGTCAAGTCTTTGAGTTTGAACAAATTAAGCATGTTATTTGCAAGTTTTCAATTCATTCAATCCAATTAAAGCTGTCTAGTATCCACTTCCAATTTACTTGTCTGGCGCAATAAAAACAGTTTTAATAAGTGTGTGTGTAGATTTGTAGTCAGTTTTAATAAGATTTGTAGTAGTTTTTCCCTTACATACATTCAAACTCCTCTACTTGGTTTTATAATTTTTCTACTTAAATTGATTAAAGAATGTCTTTATTGTTGATAATATTTTCAATAAGTGTTTCCTGTATCTCAACTCCTTGGCATATTCTTCCTTATGCCAATAAACAAAACCTTCCTTAAAATATACATGAAGGGTGTGGTCAGTGTGGGTTTTTTGTTTTAAATGGACCTTGTCATTGTCATCAGCTATGTGAATGGCTTTTTTCTTGCCCTGGATTCGGTTTTAACCAATGATGTTGTAAGAATTGTTTTACTTAGCATTCCACTCTGTAAACTTCTTTTACTGTTGTATGGAATCTAAAGCTGTTGTTGGTAGCATTAGGATGAACAGAGAAAGTATTTGTCTCCAAGGGAATGCCATGTTACTTTCACAAAATCTCACCAAGGATGTTTGCATTTTCCTATGTATATTGTCCATGCCATTCAAAATTGTCGAAAGAAATATTGCTTTGTATGAGCACATCTGGGTACAGGTTTTTTTGTTAGAAATTAATCCTTTCATAACAATGGGCCTTTGTGAAAACCAGCTGCATTGTCTTTTGAGTGGGATGTGGGCTGTTGAACATGCCTAGTTTCCTTAATAGGGCAAACAGTTAGTCTATGAGGTACTTTGAATTCTAACTGTTATTTCAGAAGGAAGATATCTTGTTCGGTTTTGTGATATATGTCCCTTTTTACAGTTAATCCTTCTTCACAGTTGTTTGTTTCCTTTGCCTTTGAAAAATAATGGCCACATAAGCTGCAGGTTCCAAGATAAAATATGAAATGGCAGAGGCTCAAGTGAAAGTGTTAAAAACATGGAGGACCTGAACTGAACCCCCAATATTTTTGCTTGTATGGCTATGGAAGGCCACCTGACAAATGAAGGAATATTGAGCATCATTAGACCAAGCTTTACAATGCTCTAATCATGATTGATCTAGCCCTCAAACATTTTTCTTCACTTTAGACTCAGGTTAAATGTTCTATATCATTCATTCATTTTTCCAGGCACCCATTCATTTGAGGTATATACTTGAATAAATTCTTCACCTACCCCTTTTTAAATTGTGTGAGGCTCTTTCTTGAAACTAACTTAGATTTCAAATCTGTGATGACCTAATGCTGTAAGTATTATAATGGCTGGGTATTCTCAGGGAAAACCATTTCAAATAGCATACACTGGATAATCAATGAAGTTGTGTGTGTTGTACGTAAAAAAATGAACAAAATTTGATAAAATGAAATAACTTTGTACAAGAGATGAATATTTGGTACAAAGTTTCGAGCTTGACTCTTTATCAGCAAACATGGGAAATTACTATTCTTTCCAAATTGTAACAAAGACTGATATTTTTCCCTAGACCTTTTTCAAAGATGGAACTTTTGAAATGCAGTGAATTGCTCTGCTCCTTGTTGAAATATTCATCATCCTCGTAAAATAATATTTAAAAAGAAACAATGCACGAAAGTGGCCTTTGTATGATAGTTCTTTTATATTCCACAGTTGTTACATTGAGAAGTCAAGGAAGGCAAAGCATAATCCGAGAAATAAGAGCTAAGTTTGTGGCTTTTCTTCCTGTAAAAGAAACTTAGTTTAGATCAAAGGTCAGTTTTGTGGCTGCCATGCCAGAACATCAATGGCTTACTTCTTTCTCAATCATTCCTGCATGTCCTTGACTTGCAAATTTGAGCAATGAAGGACCAATTTAAATACAGACCTCACAAAATGACAAGTATATTTTGGAAAATTAAGCTGGAAGACTTCTTTGCCAATAATGCCAGCTTTACTATCATTAAAGAAAAACCGGAAATTGTTTCGCTTATGGAGATGCCATTTTCTGACTCTTTTGCAATACCAATTTGTGCTTAACCGCAACCCACGAGCAGAAAGAAACTGATATCATATTTCGGCCATGTTTATCTTAAGGAGGGACATCTTTGCCTGTTGTGGTGAAACGTCTTTGTTTTTCCCTGTTTGCCATTGAAACGATTATTTGTTGGGAGTTTTTGTTTAATAACTCTAGCCTATTTAAAAATCCCGAACAGTTAAGATTTTAAAAATATGAACGGGAAATAGACATATTTGTACAACCGAACTTTTCGCTAAGATCATTCTTTTTTAATTGGTGGTTACTTGTTTTCAACATCAGGTTTCCATTTTTTTCCAATTCTCTCCCTTTGTTACTCACACCCCCCGTATAAGTGACGGGGGTCCGTTGAAATCTACAGACACGTCAAGAATTCAGTTACTTAGTTGTGCCATTCATACAAGGCTCTTTAAGAATCGGTACCCACCAGATCAGCATTTACTTTTCGAAAAATGACTTCTCGTACTCATCTTGCAGTAAAGCGAGTATTGTCTTAAACAATCTTTTAATTTCCTCAAGAATCCATGCCCTAGATATTTTACCCCTTTACCATTCAAATTTTTTCTGGTCAGATCTCTACTTTGTAATTGTACTATCTATACTCTGCGCGACCTGTTTGGTGGCATGATGAAAAAATTTCACATTGCAGAAAGACAAATGATCATAGACAAATCGATCATAGACTATTAAACACTCGTACACTTTCACTTCTAATTCATCCTCAACAATAAATTCAGGAACAAAGAACGCAATCATATCAGCTCCTATAACACCCCGGTTATTATTTTGTTGTTTTCATAGACGCGGAACTGGGGGCATGTGCCCTTCCCACCACTTTATAGAATAAGGGCATATGCTCGCTCTTTACCTGCCTGTGCCCCCAGCCCCACAGTGAGAATGTTTTCTACATCAATGAATGTTTTATTGTTGATTGGGGGTGTCTAGTCGCAAATTTTGCCCTACGCTCGCCTTTTTGAGCTGGCATCATTCAGTCTCTTTGCACGAGGTTTTCATGTAATCTTCCATTTAGAGAAAGTTGCAAATGATTCAATGGCCGGATTTATGGATGCACAGTCTTTTCAATTTCCATCTAAAATTTAATGCTCATCATAAGGGAATTGTAAATAGTTTATGGTATCATTTCCAATTCCTTCTAAAGCCAAATGAGATCACGGATTAATTTTCCTTCCCAAAACCTCTCAGGACCTAATAAATCTTGTTTTGTGTTTTTAAAAAATATCTTTTGATGTGGATCAGTAAGACTCCCTTATGTAGTTAGTTTCTCACCGCAAAATACATGACCCTAGCAAATAGAACTGAATCTGGTACAAGAAGAGAGTGACCAAATTGATATCGCAGGCTCTCCGTTTTTCAAATTTGTTTTGTTGAAAGCAGCCGAGTCTTTAAATCTTCTTTGACCTATATTCCAACTTACGTTTTTGGCGTACCATAGTTAGATTTTGTGCTCAAGAGGGGTGTCCAGGTCCTATTTGCCAACGAAGTGGGTGAGTCATCCTTTATTTGCCGAAAGGTTTGAAAAGTTACCCCTAGATGGCAAATATTTCTCGTTTTGCGACTTTGATAAAAAGATAAATCTCATCACATCAGCCGTATATGGTCTAATGATGGTATTTCTTTGGATATATTTATGGATGTTTGGCTGAAGGCAATGCACAAATTTGGCACAATCTCTCAAGATTTCTTCCAATCTTTCCCTATGAACAAATCAAGCACATTATTTCTAAATATCGATTTCCCTTCTCAACCCCCCTGAATTGATTTAGCTCAGACTACATTAATATCATTGACAAACGACGCTGAAAAGAGATTAGATAAATCCCCCTGATCCAGCTTTTGTTACTAATCATTGTTCGTTACTTTTGCGAGTTTATAATAGTGCTTAGAATTTTCACCACGATCAAATAAGTGAATAATTGTCATCATGTGCCTCTTTCGATTGATAAAGACACCGTGGAAGCATGGGGGTGGCTAAGGGGCCCCATGTGCGTTTTAGCCTTTAAACAGGTTTGCGCCAATCCCTAAAAGAAAACTTCGCTCAAATATATGATAAGATCTCTACTTTTATAAACGTTTAGAGAGCATCTGGAACATTATATATAATACCAACACATTCACCATGTTTGTGTGTTGCTAGAGATTGTGATGTGCTTAACAGAAATGGGTTGTAGATACAAGCAATTGGCCTGTTCACAAATATTTAAAACGGGAATGGATCTAGCTAGAAACGTGTAAAAACAACGTTGTTACGAAGGAGAAGCCCATTTTGATATGGAAAGTGTTCGGTGAGGGTGAAATTTTTTAAAGAGCAAAACGCAACCTATTGAAAAACTGTAATTTTATTTTATTGCATTGAAACTTTTAAGCATTATATCACAAGTATAAGGTTTTATGTTTACTTGAAGAAAAGTCATGGTATTTTGTCCGTTTGATGTACTTGATCTAGAGTTGTTACACTGAGAATTCCAGCTTAGAAACCAGCTATGTTGAGAGGCCTATAATAGGTATACCCCCTCCTTTTGCGCAACGAATTCCTTATGTTACATCCTCCATATTGTTATATTTTTGACAATGTTGTTTTAAAGAAGAAGTTTTAGCACAAATATTCTAATCCTTCAATTTGATCTTTTTATGGATTCTTTGACAGCTTTTCCTTCTTTAATTAGCGTAAGTCCCTTTGCAACCCTTGCGCGTTCGCAATTCGCACTTATTTCCATTACGGTATATTAACTTGTCATTGTTAGCGCCGCATTTCTCATTTTCCATCATCTGTTACTTATAATCTTTATACATTTTTTTACATTTGCAGAATTCATCATTGCCAAATGACCCAACCTTAAGTCATCATTCGCTAAAAGAATTCAAACCGTGAAATGGCGAGCGAGACCGAACCGCAACGACTAGACCCAGTGATAGGCCCTGACCACCCAAGCACTTCCGTCCCAATCGAGCCCACGACCACCCAGTCGACGGGTCCTGCCTCGTCTGCAACAAGCGAAGAGGCAACCGAGGCGGCCAGTAGAGGCATAAAGAGAAAAGCCAAAAGTCAAGCACGGACGCCTAGGAAGATGAGTACTGCTATCAAAAGGTGCTCCTTGTTTTATTTTCTGATCCTGGTTCAAATGTTTACTTTCTTGAGTAACAGGGCTGTTGCAATGCATGTTTGGGAGGAGTGAGGGCTGCTAGAAGTGCAACGGTTCTGACATTTCATTTCGAAGCTTGATATTTTATGTGTAGATGATTAAAGCTAAACCTCGTCCCTTTCCGACGTCAGCGAGAAATACGTCCACACTGAGATGGACATATTCGCTCACACTCGAACCAGATTTGGACTCATAATTTCTTGCCGGTTAAATGCCGGCTAATTTCGAATTTAAGTATTGACAATCGAGCAAGGATGCGGTCAGAATGTACAAGTTTTTGAACGCATAAAATGTCTATACTTAATGTATATCGATATGCATAGGCTTCTTTGAAGAATATGGCTACAATTATCGAAAAGTAAATCTGTGATTTCAATGAAATTACGATTGGTTTTTTGAAGTGAGGTGGTTGTCCTGATGCCCTAAACGTCTCATTTCCTGAAATGGACAATTCCACAGCAAGGGCTCCTGCATCTCCTTTTCGCATAATGCTTAGTGGGTTCACTGTCTACCTGAAGCAGCTATTAATTTTTTGTACTTCTGTTTCTTGTTCGTTTAGTATGTTATTGTCTGTTGCTTTGAGAAGTATAAAACAACCTAGGTTTTGTCGTTACAATCCATTTCACGTTGCTGCTATTGTGTCATCCCCTTTTTACAAAATGCATATTATTTTCAGGATTCAAAGAGAATTGGCCGAGTTAACTGTAGACCCACCGCCAAACTGCAGGTCAGTTTTATTTTCGTAAAAAACTATATGTAAATAATATTTCTTTTTCAGGCATCTTTTCAGGCATAGTTTTTGAAGAGTTGATTATTTTTGTATTTATAAGTGTCACCTTCTGAATCAAGAAGCTGTACTAGCGAAGTACCTTCAAATCACTTATTAGGTGTGTACTGATCCAAGGATATGGGATTCGAGCCCCTGACATAATCAAACATCCTGTCAGTATTTGACTACCCGCTCTTTCCTTGTTTGAAGGTCTTACAGTACGCCACAGATCGATAGATATAGATAAGCGTGCTTTTGAACTATTGTATATTTCTGCACATTTCCAATACTTTGAAGGAAAATTGGAATAAAAGATATGTGGGGCGCAGTTTTGACCGTCCCCCCCCCCCCTGCGATCCCATCCCCAGCACACCACTGTAGCTTCTCCGTGTTCTAAAGACTAGTAATGTGTACGTAAAGGAGGGTCGCAATAGCAAACTGCTCGATGGACTACAAATGCAAATCCTAATGCAAATCAAAGATCTTGTTAGTTTCAAACCTGCCTGTCTATGTGTTATTTGCCTTTTTTGAATTTTGCATGCTTTATCGCGCTATCCTATTTTCATTTCTATTTCCATTATCCTATTTTTCATTTCAAAACCTCTTATATTTGATATTACTTTTTTTACAGTGCCGGACCAAAAGGGGACAACTTGTATGAGTGGGTAGCCACCATCCTTGGACCTCAAGGCTCTGTATACGAAGGTGGAGTCTTTTTCCTAGAAATCAGCTTCCCTTCGGATTATCCATTCAAGCCGCCAAAGGTAATAGAATCTTCAATTAAAGAACATGTTTTTGAAAATAAAGTAATCTTGAGCAAAGTCTTAAAAGACGGAGAAATGATTTGGGGGCTCCTTTTACTCTGGAACCCTTAGTTATCAAACAAAGGTCCCATCAAAAAAGACGGTTTTTGAGAACATTCAGAGATCTGCACTAAAGTAATGAATGGCAGTAGGGACAGTGTAAAGCTGGAGAAAGTCAGTAGTATGCGAAACCAGTTGTGTGCTCTTGAAATTTTCAAAAGTTTGAATAGCATATCGCCACACGCCTTTCGAAACTACTTCACTAGAGTAAAACACAGGCAGTGTACTCGTGCCAATGCAAAAAATATTGTTTTGTCCAAAGTACAATCCGAAGCAGGCAAGAAGGCCTTTTACTTTCAAGGAGCAAAGATTTTTAATAAACTAACAGACGAAATGAAGTGTGAAACTTTAATTTTAAGATTTAAGACTTTTTGTGAAAACTTTAACTTTGTTTTTTAAGACTTGATTTTCATCATGTATATAATTTTTATTTCGATAATCCATGTATATTTTAGACAGGTCCTTTATTGATAACAGCACGTTGTTGCTGAGCAAAGTTAACCTGTATAAATATGATATTATTATTGTTACCTTTATTATTTTTATTATTATTATTCTAAACTGCGTTACGCCACTGGTGTTGGTGATTGGACACTGAAGCTCCTGCGCCTCCGTGTAGAACATTTCTTCAAACAATGGACAAGAAATTTTGTCTCATTTTTCTTTTCTAAAATGCCTTTGGAAAAAACAAACATTTTACAACATGCTAAAAGCTTTTTCGTGTCTGACACTCCTCAGAGTATAAAACATCAGAACAAGAGTCCAAAAGAACACCATTGAAAATATATACCCAGTTGTGGATCGAAATAGGCCAATCAGAAAAACGCAAGCACAAGACCGGTATAGTTGACCATTCAGTACTGCGTGCCTATAGAAATATTACCAGTGGAGTCCAAGAGAGAAAAAGAGCTCCTTCTGTCTACACAAAAATCGAATCGATTCCAAAACTGCTAGATGAAAAGACGACTAGGCTCTGCTATTTATCTTAAACATATCGTAAATAGTTTTCCGCTATCAAAGCTTTCTAAAAGTAACATCAAAAACGGACACCTATCTATTGCGGAAAATATATCTCTTCCAAGATAGAAGTTCTACTGTTGTTAAGATATGTTAACGACCAAACAGGGGGAGGACATATTTCTGTTTTGCCGAAGAAAATTTTCGAGACGCCTCTGATAATTGTCCGATGTAAAGTTCATAATACTCGCCTATCCCGCTTTCTTGAAAACACAGCTGTTTAAAGAGTCCGTAAAAGAGATGATGGAAAAAGTATGGGATGTTTTAAGGCAATGGTTCTTGGAAAGGCTCGGTGATATAGAATTACTGAATAAAGATTCCTGACCATGGATTATACGATAAAAGAGCGAGATTTTACTGTTATGGAGCAAAAAGCTAAAGGTTTGGAATACCAGGGAAAAACTTTCATTAGTAAAGACAATGTAACATAACAAAAGGAGATCATAATGAGGATATGACAAGTGACCCTAAACAAGATTTTTCTTGTCGCTAGCGAAAGTGCACCTTCATGACGAAACCCAACGCCAAGTTCGTATTTGTCATTCACAATGAGTTCGTGCCCGCGCTCTTCTTTAATATTTTGTGTGCTAAAATATTGGGATAAGCTTAGCCCGTTCCGCTCACTTTTATTGATCATGGTTTAGGTCTTACGTTTTATCAAATATAAACCTTATATTGAAAATTCTTCTTTTCAGGTCATCTTCAAAACTCGAATTTATCACTGTAACATAAACAGCCAGGTTTGAAATTGTTATTATTTCCACCCGTTGCAATGCAAAATGTTGACCTAGCCTTGTAATTTCGTCATTGCAGATTTCTTTTCAATAGGCGAATAACTTATAGCACTGTTAATGATATTATGAGAATTTAGTTATTGGAATTCTTGTTCTATAAAATGCTAGGAAACAGCAATTAGTTTGGAGGCTTTGTGGAAAAGTATATAGATCTGGAACGGTCGTGTCAACAAATGATAATTGTTTTGTATTCGTTATTCCTTGCTTCTAGCTCCTTACTTTAAACTGACAAGTATATTTCATAATTAGGCGCAAAAACCTATGTTTTATTTATTGCTGTAGTTAGCAGTACGTCAGTTCTCTAACTACAGAAATTTTCATTGTTAAAAAGTCTTCTATGATTGCTAATTGATATCTTTGTTAATTTTATACTTTTTCATATTCGCAGTTTGGTACTCCTTTTTCATATTCATGAAGATTTTTCTTATATAGCCTGGTTTCCATATAGCCGTAAGGCTGCCTGCGACTGCCTGCGACTGCTTTCTGCCATCTTCCATCTTCCACTCTTACAGTAGCGCCGGCAAATGGAAACGTTCTGTTTTCAATTGCCTGCGGTATCGGTAACTATGCCGGTAACTAGGTAAAGTTTGAGCGGGAAAAACTGGCGGGCAAAATTCAACAACAAAGCCCTGTTTCAATTGGTTCTTGCACATCACATGATCCGTTTGAACAAAAGAATGCCGCAGGCAGCCGCAGGCAAGGCGTTTCCATTTGTAATTTGTCTGCCGGCGGTACCGGGAGGCTGCCGTAAGAGCCGGGAAAAGTTGAACTCGTTCAACTTTCTCCCGGCTCTCCCGGCAGTCTTACGGCACTTCAAACAGCTGCCTGCGGTACCGTTAAAAAGCGTTTCCATAAAGAATTATCTGCCGGCGATACCGTAGGGATGGATGATGGAAGATGGCAGAAAGCAGTCGCAGGCAGCCGCAGGCAGCCTTACGGCTATATGGAAACCAGGCTTATAATCTGATTCGTATACGCGAATTGTATTTTCAACGCAGGGAGTTGTGTGCCTTGACATCTTAAAAGACAAATGGTCCCCAGCCTTTACTGTTTCAAAGGTTCTTTTGTCTGTCATTGCCCTTTTATCAGATTGCAATCCAGGTATGTTTATGTGCCATAGGCGTTTTTTACTGTTGCTCCATATTTATCTAAGGATCACCTATTTACAAGATGGTTTAAGATATTTATGTGCTGGTAGAAGGCCACTTTGATTTGTAATAACAGAATCCTATTGATGAAAATAACAGAATCGATAAAAATGTTTGCGCTTGGCAACACCAAGTCAAAGCGAGTTCTGTTTTAGGCAAATCTTTTGCAGACTATTAATGTGAAAGTTGTCACCGATAAAACCCGTAATAAAACTTCCGCTAAGAAATTGGAAAATTTATAATTTTCAAAAATAAATTTCAAAAGCAAATTTCAAAAACCCGTCAGGGCTAGAATCGATAGAAATTTTTTGGATCAATTTACAGGAAAACCCAGGTTGTAAATACTGGTTTTAATTTTATTCTAATACCTCCTGTACCATTCCCACTCAGTGTGCTTAGCACAAAATTCTTAAACAGAGAGGTAAAGGCATTCTGATTTTTTTAAGAATAGTTTATGTAAAGAGAAGATAAACTCATAAGCTGTGGAACGTTAGGTCTCATGCATGCAAAAATACAATGCCTTTCCATAATTTCTATGCGTCTTTTTTCAGTTTGAAGTTTTTTCCAAAGCTCGTGGATTTTTTCTTCAGTTCGTTGCGTGTTTTCCCAGACTTGATATATGTTTTCCTTGTTGTTATTTATCTTTCCCTAAGTTCGATGTGTCTTTTCCCAAAATTGATACATCTTTTGTACCCGAGATCCAGGGTGTATCCAAGGTTTTAGCCTTGGAACATACTTTGAAAAGTTTACCTTTTGCTATTTTCTTTTGCATGTGTTTGGTTTTCTCTCAGTATTTCTGAGACATTACATATTAATGGTTTACCTAATATTAAATGTGCAGTGTTTTTTTCAGCTGATCCGCTTGTTGGCAGCATAGCGCAGCAGTACCTTACAGATCGAAAGGAACATGATAATTTTGCTAAAGATTGGACGAAACGATTTGCCACTTGATAAACCTTGTTAATTTATCAGAAATTTTGAGTATTTTCCCAAGTTTTTAAGGTAGTCTCCCGGAGCTAATTTGCATTCAAATCAGGCTAAAAATGAAAGAAGCATGATTGGCCTCTAAAGCTGGATCATTTGTTATGATGAAGAAAGGATGTTACGTCACGAGTTCGAAGGGCGCGTTCCAAACACAGCATGAAGATAGAGAAAGACTATGTTGTGGGCTTAAACGTCTCTGATTCTTGCTAGATATGTTCTCCATAGTCGATCAGCACTTTTTCAGTCATCATTAGAAATGAAAATTGAGATTTCCTGTTTTGACATTCACGAGAGTGCCATGTGGCTCATAAATTTGAAATTTCCCTTTTTGGAAGGCCTTTTCAGTTTAGACATAACTTACTAAACACTCGAGGTGATGAGGGCAATTACTGATACACAGAAAACAGTCCATTTGCAGCTAACTTTGATGCCTTTCAGAGATTTTCTTGCAATGGAAGGGGCATATGATGACGGACAAAACTGTGTCTTGCATCTCCGCAGTTTTTCGATTTTAGGCCCATCTGTTTCGATAGACTATTGGAACTAGAACTCGGCTTTCAAAATGAATTTTGTTAGTTGTATGTAAATAAATATAATCATTGTATAGTAGTATGAAACTACGGTTGTATGTAAATGGTGGTTTCTCCTTTCATTATTAAAAATTTAAATTATAATTTAGAATGAAATTTGTGGTTAGCGTAGTTGTTGCGTCGGTTTTGAAGAATTTTTGCCAGTTTGATGCGTGGAGAGTCATGGTTTGACCTTTGAAAATTGTCACATTTTTTGTTTTGGTTCTTGAATCTGCCTATGTTTGCTGAGGGAATGACGCTTCAGTTATTTGCTGAAAAACCAGCATTTTAATAGCTATCATTTCTTCTGAGTACTCAATATTCTCCTTGAACGTAACATTTTAAGTAAATCTGAAATTCCAACAACCATATTGTCTAATAAAGTTTAAACTCTTGTATTTCAAATATATTCAACGAACGCTGATTTCAAAATATGCCTTCATTTATTTAATCATTTCCAAGGCTTTTTCTTTTTCGCATAGTATTAACTTATCCTGTTTGATGGTATCTCAAGATCAAGAAATTTCAAAGTAAAGAATCATCTAATATTAGGAAACGACATTTTTCATGAATGTCATCTGTCAGTTAAAGTTTTAAAAATCTATAAATTTGAAAACAAGTCCATATTTCAAATTTTCCGTCAATCTTCATCGGATGAACTCAGGTCTTCAGAAGATGTATCCGACAAGAGGTGGAACCGCGTTCCTTCGTCACGTGATGCCTTCTGGATGCGGATCTTTGGCACTGATGGTCGCGATTCAGCTCTGAAAAGGATGCATTGCAAGTTCATTATATTTATTTTGATCTACAAGACTAGGAAGGTTTAAATAAGTTATAAAGGCTTTACAATTACTGCTTTAACTTGCATCATTATTATAATCATCATCAAATTATCAACAATCAATGATTAATCACTGTCAACAATCGTCGCCATCGTCATCATCATCATCATCATCATCAATTAACTTAACACCCAAATCGTATTCTTCATAGGAGTCATCAATGTAATCAATACCATCATTAATCGCCATATTCAATCGAATAATCAATCGCTATTTATCTATGTAATCATTATCATCATCAATCGCCCGCATCAATCGCCATAATCTATCGCATAATCAATCGCTTTCATCAACTATCATTCACATCGTTTTCCTTTATATTATTCATCATCATATTATTCATCTATGTAATCAACACCATCATCAATCGCCATCATCAATCGCTAATTATCATTACCATAATAATAACGACGATTCTTATAAAGACTTTAATAAGGGCGACAAGTTTTTTTTAAACCCAGCGTTTGCTGTCTTAGGTTGTTTCTCCATCCTATGGTTTGGACGATTAAAACTAATCGTTTACATTCTTACTTTTTTAAAGTTGAGTTTTCTTCTCTCATTAGGCCAGTCGTCAGTTCAACATCCTCAGCTTTCGTTTCGACATCTTTCAGCAACTCTTCGTGATCTCGCCTGCGAAAACGTGAACGTCAACGTGAAAAATGAACTCTGGAAAGAAGCTTAAAGCAATCACAGTCTATTACTAATCAATTAATGGATTTGGTGTGCTAGCGGATTGTCCACGTTTTTAAAGTTGAACATAAACTTCTTGATATGTGCCAATTCTTGTTACGCAGGTTGGTATATTCAAACAATGAAAATGTTGGTTTAGGATAACGTGCCGCTTTTGTGCGGAAAGATTTTGAGCTTTGAGACATGCTATCGAGAGGATGTTTCGCGTTTAGCATCAAATCAAGACATTTTTGGGAACTATTGCTGATTTAACAAGATGAGTGTTCTTTAAACTTTGTTTTGTATTGTGGGATAAGATCAAATATCGTAAGAAGAGGACCAAGGCATGATCCCTGAGGAGTAACGCAGAGGGTTGAGATCCAGCTAGATTTGATCCCATCGACGTAGCAACAATGGTAGTGTTTTGTCAGGTATGATGTTCAAATCAATTATGACATACTTTTTGTGTCGAAAACGGTGTCGAAAACGTTTTTGAGATGGAAAGATAATTTTAATTTATCTTCATTGCTAAACCAGACAGCGGTGACATCGAGATTCGTAGTAACTCTGCTGCGTAGTTTTCAAAATAATGCTGTCAAAGAGTAGTAGTTGTTTACATCGAATAGATAACCTGGTCATGCGTGAACTTTTTTATGGCTTGCAAGGAACAGTTAGAACCGATTTTCGTACTTTCTAATATCAGTTCATAGGCCATATTTTTTACAATCTTTCTGGTATTTGGAACGCTTCTTTTACGCCTAAATTTTCATCATATCATAGTCTGTTGCCTCGATTGATTTAAACTTTCGATATGGAATTGTCGTCATGGCTTTCTGTCTCTCTTTCTGCATTTGCCATAGTGTGACCCAAAACGTTCTCAGTTTTATGATTTTACGAAGCACTAATTTCTTGCGATTCCTGCAAAGATACGGGCAACCTTTTATGCAATAATCAGTCCTTCCTACGGGCTACGGGCTTCCACACCCCCCCCCCCCCCAATCGCCATTTTATCTTTCCGTCACTGGTAAGAAAGTATATACTCACTCTTTGATTCTTTTGTGACAGAAGTAAATAAGTGCAACTATGCCAACCAGTGCGGCGACGACGCATAAGACCAGAATCACCAAGACACTGATGTCACTGACTTTCTGCAACTGTCGGTCTGATTCAAGCAATGTTTGGACAACTACAGCAACCGGAGTGGGATTATTGGAGTGGGCGGCATGATGAGAATCTGGAATAAGGAGAAAAGAATGATCTAGCTGAAGTGACATCTTTGGGGGTACTTTGGCATCATTATTTGTAGAAGTAAGCATGAATAGATTGATCCAAAACCTTACTGAAAAAGGCATCGAAAAAGTGACAATTTGGGGTTTTCTGAGTCCCCCGACCCCTTGAATCCGCAACTGCAAGTGGGGTTTCCTGAGCTGAGGGATGCCACAGTCATTCCCCGTAATATGTCGAAACATAAAACTCGGACCCAGTTCCAACCCTTTTCCATCAACTCATAATAGATTATCTTACCTATTCATCATCAATCAACCAAGACTTAAATTTTCGAGAAATCTCTTATCAATAAATCCACTCTCGTGATGCCATCATTAAAATCGTTTTCTTAAACTAAACAACTCGTTTTTATAACATAAACAGCGCATATCTGGAAATTAAAAAATCCCAAACGACAAAATTTTCAAAAAGGTATTGAAAGTTATTTTATAAAACATCAGTTTATTATAAATGCCACAAAACTTAAACAGTTTCTCTTTTAAATGATTCTGTAAACTATTATGATCTACTTCTTTGTTCATTGTATTCCTGATTTCTTTGCACCTGAATTCAGCGTTGTTCTGAGTCAAAGAAAGGTTTTGTTTCGCAAACGCCTAAATATTGTCATAATTATTTTTCATCTGTAAATAACCAACCACATACAAGATTCTGTCAGGGTTGTGTGAGAGATAAAAATTCACGAATGCAAATTCTAAGAAATTAATAATTTGAGACCTAGAAATTGGAGAGAATAAGCAAGTAATGAATGAATAAATCGAGAAATAAATTATGGCTTGTAGTGTGTGCTTAATTTGATCTGAAATCAGAAATTTCAGAACGGTCTTAGAATAAACAAGCTGACGTCACAAATATCAGTTTGTTGTCAAATGTTTGCTTTTTTCAAAGCCATTTTCCATCTTTTCTAAAGAATCAATAGCCCCAAGGGGGTGCAGGATTGCGACGCTAAGGCCTATGTCACTCTCTGCAAATTAAACAAAATCGAGGCCCAATCGACAAATCTAAAAAGTAACTGCTAAAATATGATGGATGCTGAGAATTAATGCATTGAATTCCAAAACAGTACAGTGGGGTTTAAGAATTCTTTTGCGAAATGTATAAACAATTTAGTCACTTCTTTGAAAATCTTAATATCTCAATTTGACATCTCCTGTTAGCCACACATACATCATTACACTCAAACAACGTCCATTTAAAGTCCATGTTACGATGATTACACTGCAAATTTGTACATTGCACCAAACCCCCCCCCCCCATTCCCTGCTCAGGAGGTTTAGCAACGGTATTGACTTTTGGAGCAGACCAAGGAAAAATCTTGTTTCAGAGGCTTGAAGTTTAATATTTTACAATGCTTGAAATCTTATAATTTGGAACTTTGTCATTCGTTTCACTTTGTTTAAGAATTTGTTCAAATTAGAAAGCCTGGGGTGCGGGTGAATTGTTGCTACTAGAGGGTCCTAGAGAGACAAGATCTTCAAACATTGGGAATTTTTTGCATACAGAAAAGCCCACATAAACCGACTGCCTTTTTCTTATTAGAACGAAATGGATTCTATCGTTTCACATAGCTGGTCTTTTATTTAAAATTCTTCAATGGACGACAATCAGCCTTGTGGTTCTGAACTTTCGGTTTATTTTATGCGAGTTATTTTGCGGTTGGGCGTGAAAACAGAATCCATTTTGTGTTGGCTGATGGTTGGCAATGGAGCCATTAGTCAGAAGTTTAAACATTCACATTCTCAGATATTTACAAATTTCTCAAACTTCACGAAGGAGACCTTGGTTACTTTCTCTGAAATAATAACATAGTACTTTAATGCCGGAAATCGTTTAAACCAGCAGTTACTTTACTTCGTGAGATGTTCGCAGTTTCGTCACGACAAATTGCCGACGCAAGCTTGTTTGAGATGTAGATTCAAAACTGAAAATATTTCTTACGATTCAAGAGGCTCATAATTACATGATTTTGTATCACAGTGGCTAGCCAAAGCGCTTTTTGCAATTCTTGTGAGGCTTGTATTTAAACGCAATTAACCTTATACTTAGTGTATAAATTTAAATGTTCAATACTTCATCAACGTCTTCTACTTAGTATATAAATTTAAATTTTCAATACTTCATCGAAGTTTCTACTTACGCATCAAGATTTGCTTCAATGATCCCAAACTTCGAACTTGTGATTGCAGTCTTAATTCACCTTGATGTGCTTCTTGCTCGTTTTGCAAGCTCCATTTGTCCGATTGGAAAAATAATTTCCTAACGGCTGCTTGTAAAATTTAACAGCTGTTTACTCACCGGGCAAACTTCTTCTGCGGGCTTTTGCGTTTACAATAATGACGTCATTTGAATAGAATTTCGTGTTGCTGGCTGGCCTCGTTTCCAGCCTTTTGTCTAAAGTTAATGCGGCGAGTTGTAGAAACGAGTCTAAGTGTCAAAATGCGTTAATCTCTAAATCCCCTTACACATTTTCCCCTCACATTGGTGGCACACACTCGCTTTTTTGCCCGAAATCAGGTCTCGTGGGGTCACGATCTGCTGTTTTAGATCTCAGATGGAACCGCAAGATTAAAGGATGCGCCTTTCTCACAGTGGACCGGAGAAACGCAAAGTCCCATCGTGAGCAGAAAATTCCACGTGAAGAATATTTCATTACTTTTTTTTGTTTCAGTATCTAAATAAAGCTCGTTTTTCACTGCCTTGTCCAAATTCTCATGAATATATGCTCCCATGTATTTAAATAATCACTTGGATATTTCAAAAGTTTAGATTCCATTAACATACCATTAGTATAAAAACGAGCACGCATTAATTTCTCTCTCTCTCTTTCTTGGCCTAAGAGAAGGACGTTAAATTAGCTTCTGAAGAGTAAGTATCTGTTATTATCAATCTTTAATGCATCATCTTTCTATCTTTTATAATTTTGTAGCAGTTTTTCGATTTTAAAGTCATTGCTTTGCTCGAGACTCCATACTACCGCCCGTGTTTCTGTGAGCTCCATGTGGTAGCACGTGGTTGACATTCGTCCGAATCACTTATTTTTGGTTAAATACTGCCAGACTAACAATATAATATCTTTGCATCCTCCAGCCGTACTATTTGGAAATATTCACATACAGCCATGAGTCTTGCTTGGGCTTTTCTGTTGATGTATTTATCTTCGCAACACAGTTTGGGATTAAATGGTTAGTTTTGCCTTATTTTATTGAGAATATTTTCCGCTGAAGATGATCTTCGATGGCCAGTTTTTCTCTTGTAACTTTCGAAACAGTATTACTTGGTTGAACATTGCATATATTTGGCAAGCTTGAAAAATAGGTAACCAATAATTCTTTAACGACTTAGTCTAGTTCCATATTTGCCCTGAAACCCAATTGCTTAAGCAGCAGCGTGGTGGGAACTTTATGGGCTGGGAATATCAAGTCTTTAGGGCCACGCCATTTTGATGATGTCGCGGAGGCAGCATGGGGCATAACTTTAATTGTTTTTCTTGCAAATCTTATGTCATAAATGATAAAAACTTAAAAGGAAAAAAATCCAAGGGGCTCACATGAAAAGTTTGAAATGGCCGAGTACCGGTGACCTCAAGCACCTTAGCTCAAGCAGACGTCACGCCCTTGTTCCCTCTTTTTTTCCAGTTGCACTTCTTGTCTATAAAATTAGCTGTTTTCAAATCACTTGTTTTCAAAGGGCTGCCTATTTTGAGGCCTAACCTAGCCTATTCCATGATCTCCCGCAAGATTTATGCTCCCTGTACCCATACATGTTTTTAAAATGTCAACTCACTATAGATTTATAAATTTTGTTCGCTGTTTTACATATTACATTTTGTATGCTTTATGCTTCTTCTTAATTTGAAGCTCGATTTTTTGCAGTTAAAAAGGTGGATGACACAGCACAAACTGATTTGGCAACTGAATTGGAAAACGACGGTCACAGTGAGAATTTTCAGGAGAATGTCGGTAATTCTGGTATGTTTAGGAATTCCTTCTCGTTAATCTAATTTATCATGTGAAAATCGTATATTGTTTAGCAGTTTTTTATTTTTCTGCAATAAACATGACCTTGTTCCAGTTCACCTAAATCACCCGCCCCCAATGGGGTATTCTGAATTTAGAAGTACAGAGTGCTGGCTCGATATTTTAGGGTCTTCAACTTTGATAAGGAAAGTGTATTTGGAAGTTCTTATAACTGATTGGGGCAGTCGCGGGAGGGAAGTATCTGAAAATAATTAATGAGTGATTAGGATATGATGTTTTCAGATTGCCTTCCAGCTTTACTTGACATTGTCAAATTATAGGGGTTACGATTTTGTCATCTCATCATAGTAAAATGATGGGTGTACCTCTGAGTAAGTATTTTGTCCCTAGTGATTCTTTTCACCAAGCCGTAAGCAAAGCCCCTAAATTCCAATCAGGATGAATAACAATTCAAAAGAATACGAATTGAGCTTCTGATATCAAAGTTTTCAATCTTTCCATAGTTAACTCTCACAATACACGTAACTTTTAGAATGTTTTCTATCTACTCAACCTAAAGTTAGAAAATACCATTTTTTCTACATCTTTGCAATGTGGGAGATAAACCATTTTTCTTAGAATACCTCGATGAAGTTGAAGATTTGGAGGAGGACAACGATGAAGAGACGGCTAATGAACTTAGAGAGGCCGCCGGTGATGGAGGTGAGCAAGGTTTTGTTCTTTTTATATTGGTTTTATGTAGGGGGTGGTTTATGGAGATTATTAACCGACCTCCTTTTTTAAGAGCTTTATGTTGTTTGATAGGCAGAGCTGTGCACGCTTTGGCGTGTTAGTGGTTTGTTCATGGTTGCAAAGTGGATTATGTTTTCTTTCAATGGAACTTTAAGCTTGATTTCAGAAAAGCTTGTCATTCATTTACACAGAATATCCAAAAAAGCCTAAGCGAACTGTGCCATATTCGTTAGTTTATTTGGAGAAAAACGGATGAATTTCTCAATTCTGATCTTTTCACGCCCGTTTTGAAGCTCCTGCAATAACAAACACCAAGCTGTCCAATGTAATTATCAAATTTTCCTAACCCACCTATTTTATACTTTCAAAACAGCAACAAAAATACCTTTCTCTTAATGGAAAAAGCAGGTTATGTCCAAAAATATTATAAAGAACTATTTTTTCTTCAAAGTTGTACATTATGCCATTGAAATGATAGATCTTTATTTTGCCAAATGTGTAAAGATTCTTAGGGAAGTTAGTTTAGTTTTTATATAAGATTGCATAAAATTTACCCCATCTTTGATATCCCGGAAATCCGAAAATATACGATCTCTTTTGTTACATTTGCAGAGGACATTTCGAAGATCTCGAAAAATCTCGAAGAAGATGCACCTTATGTTAAAATGGATGCTAGGCCATTTTGGCGTTGCAGAAGAAGATGGTCTGGCTGTTCATCTCGACGTCGAAGGACAAGTGCCAAGAAGATATGGAGCCGCGTGAAAGAACATGCGAGAAACATTTTTGGTAGACGACGAAGACGCAGCAAGTGAAGATTTTTCAGAATTTAACAAAAGGGCCGTCGAGAACAAGGGCTGGAATGAAATGTGTTGCTACAAGAAACTTTTGCAACGTTAGTTGCTGATTTGTTTTGTTTTATCGTTCTAGAGCAAAGCTCTTACTCTTTGTTTTAAATTTTTATTGCGTTCGGTGCAAACTTTGTCATGTTGTCGTTGGTTTTATTTTAAAGTTTTAACTAAAACACTATTCTTTCATATTCAGAACGGCTATTGAGCTGATACACAGGATATATGTCATTAACATAATTTTGGATCAACATCTGAGAACCTTATTTGTCCTTTGTTTAAACTAGTCAAAGAATGCCTTGCCCACCCAATTCCTTTGTACTAGAAGAGTAATCTAACTTTATCCCGTTTGAATGTGACAGTTTTGGAGCTTTTGTAGGTGGGGAACTTTTGTTTGTTGGTTCATCATTTCGTATGTTTGTTCGCCCAGCACTGTTGTAAAAGGTTGTAATGTATTTTAAATTGAATCGTTTTTATTGAGTTTTAAAATCAGTGATTAATTATATTTATGATATCATTTGAGATGATCTGTCATTTTCTGTCGCTCTGTATTATTGTACGATTGACAAACAAATATAGTTTCCTCGTCTGGTCGCTATTGGAAAATAAATTGAATAGAAAATGAAACCAATTTGAAACCAATGTGTATAATTTCGAAACATGTGATTTAGAGAACTTTGCAACAATGAAGACCCTTTACAGTGTAAGAACAGTATTTTTGCCGTGTATTCAAAAGATTTGCTTGCCTCATGTCTTTTAGCCTTCCCAGGCCTGTCAATTCTCCCGGTTTTGCCGGGAGACTCCAGGTTTTGCTTGTTTTCTCCCGGTCTCCCGGTTTTTTATGATTTTTTCCCTGTTTTTCCTTGTCTTTCAGCAAAGTTTTTTATATAACAAAAATTATTGAAATGACTTTCTTCGCGACAAAGATTTTTGTTAGTGTTTTCAAATTAACGAAAACGTTAAATCCATTAAGTCGCTACCGATGATAATTGTTGTCAATAACTGTTTGTCCAACATGACTTTTTTGACAGGTATGTTGTCTATAAATTCAACAAATTCTAGGGATCTCTCTGTTTTTGGCCAAATCTCACTGTTTTTCTCAATCAAAGATCTGAAATCTCCAGGTTTTGAAAATTTTAGGTTGACAGGTCTGCCTTCCCTATTATAGCCATTATAGACAGGTCTGCCTGCTTTATAGGTAGCGTCTGAAAAAACAGGCCACGAAAACTATAGAACTAAATTATTGTTGTCTCCTTCAACAGCAACCAAATTTAACATTATTGAAATGCAACTTTAAAGGAATTTATTTAACAAGGTCTTATTTATCATAACTTTACATGTAAAAAATTGGATAAAAATAGTGCAATAGAGATAAGCCAATTTTTAAGATTTATGACGTCTTCGATGTGGTATGTCAAGAACTGAGCTCAGAGTAAGCACCATTAAAAAAGGCGAGGAAATATGCAACATATGAGAAGCCAAACGTGTTTTTTTTCTCATTGACTTAACTTCTAATACATTCTTCAAAGTTTTAATTTTATTTCTATTTATTGTGCATTATAACGATGGCGCTTTCATATACCTATGCAGTTTGCTTCCATATTGTTTGTTCAAAATGGGAATTTATTCGGGTTGTGGCATCAAGAATAATGGTGAAAAAACTACCAAAAGGTTTTTTGCCTACTTTTAGCTCTCTATATTCATATCAAACTTTACCTCCAGAATCCCCAACAAACTTTTATTCAAGCAAGATATTTTTTCTAGAAAAGGAGCTTATCATATGAAGAAATGGATTGGTAATTTATAAACTTTCTACGTAAATATTATTGTGAATCAAATTTTTAAAGTCATCGAGTAGATGTGAGAAGCACGTGATTAGCTGTAAGTTGAACCTGATTGGCTAAATTGGTGGCACTTGCTGGAAGACCATGTGCAAAGTCTAGGAAGGTTCTAGGGACGTAAACAAGGCAAGGATACTCTGGTAAAGACGGAGAAAAACTGAATTGATAACCTACTGCAATTAAAGCATTGTGAAAATTGGTAGCTGTTACCAGAGCGGCCTAATTTACAAGTAATCGGCTGGGTTTTTAGAGAGCGGACAACTATGACGATTCGCGATACGATTGTATTAATTTGACCGCTCGGTTTCTAGTCACTAGTGTTTTGAAAGTGGAGCTGAAATTGGACAGCATTTAAAATCTGTTCGAAAGTATATTTGTTTGTGATAAGAAGCGCGCGGTTTATTCAAAAGTGTTTTCACTGTGTAACTCAGAAAAAGGAGGACTGGCAACTGACAAGTCTTGGGAATTTGAACGCATTTCTAATGGTTTTGACGACATATTGACAGGGGCCTTCGAGCTAATTTAGGCCAACACCGAGGTTGTTTATTTACATTTGCTTGCTTCCTGCAAGTTGACATTTGGTCAATGCTGCATCAAATAAACTGGAGTTTTTTAAGTCCAGACGCAGTGATATTCCCAACATAGTTGCACAGGTATAATTGGAGACTTAATCTTGCTGTTTGAATACATTGTTTACTGTTGTGCGGGGTATGTAATAATCCTACTTATCAATTTTGTTTTCCTTCAGAATGGCGCTGTAAAATGAGTCTTAATTACGCAGATTGGTCTAAAGCTAGTAATTTCTCGATTAAATGATTAAAATGCCAGAGGGTTTTAATAACATTTAAGTTTTAAATGATGTGCTTGTAACTTTAAAAACGCTTTTTTTGCTTGAAAATTAAACAGTTATCAATAAATTGAGTTAATACACTCGTATTGTATCGAAATTGGAGTCAAATGCAAATTATTTTAGGTATAACGGTTACCATTTTTAATCATTTCTAGTCGTACTGCAGTTGGAAATCGGAAAATGAGCAACGAAGAAATTACATACGAGGAACAAGAATCACGCTACTTGGATAATGAAAAGGAGTTAGCTGAAAATTCACACTGGTTTGATGGGCCTGTGGTAAACGAGGATGGTGAAGACAAGGTATTAAAATAGCACAAGTTCGTCACTTTTGCTCTGCAGGTTTCAGTCGCGTTATTAAGCGTGTTTTTCTTTAGTTTTGAATTTTACTGTATAACAGCTGAATCGCCTAGGCCATTGTCTGTTGGTAAGCGTAGGACATGGAGTTGGTGCACGTTTTGTCTGCAAAGGAATGCCTTCTGGAATAGTCCTAAAGAGCGGATAACTATGTTTTCGGTTTAAAGTTTTTCTTGTTCATAGATTCTCTTAGCTTTTATTAGTGCTTTAGTTTATTTTTGTGTTGTTTTCGAAAGTTCACGTGCAACTCAGCTGCAGGTTTGATAAAGCAAGCGAACAATGCCTGGCTTTGTAGTTACCTTTTTCAGTTTACAAATCTTTTTCAAAATGTTATTAGAACATTTCAAGCTAAGCCCAAAATCATTTTATCCTTATAAAATTTGTATTGAACTCTTTTTTTATAAGAACCAGTAAATTTGAGTTCAGGCTGATTGTTTTTTTTTGAAAATCTAAGGCTGGATTGTTATACCCTAAATTTATAGGGTATAAGCAGTGAGATTTCTAGCTTTTCATTCTGTGGAGGTGTTCAAGCCAACAAAGTGAGTGAGAAAACCTTCATTTGCTGCCATTTTGAATACTCATGGAAAAAGCACCCACATATGCCTAAAAATCCTCGTTTTTGAGATAAAACATTGTTCAAAATTTCATTTTACAGTAGCTCAGCCTCAGCTTGTTCTTAATTTGTTCTTAACTTTTGACCAATTCTAAGGCTCGCGTTCTTATAAAATTGTTCTTACAAAAAGAGTGTAATAATTCAAGTCCATATATTAAACTTCCATGAGTTCAACATTTTTGCATATTTACCAATGAAGTGTTTCTTAGTTATTAGTTCAATTCAATTCAAATTTCATTTACAGTGTCAATTACTAAATACATGTCTTCTAATTTATAAGAAACTGGTTTTTAAGACACTAGAACGAGAATGGCGAAAAACTTAAGAAACCTTTGTACAAGTAGAATTAAGAAAATGTAAAATTTCCATTTTTGAAAAAAGTGCCCAAGAGTTTTTATTTTGTTAATTTTTCTTTGGGAATAATAGCATACTTTGAATTTTGATCTGCATGAGTTTTTCGTGATGGTCTACATTTTTATTCTTTAAAAAAAGCTCAACTTTAAAACAATAAGGCAAATTTAGGTCCTGAAATAAGAAACCAACTAAAAAGCTTTTAGTGCTGAAACGCCATACATATGAAGTTAGAAACTCCATACAAAATGAAAGGCCACTCAGAATATAAAGTCATATAATGAGTAATGCCAGGCGGAATCATTAAGCAGTGGGTATGTGATATGTTATCAAGAATTTAAAAAGCCACTAGGAATGTTAAACTAAGGATTTAAATGCCTTAGAATAACCTAATGTCATTAGAATTTAGTTAAAGATGTAAAATGGGGGTGAATTGCATGCGACATCCTTAATCATTCTGCAAAAAGTAAAATTGTAATATAGACATAAACAACTCTCCATAGATATACAGGCTAACAATGTAAGGATAACAGCAATTATTACATTGTCAAACTGCAGGACATATTCCAAGAAAATTGATGAGCTGCTTGCCTTTGTGTGGTGGATTATGTTGTGGTGAATTAATGTTAAATATCTGTTAATTAATGTTGTACACTTTTGTTTGAAAGATGATATTAGGGTTTTCCCAGATACAATGTTATAGTCAGGAAAAATTCATAATGATAATGAGAATCCAATGTTGTAAGGTAGAATTTAACTCATTGGTTACATTTACTCTGGCAAAGTGCTGTTTGCTAAGGTGAAATATTAGTATTTATCAAATTTATTTATATTCTATCTTACAACATTTGATTCACATTGTCGTTTTGCATTGTTCCCGACTATTACCTTCTATCATAGTATTTCAAGATTCAAATTATCCAGCAGACAGCCCATCCTGCATTATTCCTTCTATCATAGTATTTCAAGATTCAAAGAATCCAGCAGACAGCCTATCCTGCATTCTTCCTTCTATCATAGTATTTCAAGATTCAAATTATCCAGCAGACAGCCTATCCTGCATTCTTCCTTCTATTATAGTATTTCAAGATTCAAAGAATCCAGCAGACAGCCTATCCTGCATTCTTCCTTCTATCATAGTATTTCAAGATTCAAAGAATCCAGCAGACAGCCTATCCTGCATTCTTCCTTCTATCATAGTATTTCAAGATTCAAATTATCCAGCAGACAGCCTATCCTGCATTCTTACTTCTATCATAGTATTTCAAGATTCAAATTATCCAGCAGACAGCCTATCCTGCATTCTTCCTTCTATCATAGTATTTCAAGATTCAAAGAATCCAGCAGACAGCCTATCCTGCATTCTTCCTTCTATCATAGTATTTCAAGATTCAAATTATCCAGCAGACAGCCTATCCTGCATTCTTCCTTCTATCATAGTATTTCAAGATTCAAAGAATCCAGCAGACAGCCTATCCTGCATTCTTCCTTCTATCATAGTATTTCAAGATTCAAAGAATCCAGCAGACAGCCTATCCTGCATTCTTCCTTCTATCATAGTATTTCAAGATTCAAATTATCCAGCAGACAGCCTATCCTGCATTCTTCCTTCTATCATAGTATTTCAAGATTCAAAGAATCCAGCAGACAGCCTATCCTGCATTCTTCCTTCTATCATAGTATTTCAAGATTCAAATTATCCAGCAGACAGCCTATCCTGTATTCTTCCTTCTGACATATTTCCCTGATACTTGATAGTTGTTAGTGTTTTATTAAGAATCATCATTATCATGCCATCTTGATTTTTTCAAGTGTTCCCCCAAAGGAAAGGGTTGTACAAAAAGGGGCTGGTAAATTTTGGTAAGATGGTTGTCAATCATAATTTTGTAAATCTCTCCTAGGGAAAATTGAATCACTAATAGCATTTTCATTTTCATTTTATCATCCATGGATACTAAATAAAATTCTCAAGCTACAAAATAAATAAATATAATACTAAATTAAAAACATCAAATACTTAGGAAAATCAAGCTTGAGGAAGTGATTTTTGTTTTTTTTGCAATAACTCAAGGTTGCAAAGCGCTGTAGAATTTTTATATGAATAGTCTTTGAACATTTTTTATGAAATGTATGCTTTGTTTCCTGACAATCAAATTAAGCATGAAACTCAAAGTAGCAACTTAGAACCATCTTATTCTTTACAACAAGTAAAGTGTAGAGCAGAAAAGTTGCCTGATGAATGCATTAAGCGTGAATCTAGAGTAGCAACTTAGAACCATCCTGTTCTATACACCAAATAGCAGGTAAAGCTCTGCCTATACAGGCCGATAAACAGTAATTTTCATTATAGGAAATTTATATGAGCAGTCATTCATCTTAAGGTTTAAAGGTTTTCTTTTGCTTCTTATAAACATAGTAGTAATGACTTTTACTTGCATAACTTTGTTCCAAAAGCCACAAACTGTGAAGAAGAGGTAAAGCACCTTAGGCTTAAGTCATGAAGGTTGAGGGCCGACCCATATGTTAAGAACATAGGAGCCTTAATAATATGTTGTTTCTTTGATGTATGTTTTTTAATATCAGAGTGTTTTGTATGTAGTGGAATTTAAAATAAATTAACTGAGCTGAACTGAAAATATATCACGTGCTGAAAATATATGAAGCCTCCAATATTAATTAACACCTTGTGGTAATGGTGGCTACAAACTACAATAAAGTAATTCTAATGGCTGGTACAAGTTAGCGCTTGGCAATGCAAGGAACTTTCAACAGCCATAGTGGCACCAATGTTCATTATTTAGGGGCTTGGTTTTATTCTATAGAAAAAATAAAAACATATAGTGTGTTCAGAGTAGCCAGACTAATAGAAGAAAATTCGTCAATTTTTGTGTGTAATATAAGCATTCGTGTTTTGTGCAATTGAAAGAATCATGCACTGTACAAGAATAATTTAGGTACCCTGTAGGTAAAAGAGTTGTATATAAAAGCTTCTTGTTTAATTTGTTAAGAAAGGTAGATATCTTTTACAACCAAGGGTTATTTCCTGCTAATTTCTTCCATAGGAAAATGCAGAACTCGATTCCAAGAACTTGGAAGATGATCAGTATGACAAAATGTTGTCGTATGACTACAGATACGCACCTCCCTTTCACGAGGCATCAAGCGAGCAAGAATTCCAGACACCCAAGGCACATACAGATTATAATTTTGACGAGAAAGATTACAGGAGTAAGTTTTATTGCTTTTTTCCAGTTCCTGTTCAGTAGCGGCGCCACGGGGGATTGGGGGGGGGGGGGGGGACACGCCCCCCAGTTCTTAATCTAAATTCGGTGAGAAAATGTCGGGAGAGGGGTAATATTTTGGCAACGCCCTTTTTGTGATGTAATCCTTTGAATTTCATTGATTGGCGTGGTCTAAAAAGTTTGGTTTGTCGCCCCCTCCTGGTTTGTCGCCAGAAGATGCTTTGCACGTGCAACACCGTCAGCATTCATGAAGGGCATATTCCAGGGTGGGTGCTTTTATTCCCTTTATGCCGATTTTCTGTCCAGAATTAGGTTAAACCTTTATTTGCACATTGCTGAACTTTGTATCCTAATAAAAATTAAACATTAAGCAGAACCAAATTTATTTCATTTTTATTGCTATAGAAGAAAGGAGGAAACGAACCTGTAAAATGTTTTGAGCATGAACGTTTTATGCCTGTATTTCTGTTACGAGGGGCTAGTCCAGCGTCAAGCAAAATAATAGAGTAAGCAGTGATTACAAAATTTAAAAATTCTTTAGCAGGGATTTGTAAATGTTTTATTCTTTGGAAGTTATTATTTTCAGCAACTGTAAAACTCGGCAGGTACGGAGATTTGCAAATCTGCCTAATAACCAGTTCTTAGTGGCTTCCAACATGGTTAACGTTGTTTTCACGCTCATCTTATGGGTTTTTTACGATTTTTCATTGCACGGATTGGTCGGTTAGTCCACATTTTTAGCTACTTTATCAATTATTTATCCACGCTGTTTGAGTAATGTCAGAAAGATAATGTTTCTTGTCTCTGGCAAATAAAAGTTGCAGTGTATGGCCAGTTGGCAATTATGAAACGTGTGCTCGATTTTTCCTGGGTTTTTTCAGGTATTTTTAAGAACATATTTGTTAGTTCTGTCACATATAGTCATATTGAACCTATCTGTCAAGTTCACGACAAAATCACAGCATGTTCTTGCTTTCGTGCAGCACTCTTTGTTGTAAATTGAGCTAGTTGATTGAGCATGTTAATGTATGCTTACAGAGAACGCACATTTTTAAAATTCTGAAACGAATATCAGTTTAAAATAAAGAGAGTGTTCGATTGAATCTTTCTCTCCATTATTGCTTAATTCAAGAAAAAAATTTTCAAGGACCTTGCAATGCAATTTCAAGGAGATTTTGCTCAAATCGTTTGGTTTTTATTTGTTTTTGTATCTCATGAATATTATGAAGGAGCTAGAATATTATGTTATTATTTATCCGATGTTATCATTTAAAGACGTATGATTTTGAAAGGAATGTGCGTTCATCCAGTTACCTGTGAATCTATGAGGATACAGAAAAATATTTTTCCCCACAATACATTTTCGCTAAATTCATTAAAACGTTGAACGATGCCTCCATGAAAGCAAACGATTGGCCCCAGAAGCTTGGAATTGGCAATGTTTCTTCCCTTTGCTGTTTAGAAAGCATTTGCTGATCGATTTCACATTTTCAGGATCTGGATTTCAATTATTCATTGCAAATAGACGTTCGCTACCTGTTACAAATTATATGTTAGTCGGCGTTACGGGGTCCATCTTTCCCCAATTTTTCATAGTATGGCCCCACTGATTCTCCAAAATGTGGCAACGGCTCACACTGCCACTCCCCCATGTACAGCGGCATTGATAGGAATTGATAATGCTATATAACGCTCGTTTAGGGACCCATGTTTGCAATGAAGATATAAAATTGAAATTTTCTAATAACTTGCAAATGATCTGTTTTTAATAGGACATCGCAAGATATCACAGCATTATCACGAGCCGATTCGACCTATTGTCAAAGAAAAATCTAAAAAGAAACGTCGTTCGTCTAAAGAAGAGAAGAAGACTGAAAAGGAAAAATTTTCGAAATCACCACAGAAGTTTCCTGCCATCAAGGTTTTGCCACAAATTTCGGAGAACAAGGAGCTGACGCAAGAGCAGATATCCGACCACGAAACAGAGGGTGCGGTATGGCCAAAGGTGAGCTATTTTTGCGCGTTTAATGGACCGTCTGAGTTGAGCTTGCTTCTGCCAAGAGTTTGAGACACTGAGAAATTGTGTTTAGTACACACTTTTCTGGTCATTAGGTGTCAGATAAGTAATAGATCTAACCGGAGGGGGATTGTTCCACTCTTGGCTAGTCCGAATCTTGTTTTTCCTCTCGTCGTTTGATATTATTTCAAAGTATAAGGTATTGATAAAAATGGTTTTGAGGAATGCCGGAAACTTTTGCTTTTGCCGTGGGTTTTTGGGAAATATTGCTGACTATTTGCAATGGCTGTGAATCTTGTGTTTTCTCTGTGGCAGTTATGGGCCACCATAGATGAAGGCATTCTGAACTCCATCTCATTAGGTTCTATTGCCTCCACCCCCATCTCTATGTGATCTTACGACGTGATCTGTTTGGTGGATATTGCAGACCTAAGGACTTTCCCATGCATCTTTTTCATCTGATATTCATCTTTTAATCTGCAGCCTTTGTTATCTAAGTGAAGAATATTTTCCATGGTCTTATTTGAGTAGACGTAATTACATCCATGTTTTCACTATTCGCAATAATCTTGCTTTATCACTCCGGCACCCGCCTACACGAGATTTGATCCTTCACAGATATGACATGCAGCAAGATTGATCAGAATCTGCAGCGGGCAACGGCAATTTGAAATCGTAACCTCCAAATATACATCTATGAATTCCGAAAATAAAATCAATGGCAATGTCCATTAAGTAAAAAGTTTGTTCTGCTGCCAACTTCACAATAAAGAGGGAAAGTAAACATTCTATGCAAGTCTTGAGCAGCACCAGCCGTTCGCTAAAGAAAAGGCTGGTTACAGGAGGATGTGTGTGTCACTTACCTACTAGGGGATGTGTGTGTCATGTCCAGGCACCGCACAGCCATTGGGCTAGCAATATGACTATATGTTTAGGCTATAGCCCCCCCCCCCCACTTTTTTGCAATACTAGGCTAGAAAAGTTTTTTGAAATGTTTACAATAATGCAACTTTAGATAGTTTACTCCTATGTAGTAGCAGTTCTTCTTGACTGGGAACCATTTTTGTTCATTTTCTAGGTGTTTTATCTTGTTAAATGATATGATGTATTTTTCTAACTTGGCTAGCTTGGTGTTTTATTACCATCAATTTTTTTCTAAAATAATTTTCTAAAAGAGGCATTAAGCAAGTATTTTCTGAAAGAGGCATTTTCCAGCGTTCTAGAGAGCGTGGCCTCGAAAAATTCTCGGACACACCCATTTAAGCTCCTCCACTTTTAGACTGGTGTGCGGTCCCTGGTCACGTCTTCTTCCCAATATTTCCAACCCCAATTCTTGAGGTATAAATTCGCTCCTTGCTGGCGAAACCTACATGAGGCTGAAATTATTGGTATTTCATTTGAGCCCTTAGACTTACTATGCTTTGCAGGAAAATGTTAAAAATGGCTAAAATGTTTCGAGAAGCTGGTTGTCAATGTGTAGGAAAGTGTGTAGATCTTTCTCTGGACAATTTTCCCAAGCTTTGGAAACCTTCCTCGGAAAGGGGTTTGGGTGCGGCTCTTTAATTTCTTATGTTTCCATTGGCCTTCCACACTGTCATTGACCATATGACCGCCATGTTTTCGGGTTGTAGGGGTATCACCCGCCATACCTTGCCCTTTGGACACCCCTGTTACAGAGTTGTTTTCTTTCAATATATACTTGTCTGGTCAAACGCCGTGTTTCTTGTGAGCGCAGCGCGTACCATCGCCTGTGATAGGATCAATGCGGTGATAAATCTTGCTCAGTCAATAGTTATCTTGTCATGAAACTCTTGTTTCCCATCCACACCTAGTATTTATAATCTGCGCTTTGCAATAAAATATTTCTACTTATCACTAAACGAACTTGTACTGGATATTAGCAGGTGCAATGCGACGAAGCAAAAACTGGAGGGGGTGAGAAATAGGAATAACAATACTGGCCATTACAATATCTTAAGAAGAAGAATTAACGATGCAAAGAAAATTTATTGGGTTTGTTTGTGGATTCAGATAAGAATAATGCAGCATCATTTAGGACAGTAACTGGTGCCTCGTCTGCTGCCATTTGTTTGTTATCCTCTAAACCTTTTTTTCTCTGATATGTACTGAATAGTTTTCACAATAATCATCGACAAATTTTATCATTGAGCACCGCACACAGGTCGATTTTTGACATCCCAAAAATGTTTGAAATTTTACAGCGTTCACCACGATAAGTACTCCAAGTTTAATGTGCCACACCAATCTTTTAAAAGAGCAGACCCTTTGGATATATTTTGAGAATTCATCGATTTTAAAAGCAACGATTCCATTTTCTCACAAGCCTAGCAACTTTTATGTTTAAACCTTTCTTGAATAGACGAAATCATTGTGTCCAGAGCTTTAAAATTTTACAAGATTGTGACAGCAGTCTTATACCGTTTCTAAGTGGTATGCAGGTTCTATGCTTTGATGGCTGACAATGTAATGTAAGATTTAGTAATCGGGAGGTCTCGACCTGCTTGGTGAAACGGCCTCTTCGGTAAACCAGTAGGCTTTAGCACAGAGGGACAGAGGGGGGGGGGGTAGCCGGGGGTGACAATCACAGGGCTTGGACCCTAAAAACAGTTTAATAAACGTAGAGAGCTCATATCTTAATTTCTAACTCAACATTTAAATGCAGGGCCTGAACTGGCTCTCGGTAGCTCTGCATGTTGTAGTTGTCATTTCAAAAAGCTCGATAAAGACTCCTCATTTCTCATATTTTGAAGAATATTCGCAACCAGTTCGATTGTTAGTTTGCTGCTGATGTGTGTCTGTGAGCACTTCTCCTTCTTCATTGATTTCTCTTCTTCACTTTCGTTCTTGCTGTTCTTTTTTATTTTTGCTTTTTGAAAGAGGAAAATACTGCGTGGCAAAAATATCCAGAATTGGCATGGCCGAAGTCTAGGGTCATGTGGGGTGTAAGTTGAAATTGGTCGGTAACAATTAGCAATTAATGCAGTTGTTTGGCTGTGTTTCACGAAATGTTTTATTGCCGTCTCGTGGCAGTCCTGTTTCTGCGAGCAAACAGTTTTTGCTAAACTTTTTTAAAATCCATTAGCAACTCATGTGAGCTGTAGAGTTTGTTTCACCTGCCTCATATCCTCTCGTGATTCAATCAAGGACGTGGTAGCTGCAATTCTTGCCCTTTTTTCAGCTCTTTGTCATCTTAAAACCAGTTTTCGGATGTTATTAGTTGATCATGCTAGCAATAACGTTGAAGTAAGGGCCAAACTTATAATAACGTTAGGATCCATGAACAGCTGTTCTGTAAATTTTTTTGTAGATAGTTGGTTTAAATTAGCTGTTGTATTTAGCTATTGTGAATACCAACTTTAAATAATATAATAATAATAATAATGATAAAGTAGAAAAGTACTTGAATTCGGTTAGCAATGGGCCGTTTTTGAATTGGAATTTCCGTTCCCGGGCGCCGTTGATAATCCGGTATTCAAAGCATAGGCGCTGAAACTTTTTTATTGGCAGTGCCTCGTATTTGTAGGAAAACCATCTTATTTTTTTCATCATTCCGTCATGATTCATTTGAAAAGGAACTTCAATCACTTCCGCATTCATATCTTTATAGTCCGTTTTTGATGAAACATAGGGCTTTTTCTCAGCTCTCTTGAAATTGTATACGCTCGCATAAACACTTATGACATTGGCATCACCACGTGGCAGCATGTCACTAGCCATTACATCTCAGATGTCTTTGATTTGAACGTTTATCAAATGTTTTTGAAGTATGATTTTTAAAGCTGCTACTAGTTGGGTTTATTGTTCAAAGTTGTATTTAAACCTCTATTTTTTACTTATTTCATGGATATTTCTTTATTTTGACTTACAAAGGACCAGAAAGATGCAGGACAGCGCAAGCATCGCCACAGGCATAAACATGACAGGGAGAAACGTGGTCATCGGCGACATCACCATCATCGCGGCTTCAGCGAGTCAGACAGCCTGGAATCCAGGGTTCGGACTGGCCTTCAAACCCTTGAGGAGGAGAAGAAGGCTATTTTCGACATATCGCAGGAACTAAAAGAGGACCAAGTCTTAAGAACTTTAGATCTCAAAGATCGGGATACCATTCAAAGTATGTAATACAAATTTTCCCTTTTCCTTACTTCTGTTTCCCGAATGCTTTGCTCGATTTTGGGGAGGGCGAGGGTTGCAGAGGGAGAAAGACTTTCGGGGTGTGTATAAGAATCCATATGGCCTGAATCCCTATCAGTATTCGATCTGGAATTATAATGGCTTACGCTCGGCTTGCCGCCACGAGGAATGCTCGCTATTCTCGTCTTTTGCAGATGAGAACGTATTTGAATTCAAAATAAGATATTCCAAGTTTACTTACAGATCATAACTAAAAAACACATCAGTTGTATTAGAAAACCGCAAATTGGAAATAAAGAATTTTCACCTGAATTTATTAGCTATGGGGATGTAAAGAGACCCTCTGGAACCAGGTTAAAGAATCATGCCAACCCTTGACATTCTAGCTGGCTCCCATCTTCCATTCCAAAGGGCTCTGCTGTTTGTGCAACTGACTTGAGACCAACCTAGTGATTTCTATTGCAGGCTTCAGTTTTATAGGTATACGTCTGACAGAAATACAGTTCAAGCTAAAAGCTTCATGAATTTTGTGATGTTTTCAATGCCTCTTTTAATTTTTGGATCACTGGATAAGCAACGTTTCCGTAGATTTAGTGGTGTGCTTTCCTTGTAACACAGGGCCTTCTTGATCAGTTTCATGGATTCCCCTATTTGTACCCTCACAGGTCATCGTTTTGAAGACCTCAACGGCGTGCGAAGACGTGTATCCCGGCAGAGACCGAAATCTGGAATGACCACCCATATAACTCACGGTGAACCGACGGAAAAACCCGCTCATGTGCAAATAACGCTACCCAAGTACAAGTACGATCATGTCCCAAAAGAGGTAATGTTCTTGATAAGTGAAAGTATTGGTAACATGCATCTAGATTAAAGTGTAAGCGGAACAAGAGAATATAGTTCCTGTTGCCGGGCGCGGAATGCTCAATAGCACATACCCAGTAACTTGTGACTTAGTCATTTTCAAAGAGATCACATATGAGGAAGCGCATACTTTGAGAAAGGGGTGGATCGTTTATTGCAGGGGAATCGTTGTGAAGAAATCAGGGAGTATGCAAAGTGATGTAATATTAAGGAGAAAGTGATTTAACTGCATCTTCTGTGACTGTTATGTTTAAAATGCTTCGCGAAGCCTTTAATCACCGCGCAAGAAAATGGGGAAATTCGTGATATATTTATGCTGTTTTCATTTGCAGCCTGCCTTTTGCTAAATAAAGTTAATTTAATCGTGCAAATGTGTGTGTGAAATAATGTTAATTGAAATGATGTTGCTGTCTTCAAGGGCTTCGTCGAGCTAGAGGAGCTTACATGTGGCACGGACAACGAGATGCAATGGAAAGAGCGTGCAAGATGGATCAAGTTTGAAGAAGATGTCGAGCAGAACGAGCAATGGGGCAAACCTCATATTGCCTCGCTTTCCTTCCACAGTCTCTTAGAATTGAGAAAAGGCATAGAATCAGGTACGAGAATAATAAAGAATTGTGCGTTGACTTGATTTTGCAGGATTTGTGCAGGTGCTGATGTAGTGAGCCAATCGTCATCTTGATATCAGTAGATTCATTTGTTTATCGAACTTGATGTGGATGATTCAGAGCCTAAGAAAGTAAACACCATGCTCGAAGTAATTACAGCAATATGTGACAAATTAGGGGCTCTGGACTTGTGAGCTTTCTGCAAGATGCGTTTGTAAATACCCTTTGGTGATGTTGCACTGGATACCTAGGACAATTTTTTTGGAATATTCTTTTTTGCTAATAACTTATTATCTGTATAAGAAAATTCAAAAAAAAAATTACGTTAAGAGAGATTGCAATCAGAGGTGGCATTGTCTTATTTTATTTGGGAAAAGAGATTGAGAATCGCCTGGTGTGTGCCTCTTCACATTCTTTTTGGTCCAAATTACTAATTCATTACAGCGCTACGTAATACAATAATATTCACTTCGGCTAAGTATTCTTTCCAAATCATATTCTATAGATTAATATCATAGTGAGCCATTATGAAAAATAATAAACATATTAAAGATACAAAAGCAAAAAGGAGGAATGAAAATGAATATTCACCTGAAAAGAAAAATAAAAGTTGTGAGATTGATGAACTATAAACCACAAAGGTATATTATGATGTCAATATTTAAAAAGCTCTATCTTACGAATTAACAAGAGTAATTTGTTCAAATTTCTGTGCTTCAATTTCATAGCAATACGAAACTCTCAAAATGGCCGTTTTAGTCGGCCCCCAAAAGTGTGTATTGTACGAGCAGTGGTTTTCGCAGTGCGTTGTTTGGGTTGAAATAGCAAAGTCATTTGCACTGAATTTAGCTTGCGTTTGGATTGAATGCTGACTTAAAATAACTGAAAAATTATAGGATACCTTTTTTGGATGGTTGAAATTTATGATCATTGGAAGGACAAATTAAATCTTTTGCTGCCAAAACATAATATTCTTTCTAGCTTTACAGATTTGTGCTCTTTCCACAGGAACTGTTCTTCTGGACCTTGAATCGTTTGATTTAAATTCAATTTATGAATCGGTTGCGGAAAACATGGTTATAACTGACCAGCTAAGCAGAGCCAACAAAGAAAAGGTGATCGACGTACTTCTGTCCAAGCATCGTCATCAGCATCAACAGAGCAGACTGAAGAGGAATTTCTCATTTTCAAGTCTGAGCTCGTTTACAATGGATAACTCTAGTACTTCCGGGCGCGAAAAGGACAGTGGGATCGACAGTAACGTGGACGTTGATATAAAGCACGAAGAAGAACCCCAAAAGGATCAGACTCAAGTGGATAATAACGTTGTAGCAAATAAAGATTCTGTCGTATTTGAACTTGGCGATATAGAAATGGATTCGGACGAAGTAGATCATCATAAGGAACCTTTTATGAAAGAATCGTATTTTATCGATTCTGATGATGACGAAAAGGTTTGTTCCATATTTCTCTGTTTTTGTTTGATATTTGCTATTCAACAGCAGTTTCTTTCCCTAAAATTAGCACACCCACTCTGCTACGCATTTTCGTCCTTTTTCTCTAGCAGATAATGGAAAGCATTTCTTGTTTCTTTTTCAAGTTTTTTTTGCAGTTTTTGGATAAGTTATTCAGAATCTTTTCTTGCATTTCTAGCGAGCTACTGTGAAATTCGGACCAACAACGGTTGAAGAGACAGGAGAATTCAAAACCGAGTCTGATGTCAAAAGCCGGGTCCCTGTTGGTGCGGAAGCAACTTCCGTATTGGTCGGAACGTTGCCGGATCTTTATCAGCCAACGATGGCCTTCGTTCGATTAGCTAAGGGATGTTTTCTGGGAAATCTCACGGAAGTGTCTATTCCAGTTAGATTTCTTTTTATTTTGCTTGGCCCAGAGTCACGAAAGAAGGAGTACTATGAGATAGGCAGATCAATTGCCACTTTGATGTCTGATAAGGTAAGGTAGCTTTTAGCGATGTTTTATGTTATTCAACTGTAATCCAAGTGTATCGACTTTGAAGGGAAAAACAGTACGAAAGATATAGCACTGCACTGGGTGTGAAAACGCTCTCGGCGTTTGGCATCATTTTTTGCTCCGTATGATTTGTATTTTATAACAATATATCTCGTATTACTGGGAACTGATTAGGACAGATATGCTTCAGATTGAATTGTTATTTCCTTTGCAATTTCCTTTTAAGTTTCAATTTACCCAATCCTTGTTTCTTATCGTTTTTTTTCTTTTCTCTAAGACATTTCATTCTATGCTTAATATTTTCTCCAGATTTTTCATGACTTGGCTTATGCTGCAAAGAATAGAGACGATCTGCTGTCGGCCATTAACTCTTTTCTTGATGACAGCGTAGTACTAGCACCTGGAGACTGGGACCGACACCTTTTGCTGCCTCTTCTTGAAGCAGAGGTAGCCATTAAGAAACGACACCGTAAGATGTTGCTTAGAGAAAAAGGTATGTGGTTTTAAGCTATACTTATTTTCTACTTTTTTTTATACCGTAAATCCTCGAATAGGCCCCCAGTTTTTATTTCCAAAATGAATTTTTGGGTGGGGGCTTATTCGAGGGGGTTTATTCAAGGGGGGCTTATCTCAAAGTGCCAGAGCCATGACAAAGAGCAAGAAAATGGCGGAAATTCTTGTTGATCAATTGAATGGAAAAAAGATAAACATGAGCATTTTGAGCTTCTAGTAACAACAACTGATATCAAAAGAGTTACAAAGTGTTGTACGAAGATCTAACAAATATTATAATTTTTTATCATCACAAAAGTCGCTTATTTGCTTTTTGGTCTCCAGTCGAAGGAAGTTATACTTTATAGCTATTGTCCTGTGGGGGCTTTCTTGAAATAAGATATTATTCTGCAATTATGCTCCTTTGCAAAAAACTGATTTTTTTAAGTGGGGACTTATTCGAGGGGGGGGGGCTTATTCGAGGATTTGCGGTATTGATGAATGGTATATTTATTTGAAAACAGACTTTCAATCGTATGACTTATGTTACATTGCTCTAAATGATGAATTATTTACGGCATTCATTAGCAAATGTGCAGATTTGCCTGAATTTGTCAATTGTCTCATTTTGCAGCCGCAGCTCATGAAATGCCCGCTGATTTGAACCCCTTCATTAGAACTGGTCACATTTTCGGTGGTTTGATCCGAGAATTCCGACGCAAAAAGGCGCATTTTGTTTCCGATTTCAAAGACGGCCTAAACCTCCGCTGTGCAATCGCCTTAATATTTATTTTCTTTGCAACTCTTGCGCCGACGATCACTTTCGGTGGACTTCTGGGCAAAAAGACCGACGGATGGTTAGGAGTGCAAGAGACATTAATCGCCACGTCTTTCGGTGGAATCCTGTTTGCTCTTTTTGCTGGACAGCCGCTGATAATCATTGGGACGACGGGACCTATTCTCGTATTTGAACAAGCAACATATGAGGTGAGCTTGAAGCATAGCATTTTTCCCCATTTTGATCTATGTGATGTTGCGATGCAACTTCCATGAACGAAACCCCCAAATAATGGACGTCTCCAAATCGAAGACCAATCAAAGGCTTGTAAAGGTAACATACAAAAACGGACACCTCCCTTCGACTGACACCTCCCTTCGATCGACACCTCCCGTCGACCGACACCTCCCTTCGACCGACACCTCCCTTCGACGGACACCTCCCTTTGACGGACACCTCCCTTCGACGGACACGTCCCTTCATGGTATTTCCACCACATGTCCGCTATATTGAGGTTCCACTGTACTACCGCTCTACTTTGATAAGGTTAGGCATATTTGATAATGTTCTGTGGAAAGTTCGATTTGTTTTACCACCTTATTCGGTGATTAAAATCAAGTTTGAAAATGCTTGGGATTGTATTAAGTTGCTGGAATGACTTCAAAAACTTCTTTGAACTCGTCCTTTGCCCCCAAATTTCGGAGAAAATTAAAATTCAATGTGTTTGAATTCCAATGAAATTATGAAACAATTTTCCTCTCGTCCCATTTCCTATTGTTAGAAGATAGTCTAGGCGCTATGAATTTTTTATTAGCTTTGAAAAAAGCAAACATTTAGTAAACTAAAGCTTTTCGTCTGACACTCTTCAGAGTTTAAAACGTCAGAACATAGATCGAAAACTCTACGCTAAGAAATATATATACCCGTTGTGGATCGAAATAGGCCAATCAGAAACACGAGCACGTGACTGTAAAGGTTGACCAATCAGTGCCGCTTGCCTATTAGAATGTTACCAATGGAGTCCTAAGGTGAAAACGAACTCCTTTTGTCTACACAGTAGCGGTTTTTTCGTGCTTATGTAGATAGATTCTAAAACTGCTAGGTGGAATGACGATCGGGCTTTACCAATAATCCGAAACATGTCGCCATTATAGTTTTTTGCACAAACTGGGTTTTCTAGCAAATGCTGCCCGATAGCAGAATCGCAGGTCTTATTAGTAATTTTGGATTTGCAAGACCGAGGTGGCTGTTCTCTTTGGGGATGTGTTTTGTTCCTAATATTAGATGGAACGTGTTGTTTTATCCTATCCTCCAATCTTTGGGTGGTGCGTCCTACGTAGCCAGAATCACACTGGCACGTGAATTCATACACAACAGAACTTTTTTTTGTGGCAGGAACGCAGTCCTTTTGAATGGACGGAAGGGCCTTTTTTGTACTGTAAACAACACGTGGGTTAACCGCGAAGAAACAATTTGTTATGGCCTGTTTTATTTGGCTATTTGGCTATTTCTTAGCGTAGAGTTTTCGATCTATGTTCTGACGTTTTAAACTCTGAAGAGTGTCAGACGAAAAGCTTTAGTTTACTAAATGTTTGCTTTTTTCAAAGCTATTTACAAGTTTTGTACCACCAAAAGATTGTTTGAATTTTTTATTCCCATTTTTTTCATTCTTTTTGTTTACATGACTCTGTTTGACAAAATGTTCAATGCTCTTTAACAACCTTTTGCAGACAATCTAAGATTACCGTAAGCCCTCATATTAACCTCCTAAAGGCTTGAAATTCAGGAAGTTTATAGTTGGGGAGGGGGGGTGTAGGGGATAATTCGAGAATTTACAGTATGCAGATCTATGAAAATTAAATGCACTGTATATTCTCTTATCGTGAAAAATCAGGTATTGTTTTTCTTGTTCGTTTTAACTGTTTAGATATTCATTTTTATTTTAGTTTTGCAATCTGCTGAATATTGAGTTCATGGCAATGCGGTTCTGGATTGGTCTGTGGGTCTTGGTCATCCTGCTTGGCGTTGTCGCATTCGAGGGTTGCTACCTCGTTGAATATTTTTCAAGATTCACCGAAGAAGTCGTTTCGGTTCTTATTTCATTTTTCTTCCTTTATGAAGCAGTCTATTTCCTAATAAAGGTGAGAAGCATTTAAGAGCTTGACGTAAATTCAAGTTTGTTTTATATGTAACGAATACTTGACACCTTTTTCGTACCTATTAAAATGTCTCTCTACCTATAGAATTTACGATTGCCGTTACCATGGCTTCTATATTTATTAATGAGCAAACAGTTCCTTTTTTTGTTTTCAACTGGTCCCATTTCCTCTTTGATGAATGTTGGTCTGCTCTTTGCTGAATTTAACCATTTTTTCATGCAAAGTTAACCATGTTTTTCATGTACATACGAATTTCTATAGTGACTTCAGTCTAAAATTCTGTTTTGTTTTTTTCAGGTTTTCAAAGAACACCCATTAAAATTGTCATATGAATCTTTAGAACAAGCAGATCTCATAGAAAAATATTTTGTAAATTACACAGAGCAAATTTGTAACATTAGTTTACCTGAACTAGTAAGAAATGAAAGCATCACAGAGGCTCCTTCGCTGTCACCTAATAATGTTGGGCGGCCGAACACTGCCCTAATGAGCTTGGTCCTCCTTATTGGAACATTCTTAATTGCCTTCTTTTTGCGCAAGTTTCGAAATAGTCATTTTTTCTCCAGTAAATGGCGAAGGATTATGAGTGACTTTGGTGTGCCTATCGCAATGATATTCATGGTTTGTGTAGATTTAACAACTGACAATATATTCACGGAAAAAATAAACATTCCACAGACATTAAGACCCACCAAAGCAGAGCGACGTGGATTTTTCGTCAATCCACTTGGAGATAAGAAAAGACTCGAGCTAGGCTATATTGTGCTTGGTGTAATTCCGGCAATTTTAGTCAGCATTTTGATATTCATGGAGACTGAACTGACGGGAGTCTTGCTCAATAAAAAGCGGAATAAACTCAAGAAAGGTGGTGGCTTCAACTTAGACCTGTTTATGATGGGAGTGCTGACAGGAATTTCGTCTGTATTCGGCTTGCCTTGGATGTGTGCCGCCACCTTAAGGTCGGTGCAGCATATCAACGCGTTGGTCATTATGAGTAGATGTCATGCGCCTGGAGAACGTCCGTTTCTAGTCGAAGTGAAGGAGCAAAGGCTCACCAATGTAGCTATTCATATATTAGTAGGTGAGTCACTTCGATTTAAGTTGTCATTCTGTATTCAGTATTAGAAGCGATTAGAATCGAAGATAACGCTCTCTTTAAGGCCGATTTCCATTTGACATTTTATTGTGCGTGCGGGCATAGCGCCCAAGTCTGAGCATGCGTAATTAAAATCAAGTTGTCTCGATTTTGCGTCCTCTGTGAGCGCCAGAAAGTTGATAAGGTCTCAACTTTTTTGTGCGCTCGGCCACTTGACAACAGCACTTAGCTACGCATGCTCAAATTTGGGCGCTACGCCCGCGCGCACAAAAAATGTCAAATGGAAATCGGCCTTTAAAGTCAAAGTACAATCCATCTCAAGAGTCCTTGGAGCGCCCTGTTGCATGAGTTTGTTTGAAGAAAAATATCCTTTAACCGTACCCCATGCCTCTCCACCAAAGCAATTTGGGTTGTAGAGTTCAATGTCGTTTTTTTCCTGAAATGAATCCACACCAAACTTCTTACTTTGCACAAAACAGCATTTTTAGAGGGGAAAGGGGGATGCACTATAGAATGTTATAAAAATATTTGAATGCGATTACTTTGGCAGTCATCGTAGCTGATAGAATGGTATAGAAGCTTCATTTCGACCCAAATTGTCAATAAATAATACTTAAATAAATAAATAATTTGATATCCAGAAAATTCTGAGATCCTCTCAAATTCTTTTTATGTTTATATGAAGGAAGTATAGCTTCTTGCTATGAATTTTCTGCAATTAGAGTTTCTGATTTGACTGGCCTTATTTGACAGGCATTAAAATTCTGTCAGTCAGTTCTCTCATTTGCAAAGATAAACAATGAAGTTGGAACAATTGTGTATTACGTATCTTCTATTTCCAAGCCCTCTCTTCGTCGCCATTGTTTGTTTATTAAACGGACTCGTGCCCCCTTGAAATAGCAATCCATTTTCATTCCGTAGGTTTAGTCCTCTTCATGTCTGACGTCATCAGAGAGATCCCGTACGCTGTTCTACTTGGGGTGTTTCTGTATCTGGGCCTCATTTCATTGTTCAGTGGCATTCAATTTATGGAGCAGATGCGACTTTTCTTCACCCCCCGAAAATATCACCCTAACAAAAGATACATTTATATGGTATGTAATTGCAATGATTTTTTCCACTAACTTAAGGCTGCTTGATGTTATGTTGCCTGATCTGTATCATATTGAGGCTGCTAAAACGCATAAAGCATAATGTCAGAGTCATGAGTACTCTTATTGAGATAACTTCAGTCTGCTCTCTCTGCACATTTATGTAGATAATCGAGTATGAAAGATAATCAATTTACTTAAAACCATTGCAGCTTCTGTAGTCAGTTTTTTGTGAAATTCTTTCTCAATTTTAAGATAATTTTTATGCAGCAGTTGTTAACTTGGTTGCCAGATTAATTATGTTCATTTGAAGCTGTTATTTTGTTTTCTTTCCATTTCAGATTCCTCTTTACAAAATTCTGATTTACACTGCTGTGCAGCTTTTGTGCCTGATCATTCTATTTGTAATCAAACTCACTCCAGTGGCGCCGATGTTCCCCTTTTTCTTCCTTATTATGGCTGTCATCAGAAAGTATCTTGGACGTTTTTTTACTGAAGAAGAGCTCGAAGAGGTTAGAGAGTGTTTTTGTCTTGAAATGTTAAATGAAATATCATTAATTCAATCAGAATAAAGTATCGATAACTCAACCGATCCTTTTGTTACTTCCCATTTTGTTTACTGAGTACTTCAAAATCAAATCTTCTACTGCTGAAGGTAGCAGCTAGAAATTGAATACCCAGTTCAAGCGCAATAACCTTTTTTAAACTCCTGTCAAGTGTGAAATTTGAAGTCGTATGTGTAACTTTAAGGCTAAGCCGATTGTTGGGTCAGGGTGTGGTTACTCATAATTGCTTCGGAGGGACATTTATTCGATTGCATTTTAAAGTATAGCGGATCTCCGTTCTTTCAAAAGATGTTTGCAAGTGCCTTATGAAAGCAAAACTAACGTAAGAAACAGCTTTTTATTACACCATGTATTGTATGATATACCTACTTGTTATACCTACATATTATACCAAGGTTGTCCTCTACAATGTCCCATGATCAATTTCTTCTTCAGATGTTTGTTATGATGTCAAGCATCGAAAACCCGCAAGCTTTTTCTTCTTGTTTGTGCCAATATTGAACATTGTCATTTCATATTTTCTGTTCTCTGCCTGTTGCAGCTTGACAATGAGGAGGATTCAAAAGAGTACGACAGTGATCTGGATGAATATGATACGGTGTATCTACCAATATAATTTCAGAGCAAATCCTTTGTTTGTTAATGGCTAAGATACCCAGTACGAGAGCCAATCGTTTGCAGTGCAGAGGTATTTCATTCATCCTAAATTCTAAGCTTGAATCTAAAGCTGAAAATGCTCAAGAGTTTTTCCAGGCTGTTTCGCTTTTAGACTTGTGACGTCATTGTGAACAAATTTCGATTTTCTTGAGTTTGATTAGCTGTTTTTGTCATTTTTATTGTTGTTGTTGTTGTGGCTGTTTTGTGGTTTGATTTCAAGCGTGTATTTATGTATGAACTCATTTCCTAAGCGGTCATTTCATTCTGGTTTTCTTTCATGCAAACCCTTTTGACTTTTGAAAGTTCAAAAATTCGAATAAGCATGTCTGTATGCACATCTGCAATCCCCCGCTTGTACGCCTTTGTTAAATAAGCAAAATGAAAATTATTAGTTTAAATAACACTTGGTCTTTTCGACATTGGAAGGACCAATAAATACTGTTCTCTTCATAAAATCTTATATCTTTTTGAATCATATCAATTGGCAAGAACTATGTAATGTAAATGAAATTGGGATTCATTAGAAATTATTGAAGGGCCCACCCATACCACTCCCTGTTCTGATTTTCTAGGACGTTAGCCTGTGCGAAGACTCGGCTGGTTTTCCCTGCGATGAATTTTGTTGAATGGATAATGGGTTTACTCTCCCAGTAGAAAATCATTTAGGGTTTCTTGTCCAGAGAAAAACCTCTGGTGATAATAAATTCAGATTATATAGTCATAATTCCCAACGTGTTAACTTCCTTATTCCATTTAAAATTTACTAACTTTGTTTTAACAAGATATTACTTGGTTCTTTTACCTATTTTATAATGCAATGAAACAATTTTTAATAAATGAATCTTCCTTATACCTTTGTGACCGTTGAGGAACAGAAGCAATTTTGTTTTGTTTTCAATATCTCTGATTCAGATTCGGTTTAGAATCTCATTTTGAAGAGTAAACCAATTTTGTTCAGAATTATTTTTTTTTCTGTGAAAATTTATAATATACTATATATATAGTTGTTCATATTTTGTAGAAAACAGTCGAAATTTTGTGTGATTTAGTAAAACTAAATTAATACAGCTTGTCTAAGGCAACAATGGAGACGGATGATTTTGTAGGTTTTTATAAATGCTTCACTGTCAAAGCAAGACACTCGGTGTATAGATGCATATCCATAGTACCTTGACCCATTACATTAGCTAGAGGCTCAACATACTTCATGTGCCTTCGATGGATTAACATTTCTCCAAGCAAGCATCGACCATTTGACTCAGAAAAACAACATTTGTTCAAATTTGCACTCATTCATAGCCTTTTAAGTGAACGTTTTCGTTATGTAATAACAAAAAGTCTTAATCCCACTCAGTATTCAGCGACCTTGACGTAGGCGAATTTTAGAGCAGAGTGCAGGCGTTCTTTAATTGACAAAGTACAAACGAAGTATTTTGGTGTTGTAGGGAATTTTAAATGTGTTTTCAAGCAGGCTTTAACGTGGCTATTTTTTCACTTGGAAGTAATTATGCTTGTTTATATGTTCTTTTGAAAAAGGACTGAGTTTCCAGATGATTCTCCACGCCAATTTGTACATTTTTTAATTAGCCTTGTTATGACGTGTAGAACTAATCCAATTGTGCATATATACAAAACGCATTAATCGATCATCCAATTCAAAATTCTTATTTTATTCACCCTCTCTTCAAATGGTTAACACAGTGTCCGTCCCTGTCTAAAGGGGCCATTTTGTTGTGCTCTCGTACTGATGTAGGTTGCTGGTTTCAGTTTGTCTATGGTTATAATTTCGCATATCTAGATTGAGTATAGTATAGCTACGTATGTGAAAAAAGCAACGGTAGCAGGCATAGATCAAGGAAACATATTGGAACATTTAGCAAATTGAGGGGATTCACGTGTAGGCAAAAGGGATACCCCTCTGAGAGCTGCAAATAGGCACTTTACCGTGATTTGATACGACAGACTTAACCAGTTTACTCTGTCCTCCTTTTAAAGTGGGCAGTGTAAAGGTCCCGCTCAAATCTCTCTCCTCCATTCGTTTAATACTTCGTACATCCCTATGAGTTTCAGAATTGTGCGCATTTTATCAGAATTGTACAGCCTTGTGTATTATACAGCTAGAATGTATCCGTTTTCAGTGAACAAACAAGTCGATAAAAGAAAACTAATAAAAGAACTGGACTACTTGTTAATGGAGTTGCTCCTTTCACAGCGAACCCTACTCCTCCTCTGCTGACACTGACAAGGTTTCAAAATACTGGACTAATTTTTTTTGTTTCGCTCTATCCACTTTATATACTGGGGGGGGGGGCTTCTTTTTAAGGGCTCATACTTTGCAGTAAGGAGTCATCGATAGAGACTTAGGCTGCGTTTAAACGATACCTGATTCATTTCATATCGGATTTGCTGCACCGTATCGGATTGGTTTTATACCAGGTAGGGCTCCTGTTTACACGACAGTAGTTACTCCGCACTGCGGGGTGCAGTCTTTTGTTTCGGGGCCTCTGCGTTGGTATTTGAGTCGCGCCAAAAAATTACCTGCCACGTGAGCACTGGTGTGAGTCACTGAAACAGAAAAATGGCGGGGAGCAGGGAAGAAAGTTAAGGAAGAAATTTTTCCTGGACTTGAGCTGTTGCTAGAGACCGTGAGATCGCATGCAGCGAGTTCTCAATTCGAGGGGAAAGGATGGGAGAGTGTGAAGTCTTCTTTAAGATAAGGAATATCTTGAAAAAAAGATCCATGAGGTGGCTACTGATCTGAAAAATGTGTGCAAGTAAAATTACTGTGGTAAAGAATAATGTCTCTTTATCAGCATCCATCTTGTTTTCTTGATAGTGAAACCACAATTTGTTGAAAAACGCGCCAAACGTGGGGTTGAGACCACCTGAGGCCACAGGGATCGTAACTGAGGTTGCGGAGCAAGTTGATACCGGATTCGAACGTTTAAACAAGCACTTTACCCAATCCGATACATATCGGATTGGTTTCAGAGCGATAGCATATCGGAACGGGTCCTCGTCGTGTAAACAGAAGGCCTATCTGGTGTTAAACGAATCCGATATGAAGTGAATCCGGTATCATGTAAACGGGGCCTTAAGCATTTTATCCTTTTTTCAGATATTTTCGTATATCTTGTAAATATCTTGGCTTTTCTGCCTAGAAGCTAGAAGAGGAGATTCCTTGTTCTCGGAAGGTCAACGGAGATCAAGAGAAACAACATGTTTGAAGGAAAAAAGTTAAATATTGGTTTTAGGCCAATCATAGGTAGTGATGCTCGGCGTGTGAAGTATGGACCCAAGTCCCGCAAAATACACAGCTATTTCTGTATCCTTTATGGAACCCTTCAGAGAATGTGGAGTGAAGGCAAAGATCGCGTGATCTGGATGAAAAAACGACATTGTAGGATTAAAATGTTTAAGCGGTGTATCTCAGTTCTGATAAAATAGCATTATCAATTCCAATGGTTGTTACACAACACTACAATAACCTTTTGTTTCTGGCATGCCAAAGACACTCGTTAACCTTTCATTGATTTTTCCCTTGAGACTTGTATAATGCAGTTTTTTATTTAGATTATTTTCACTTCCTGTTCTGAAAGCGATGGGCCTTTCAAATCTAAAGCTCGTTGCGCAACAGAGGAAAATCCGGATAAACTGTTTTCTATTAACAAAAAAGCCATGTGGTTCTACACGTCCAGTAGCCTGTGTTCCAGACCCCTAACTTCGATGTAGATATCTCGAGCACAGGCTACATGTCCAGAGACGCAAGCATCAATAAAAGGCTATTTGAAAAAATTCTCATCTTCTATTAATCCTTTTTGTAATTGTCATTTTATCTTCTGTAGGTGTCTTGAAAATGGGCTTACTTCTAGCATAAGAGATTTTTGACAAGTTTTGAGAAATGTCGTCATGAATAAAGAACTACAGTCAGAATTTCATTAAATCTCTTGAGTGCCTATGAAATGAAATTTTACACATGTTGTTGCAATATAAAACGATAATTAACTCGAAAATTTGCACATGAAAGTTTGTTCTGGGGAAGTTAAAAACAATTAGTGACAGAGCAAAAGAATCAGTGACGTCACAAGGGTTTCAGTTGATACCGTCTTCACAAACACACTATACAACTTAGTCAGGGCTGTTAGTCAAACAATTGTGCAAATTGTGATATCAGCATAAAATTTTGCAAAAAGGGGTAGTTTGATACGCTGACTTAAAATTGCCCTCTTCGGCAATTTTAACTGTAGTTCCAGTAGCAAACTCCATATTCCTCAGTGTACTAAACGCCAACTGCTTCCGTGTTTGCAAACCTTGTGGCTTGAGAAGTTTTTCAGCGCAGAGTCGAGAAACAGTTTCCCTAATGTCGATACTTGTTTCTTCAAGAAGAGAGGGGTAATCTCCGGAAGCTTTTCAAAATCGTCTCGTTTAAAATGATTAAAAAAACAGCTCTGTTGAAAGCTTTCAAAATACCAAATAACTTTTTGAAAATATCTCTGTGTACCCCAGGTGCCGTAATGCTCGATTAAGCCTTCAAAAGCCCCCTCCCCCTCAAACAATCCTTCGAACAATTACTAGCTTATACAAATTGTTTTGATGATGATGAAATTGACATAAAACATTTACTGGACTGCTAAACTTTGTTTGCAGCAGCAGCAGAAGCAGAAGTTTTCGTGCAATGATTGCATGTTGGTTTTCCACTGCCAAGTCTTTTTGTGGAATTTTAAAAGCACTTAATCCAGAGTATTTAACGATTGAAAGTGATTTTAATTCAAGTATTGATACCAGATTCAACTCCAGATTTGTACCATTCAATAGTCACTACTAAAAACAGTTGAGAAAGAATATAAAAGAACTGGTTGTTGAGTGTTGGAATCAACAACTGTCGAAAAGAACTACCATCCAAATACAATCAATCAGAATCTTAGCTCTTGAACTATGTAAAACCATGGTAAAACTCAAAAATCTAAATCCTATTTTGATGAAGGACTATTTTTCGCCCAAAACTAACGTGCTCTAACCTTCGTATTCAAAATACAAAAGGTAGTGCTACAAATTATGGATTAAGATCGCACAGTTTCCAAGGGTCGAAAATCTGGAACTCGCTTCCGGATGAAATCAAAATAGCCCGAAGTTCAAGAGAATTAAAAATTCTGATTAAAACTTGATTCCATAAAAATAAATGCACGTGTTCTCTTTGCAGTAAATGAACTGTTTAATGCATTCCTTAGAAATGCTTCATGTTAAACTGATATGAACTGGTGTTTTTCCACTATTGTCACAACTACCTTTTAATAAAGCATACAATACAAAACAATACAATACAACAATAATTATGAAAGTAAAGAAATTTTGATACTAATTCAGTGTACAATCAATGTGCTTAAGAGTAGTGTGAAATGGTTTGTGCCCGTGTAAAAATGGCGTGTAGTAAAGGTTTGTGCAAGTAACAAGCTGAGTCTAGAAGAAAGACTGGAAAATTTTTGCCGAATTTTCAATTTTGCACCATTTGTCTGTTCTTTTCTTTATTCAATTTGCTTCATTGTTGTCATAAATTAGTTTAGTTAACTTAGTGTAAATAATTTATGCAATTGAATACGAGATAATTAATTGTTAACGAGTTCTGCCTTTCAAATAAATTGGTGAAAATGATTGACATCATCTGCGTCGGTCTGACAAACTTTCGTTTAGGAAGCAAAAGCTTGAGCAACAAATTTTAAATCTTATCTAAGCAATGAAACATTTGGCCTTCAAGAACATGTTAATCATTATTTTCTTTGATGACATCAGATTTTTTCGCAATTTTTTGTTTTCTTTAAAATTTTCCACGTAATTGCTAAAGTAATCTCGTGGTTCCTTTAGAGTTTGACAAGGACTATATTTTCTTCAGTCAATACAACAATTATGCACCCAGTTTGTACCAAATCTAGGATACATCACATAGATATAAAGATTATATAGTTCATATTAGTTTACGACCTTGTATACATTTATATTTCTTCATCTTGTTGTCATGTTAGTTGTTATTAATTAGCTTATTGTAATTTTTTATAGTTAAGCTAGAATTTTTATCCAACTTTAAATAAAGTATAAAAAACGATAACTCAGGAATGGAAATCAAATGTTTTATCAACGTCAGATTCAAAAGGGCTTTCCTTGTTATCCTTTGCTGCAAAAAACCAGTTCCCTTTCAGCCACCCACCCTAATAAATTTGTTTTTCGCATCTTGTCAATCTCGTGCAGACCTTGAAACTTGCCGAAAAATACTGTCCTGTAATCTGCGTTATAAGATAATGGCTTTGTTATGACAAAATTGCAGTAGAATTAGGTACGAAGCCTCCTATGTTGCTTCGATGAGTACAGAAATTCTATTCAATCGTTTAATGTGAAGGATATGGACTAAAAGTAAATATTTTGTTCGCAAATATGTTTCTCCTAAACCTATAAGACACGACCAAAAAATATACACGGAAGTTCATTGTTTGAAAATTTATCGTCCAAAAATTTTGTATCGAAAATTCGAAACCAAAAAAAAAGAATTCAATGATTCGGGTCGCCCCTTTTATTCACAGTAACAATTTCATAGCGATGCAATTTGTGAAGAAATTTTTTCGGCCGATGTTTCTTCGACCGCGTTTACCCTTTACGGCTCCAAACACTTTTGCGGCTCCATAAACTCCTTTTTGTGCCTCCGCCTCCGTGTTGAGCTCCCTGTCACATGTTTGATTCCAATTTACATTTTTCCTTGATTGCGGAGGATTAACCAATTGAAATGCAATATTCAGATTGATGGACCAATCAGAATCAAGGTAGTTGAGACTGCGGCGAACCCTGCACTGTCAGCGATCACAGGGCTCGATCAAGAAATGAACAAGCAGCAGCAGTTGTGCTAAAAAATGCGATTCTGTCGTCTATGTTTTGCTATAGTTTCTTCGCTCTTTCTTTGTAAATAGTTAGAAGCTAAAATTGTAAACAATATCTGCAACGCTGGGTTCCACATATATACAGCTTCATATGGACCCATCGTCCATAATAACACAAGTTCCAAAGTCGCAAAGTGAGCAAGAATGTAATGGAGAACCGGTAGCAGATTTCAACGAAAAAGGTTTGGCGACTTTCTGTGGTTTGCTTTCAAAATATTTCTTGGTTACATTGAGACCGTGATTTTGCGATTTTCAATCATAAATTTTCGCGTATTTTAATTACTGATAAGCAATGTTATGGTGTTTTTGCATATACAGTTTAGATCATTGGTAAACAAAGTTAAGCTTAGTGACTCGAAATCATAACTGATGTTGATAATTTTGGACGTCAAACTGCAAATGCAGATGGTGTGCATGCGACAGATGTTTCCTGAAAAATGATGCTGTCTAAAAGTCATTAGTTCTATTTTATATGGGCCGATTTCCGCAGCTTGCAAGGTTTTCAGGGATGTTTGTCTTCAAAGATTCTCGTACGCTTGGATGTTGTTCCAAAGGGTGCAGTTAATTAGGCCCATTTCAAGATAACTTCGTGCAATTGCGCGTGTCTCTTAGCCGTTTCTTAAGGCAGAAAGTTAAACCGTGACCGCTAAAAGACAAAATTTCATAGTATAAAAACACCTCCATTTTATTATTTGAGTGTTTTCGATCTCAGAGGACTCATTTTCCTCCGCCCAGGAACGTATCCGATGAGCTTATCAAATAGACGGCGCCTAACTACACATACGCCGCCGCTGCCAGTCGCTTACGAGTCAATCTATAAAGCAACTGAAAAAAGCCCTTTGCCATTTTGCTTTCCGGTTTTGCTCTGATTGTGATTGAATGTTTTAATAATTAATTTCCGTGACACCAGAAACGGGTTTCTCTAGATTTAGTACTGAAGAGTCCAGCATAGTATAGCAAAAAAACTATGCTGATTGATTAAAAGGTACACTTTCAATCATGACTGAAAATTTATTTTCTTATTTATCAATATTTCAAAGATAGGGTAGACTGGCAGTAAATTTATATACGTTGTTTTAGGTGAACTGTTCGTCTCTAACTACTACACCGGTGTTATCCCAAGCGCGGTAATTTGATCCGTCGCTTTGTCGTAATAGATAACAGTTGGCGGAAGAGAGGAGTTAGGCCAGCAAAGTGTTCATTTGGCGGTTGATCGCCGCATTCTGGCAGTATCCCAATCTGGTATTGCAATGTAGCCATAAATTGGGAACATCGTTAGAGTTCAAAGCCTTTGCAACGATTAGTCGTCTCGGCGTAAGGTCTAGATTACCAAAGGTCAACCTAATACGGGATCTTTTTCAGTTCGAATATAGTTTTAAATATTAGATTCGTCGTGCCTATGACTGTCCACTGTCCTATTGAAATTTGAAGCAAAGTCTGTAGCCTTGTGCAAGTGTATTACCTTGTCAGGGTCAAAACGATACAATGTGTCATAACCTACTCACAGTTTTAAATATTAGATTTGTCACTTCTTGATCTAGCAGTTATAGACAGCAGTAATCAAGAAATAAAAACATATCAAAATATGTATGTATTCATTTCTTTTTAAATCCCATATTGGCATATTATTATCTTCAGTTGGACCACATCAGAGCCCTTTTGCTTTCCTTGTTAAGTGTTTTGAGTATTTTGTTGGAATAGGCGAATAATTTTTAATAGGCAAAATATTTTTATTTTGCTTCATTGGTCACCTAAAACCAAACTGTATTAAATATGCACCATTTCTGGATTCAGGGATACTTTTCCAAAAGTGTAATTCTCCTGCTGAAATTCCTTGTTGAAATTTGATAACAAGCCAGGTGGCAAATAAAAGTATTTGCTTTGATATGTTTTGAAATAGTTATACAGTAGATTGTAAATGATATCTCTTTCAAACTCCTGATTTTGTTTTTAAGAGTTTTTCTTTGCTAAATATGCATATAAGCCATCAAGAATATTTTTTTTGAATTGCAGAATTATGCACTAATCGAAAGAAGATTCGAAACAGAGGACTTCTCTCATCACTGTTTTGCTGTTTTGGAGGACGTGGTGATCCAGCAAGTGCATTTGTGAGCACAAGCCTAAATCCGCCTGAAGAAAGTATTAACCATAATCATTACTCTATCACAAAAAGTTATGAAAGTGAACCAGAAGAAGAAAATGCAAATGAGCCACAGGTATTTTCTTTACAGTTATCCAAGTCTTTGTCCACTGTTTGCTAATGGCTACTTAGTGATGATATTTTTGAAATTTCTGTTGTGGAAGAAGGTTACCATGGTTTGCTGTTTGCTTATCATAACTCAAATTGATTTAAGATACATCGTGCAGGCACTATTTGTACCTGAAAATTTCATTCATCAAGTGTGCAGGCATTGTGATAAGCAAAAAGCAGACACTTGACAAACTGAGCACCCTCAAATTTCTAGGTGCTTAATTGTTCACTCAGGTTAAAGCTTTCTTGTTTGATAAGTCATCAAGATTTTGTTTGCTCAAAATGCATAAATTAAATTCTGTTTGAACATTGTGCTTTGATTTAACTTTATGATTTATCATTGTGCTCTGATTTAACGATTTAACTCTTGTGTGCTTAATTGTAGGGGGGAGGTTGAATAAAGAGGAAGGGTGGACATTTTCCTAGATTTTCATAAAGCGGAGGGGTCATAATTAAATGAACTACAGGGAAAATCGTAAAAAAGCATCTAAAAGGGGGGGGGTGAAAAAAATGGGGAGTGAGATATTGCAAGTGCATACGCTTTTTAAACTAAGTATATACTAGTTCGAAGTCAAAAAATCAAACATATTTTGCAAACTGTGCTGTGAGATTTGCAAATTTGATAAATTGGCAAAATAAGTAATACAGCTCCCTGCACTCTCTCATTAACGAAAGTATCATGTGATTTTACACAAGTAACTCCAAAAGAGTTTTTCAATCTTTGATTAGAAAGCCAAAACAAAGTGTGTGAATAATAGCAAATTTCAATTAGTCGATCGATTTATGAGTTTTGAAAAGCTTTGTTTCTTTTTAGCGAGTGAGCACACTGTAGTTAAGATGAAGTTTAAAACCAACAAAAGGAAGTTTCCTCTCGAAAAAGAGTTTCTTAAAAAGAGTTTTGTATGGAGCCAAACCATTTTTTTTCTGAGAAGTTTAAAATGTCTAATATTGATAATAAAATGGGGGGGGGGGGGTTTGGTCATCCTTTGAAATTTCCATAAAATGGGGGGGGAGGAGGTCATTATAAAATGCCATGAAGGGTGAAAAATTTTGAAAAATGCAATATGACCCTCCCCTATAATTAAGCACACAAGAGTATCTGTCATGATTATGATTTGATGAATTAAAACTAAAATAAATTGCATCCAATATATAAACGTTGGTATGAGCAGGATGAATCGCCCGCACACAAACAGCTTATGTACAGTTGCCTATTTGATGCTTTGTAATTACAAGAATGTTTGCAATTCCATTTAGAGAATGCAAACAAAAATATTTCCAATTATTATCAAATATCATCAATAGCAAAATTTGGTTTTTTGAATTTAGTTTTAGACAGCAAAAACATGCTATGTGCTCAATCAATCAAGCTTAGCTCCTAGAATTTTATAAACATGTGTGGCGGCACTTGATCAAGTGTGAAGGGCATATTTACATTTCTCAGCAGTTCCTCTACTGTTTTCAGTTTATACATTTTTACAAAATGTAGCTTTCAGAAATATTGAATATATATTTTATTTGAATGCTTTAGCTTGAAGAGGTAAAGTACCTCTTGCCCCCACTGAGGAATGGTGACAAGAAGAAATGCATTGTTATAGATTTGGATGAAACACTTGTCCACAGTTCCTTCAAGGTAATTATATGATATTTGGTTTTGCAACCTTGCATTATTAATGATGTCTGTAATTAAAATGTGATGTTTTGACTCCAATATAATTATTTTTGGGCTTCTTTATTAAATTTATTTATCTGTTATAGGACAGAAAGAAAAGCATCAATACATGTTAGATTTTTTTCTGAAAATAAGAAGATTTTCAACAGCTGACTGTTTAGAATGAAATTAAGTCTCTTTTATCACAATAAAATTGTGAAAAATCACTATCTATTGCTGAAAGTTTTTCATTATGATGATGATCTTGCCTAATAGGTAGCAATCTTGGTCTTTCAATCTTGAATTTTAAGTGGAGATGGTAATTGACACATGAAAGTTTGGAACTTTCATTAAGTTTTTACGAAGCCTTGAGATTTAAATGCTGAAAGAAACCAGTCTACCTACTATTTGAAGTTTTCAGCAGTTTTCACAATATTTGCCAAATTCTATCTTGATCTGAAATTCAATAATAGAGATAAAATTTACAACAGGAAACAAATGAAGAAAATTTAAATGTTTAAGTTTAGCAACTTTGTTGTTGCAAACAGTTATCCTTGCTTCATTAAAAAAACTCCACCCTGGAACTCCACTTTATTAACTTTATTTGCTAATTAGAGAATTCTGTTGTTTTCTCTTGTAATTTCTCATATCATAGAATTCTGCATTTTTCTCAAAGAAATTATGAAGTTTCATGGCTTGAGCCCACAAATTATTTATATCACTCCAATTTAAACCACTATTGTGTTTTGAGAAAGATTGGTTTGACCATGGACATATTTGCCATGAATTCTCAAATCAGCCCCCTGGGGGCTTATTTGTTTTTAATATTTTGAGATGGGGGTTAAATGAGGGGCTTATAAAGTTTTAGTGGACATTAAGAAGACATTGATAAAATACCGCATAAATTTTAGTAGGAATTTCTTTATTAAAATTTAATTAATTATTACAAAAAGTATGAATTTTTGTGGTAATTCAATAAAATGCCAAAGGCAACCTCAGATTGCAATAATCCAGAAATAGAGGGGGCTAATTTGAAGATTCATGGTAGCAGTGGAGGCTTTTTGGAGGGGGTTCTTATTTACAAATTGTAGCTCTAGGGTGGGGACTTTTTTTGGGGAGGGATTTTTGAGGGGGGGCAATTCAAGGATTTACAGTATATACAAAAATGGATGGAACTTATGTTATTGTATCTGAAGAATTGAATTTCTGATGTCTTATCAGCCTTGCCCTTTAACATCATATAATTCTAAGATGTAACATTAAATGGGTTGACGTAAAAAGCGAAATGAAAGGGTCAATATTTCCTACCTTTGGACCAGAAGACCGCATTTTTTCTTAACCTTTATTTTGCAAGGACAAGCAAAAGTTTAAGTATTTTTTGAAAATGATAGATAATTTAAGGTCTTAATTTATTAATCTTAACAAATACCAGGATATTAGGTCTGGGTTGTATAATCTTTTTTAAGCATGCTGTCAAACAGTTAACAAGTTTAGTTTCTTTCTCTAGACTTTCTTTATTTTAGTATTTGTTCCTTTAATGTTGTTTCTTGTGCTGAAGGTAATCATTTGCAAAAATATTGAATTAATCTGATGGCAAAGATTGTGTTCTCTATATGAGATTGTGTACTCTTTGAGTCTTGGATTTGCAAATATGATTAAATGTAAAAGATACTGTTTAATTTTATTTATAAAGTACACCTTAGAATTGATGTGATATAGTACCCAAGTGTGACGTAAACACTTTGGAACTCTTATTCCACATGATTCCAGAAGATCAGTGCTTATCATGCTAGGACCATTCATTCGTTGACACTAAGACTTGGTTTCAATTATATTTTATATCAACTCTGTTGAAGCGGGCCCTTTATTAAGTTAAATCAATACTGCTTATGTAGTATAAATGGCTTTTTTGTCTTGTGTAGCACTAATGGATTTTTCTGCTGTTTCAAAATAACCCCAGAATGCATTTGGAAGCTTCCCTCTATATGGATTTGGAAGCTTTCCTTTCAGTTTTCATAACATGTTTATGCCAAAAAAGTCTGTCTAATGGATAGATAATGTTAATATATTTTACATTTGGAGCATCATGTTAATCAGTGGTTTTTATCTCTTTTATAGCCAGTTCGTGATGCTGATTTTATTGTGCCAGTTGAAATTGATGGCAGTATACACCAGGTGAGAACTTTGAATGTCTTTATCAAAAGGTCTTTCCAACCAAAAAAATTGTTTTAATTTTTATTGACTCAAAGCTATTTTTAAAGGGAGATTCTTCTCAGCTTAGATGTTGTCTTTTGTCAAGGTAAAGTAAGATTTAAACTTGAAGAACCATTTATGTCAAACTAAAATGCATTATTTATTCCAGGTGTATGTTCTGAAACGGCCACATGTTGATGAGTTCCTAAAGCGAATGGGAGAATTGTTTGAATGTGTTCTATTCACCGCAAGTCTTGCAAAGGTTGGTATGCGGCTTACAAACATCTTCCAGTACTTGTAGATTGGCTACCAGCAGTTTTTTGTTTATAAATATTACTGATATTCAAGAGAACATATATTATATGAAATGAAAATGGAAATAGATGCTTTTCTCTTCAGCTTAAAAGTATTGATATGTTTCATTTCAATGTAATCTTATCTTTTTGTGATGATTTTTACACATAATGTGATCCAAAACAGTTGGACATTGCTAATAGCTCTAAACATCCAAAAGATAGTGTCACAGGGTCTAATAATTTTTGGATTTTCGCAATTTTTCCAAAAACTGTCCTTTTTATGACTAAGATTCTCAACCATTTTAAGTAGAGGCTAGCAACCAAACATATGTATGCCATAAATTCTCAATTGAGTGCCTGAGTATTCATCAACACTCAAGGGATACTCCTTCAAAAGATGGCGCTTGTGCAAAGGGTGGGTATATGTTTTTCATGCAGGACCATCGTGAGGCATGTCTTGTTGGGGTGGTGTGAGCTACAAATTTATCTTATTGAAAATTGCCTGAAATAATTGCTAATTTTTTTAAAGATATTTTAAAGATCGCATGTAGCAAAAAGACAATTAGATTGCTGGAAATTAATTAGATCCAAGCTTTGCCAAAAATAAAATCACGGTTTATATTTTAGCAGTCTGCCAGTTATTTCTGTAATAAAGTGAATCAGCGTAATCCATGAATTAATACTTACCCCCTTATTAACACCTATAAGCAGTTGAAGATTCTGGTACCTCCAGGGACATAACAACTTATTATAATAACAGCCAGCGAGAGACAGTTAAATGGTAGTTGGATGACCTCATTAAGTGTGAAACTCGGAGTTGCAACTAAAACCGTCCTTTTTATGCAGCAAATCCTGGTTATAAGGTATCAAGCGCTATTTGACAAACAATTAAAATAGCAATTTGCCTTAAATTAGTGATTCATCTACAGAACGAACCACAATCCTGCTAGGTTGCCTTTCATGTTGAATATTTATATCAACAAATTTCCCTTTTTCAATGAATTTAGAGGCCCTTTCACTTTTTTTCCTAATTTTTTTACAGTTCCGCACGTAAGATTTCTAGAGTGGCATTGTGGCAATGAGGTACTATCTAGTTAATTATTGTTTCACTGATATAACAACGTTCTTTGCAGTATGCAGATCCGGTTGCTGATCTTTTGGACAGAAATGGGATTTTTGCTGCTCGTCTTTTTCGAGAATCCTGTGTGTTCTACAAAGGGAATTATGTTAAGGTATGCGCTTTGACTAATTATGCTAAGGTATGCGCATAATTTTGACTGTGCTAAGGCGGAAGTGTTATAGGTGATAGGCAACGCTGGCCGTTTGCAGGATGACGAATGTTTGTAAAAAGAACAAATCAACAGAGTCCTGCATAAAGCTATTTATTATCAATTATGGCGATTACAAATCTAAGCTGTGACAAGAATTATTTCGATTTATTTTAAGTCAAATGAATCTTTCTTACTTCTAAACGCGCGGAAATTAAAAGCGTTATCTTTAGATGCAATTTGATTGTGGTTTTCTCTCAGACATGCCATTAAAAGTACTTCTTTGTGGTTTTGGCAAAGAGGAATGAATCCATTTGATTTCATGTAAATTATTCTTCGGCTTTGAATGCTATCTGCCCGGTCGTTTACACTTCATTAGATGTTGACCATAGATATGTCTAAACGTTTTTACCAAGAAGTAATCCAGGAATCCTTTTTAGTTTTCTCTTAAGCTGAAATGTTATCAGGAATTAAAGTATTGCGGGTTTTAGGAATTGAATGCTTATTGTTCGGTTCGGTTTTGGGTTTTTAGAAGCTGTAATCCACTGTATATTGTAGGCCTTATACTGTAAAACCTTTTCGCCTTTGAATTTTTTTTTGCCTCGCTGCAAAGAGACGATCAATGGCCTGTAGTTTAAGTTTATTCATATTACATACTTAAATGCATGCTAAAAATTTTATTATCATAATCAAATAAATTACATTCGATACGCTGTCGTGATTTTTTGTCTTTTTATTTGATGTTTCTGTATGCCGCAAAAGTTCTCCTCCGTGAAAAATATTGTAAATTCGTTTTATAAAAATATTCTAAATCTTGGTGTTTTTTCATACAGGATTTAAGTAGACTTGGCCGTGAGTTAGGAAAAGTTGTAATCATCGATAACTCTCCAGCTTCGTACATTTTTCATCCCGACAATGCGGTAAGTCCTTGCTTTGTATGATCAACACTATTTAGTTTCAACACTTTTGAGTCCTCACTCACTCAGTTAATCAAGAAAGCTTGAAATCGAACAGTTTTTGCGCAGTGGCAGTTGCTATCTCTGTTTTGAAAATATCTATTATAAGCTTAAACACTTTCCTACTCTCAGAATTCATGTATTAGATGATATGATCAACATTGCATGATGGGAGAGATGGGGGTAAAGCAATTTAAAAGTAGGCCTGACAACTCAGGGGTAAAGTTAGATCTTGGGGTTTTCAATTTTCAAGCTTCAATATTGTAATGATAAAGTTGTTTTTTAAAGAGGATAAAAACAAGGGTTAAATCCCCGGTCAAATCAAATGCATCAATTTCTATTTTCGAGCTTATTTTTTGCCCCCGAGTTCCTTGTCGATCATTTCAGTGCTCCTTTTTTAGGTACCCTGTACCTCATGGTTTGATGACATGTCAGACAGAGAGTTGTTGGATTTAATACCGTACATCGAGTCTCTCAATGCCGTCGATGACGTAGTTGTCTCCATTCGAAATAACCGCAATAGACGCTTTGTTGACATCGCCAACTCGGACGAGGATGGCTAGAGATCGAAGTGAAGTCTATCTGGTTTTTTAAATTCAAATTGTGATCAGTTTATAATTGTCTTGACGTATTGGACGCTGATGATTTCTCGGAGAGAAGTCTCAAACACACGCGAATGCTTAGAGAAAAATTGTGGAATATTTCAATGGGATTTGTATTCTACTTTTGATAATGTACAGTTTGGTAAGTTTGTATCGCCGAAAGATTTTATTTTCATAATTTTATTTTATACCGTTTTTTATAGATTTCTATATGCTAAATTGTTCCATTTAGATTAAATGTATAACTATATAAAGGCATGCCAGGTTTCAAATCCAGGTTTCAAGACTGGGAAAGAAACGAACAAAAACTGGAGAATTTGGTCATTTTTCTCCGAACTCCTTTTCGCAGCCCTCATAAAACATTTTTGTCTTTTGCTTATATAGTGCTTCTTCTGGATAAGCAAAATGTATTGTTGTTTTGGATTCGTGCTTGATGTGCCTAAAAAATCGTCATTTGTGTTTTGGAAATTGAATTTTGTGTTGTTAGTTACAGGGACGTTATGCTCATTTTAAATTTGTCTTAGTCTTACAATGTAATTAAGCACATATCGAATTAAGCTCTTAGATACAGGATTGTGTTCAGATATCGAGAATGATCAAAGCGAGGTTCTGTTGTCCTTTCGCAAACGAGATCAAACCTACAATGTTTGGTTTTTGGAAGCCTTGCAGAATTTACTGCTGTTGATTGGCGAAAAGGACAAAACAAGGGCCCTCACGGTTCCAAACAACCGTGTACCTTTGACCGTTCAGGTTACTGAACTCTGCAGGTTGATTGTTCTATATTTTGCAGTTTTTCCTGTGGTTACTTGTATTTATCAGCAATAATTTAGCATATTGCCATGAATTTATAGTCATTCCAGAGAATTTGACCGTCTATAGTTTTGTGCTGTTGATGTTTCTCGATCTTGTTTTGCATTGAAGTATTGAAACTATTAGCAGGTCACAGTAGAAGCAACCTTTCCCAATGGTAAACAAGCGTTTGATGTAAATAGACTGTCATTTGCTTTTAGTTTCTCATCTTCAGCAAATATACTAGAATCATGCATAGATGTATTTTAACTGCAGACAATGCTCCTTTACCCGCTGTGTGGTCCCAGTGATCGGTAGGATTTCAACCTCAATGAAAATATGTTTTTGTTCGTGAGGCGACTGAAACTTAAGGAAACCTGTTAAAGGAATCTGTCATTTGATTTTGGCGTTTTCCAAAACTGGAAACTTGGCTCTTCCTTTAAATAACTTAATATGAGTTGATACTTGTCAAATATCAAAGAGAATTTGGAATCCGAAATGTTAACAAAATTGCAGATTTCCCATTCAATGGTGAAAGCACTATAGCCTGGTTAACGGCAAATCAAATGTCCGTTCTGATGTTTTTGCATACTTTTTTATCCAGTTAAATCGAGTTAAGTGTATTTAGTATGATAGATATTGCATTGATATTCCAAATAAATCGTCTTTCATGAGGGTGGATTGGTCTATTCTGGTTATGTTTTTTGTGTATACTCCGCCATATCTTTTATATCGGCAATGAATATGGGTTGTGTGCAAATGAAATTACCGTAGAAAATCGGAAAGGCGCACTACGCCACGAAAGCACACAGTGTTTTCTTTTGTCCGGTGAAATCTTCTTTTTTAGCATTTATAAATCATAAAGATTAATCGCCTCTTCCTCTTCTCCCAAGAGTTCCTTCCACCCAAAATCAATAATAAGAGTATCCTTAATGTTTGCAAAAATGGCAGTCTCTCTATTTCTGTCGTAGAAAAACATCTTTGTCAACGTAAAAATTTGTAAATCTTTTGGTTAATTGCACTATATCATATAATAAAGGATAGAAACGTATTATTGTGTTTGTGACTCAAAATTGTACGAAGCGCGAAGATTTATGTTAACGACTGGTTGTCTGTTTTTGAACAAAGATTTTGTAATGAAATATCTGGAAAGTCCCGAATGTCAATTGTAAATTATCCTTAGCTTTCTATACAGTTGCTCACTATTAATTAGCATATCGAGCCGTTCTTGTCCAATATGAAACCTTTGTATTCAAATAACCATTTCTAATTAGAAAATTTTCTGTATTTTAAAATGTGAATTGCTTTCATATGGAAACACAATTGTCATTTTCAATTTTTGTACTATTTTTAAGATTGTAAATTATCAGGATACATCACGTGTTTTTGCAGTTCTCTCTTTGTTGTCATTTCTCTGTGAATTAAACTGTGAGTTCTCCTGTAAATGTTTTCATCATAAGTCATGCGATTTTAATAAGACGGCAAAAAAATATACTAACGATAGTTTTCTTGAATAGAAGCCGCGGCTTTTATTGATTGTTTTGTGGCTTCCATTCGAGGGCGGCTTCTGTTGCAGAAAAACGATATTCTTTCTCCCCAATAGATAAATCGCCATATTTAAGTAGCATAAACCTTGATTTTGAAGATCTCTCCTAGTTGTCCGGGTGAATCCTGAGGGAAAGTATTAGGCAAATAATTATACTAGGTGTTTGGCAATTGTTATTAGCACCCCCCTCTTCCCCTCAAAACATTGTTGTTCTATTGGTATAATACCCTTCATAGGTAGCTTTCTTGCAATAACCCACGTTATTGGGCTAAGCTTGGGTGAGTTTTTGGGTATTTTATAAGGTTTAAAGGTTCTCATATGGCAATAAAACTGTAGATTAGATATATTGAAATGCTAGAATTAAAGTCTAACTATTTTAGGTAAATTTGTCTTCAAATGATGTTTTCAAATTGATATTTGAATCCCAAGTCCATGTTAAATCTTCGTTTCCACAGCAGGACTCTATGATAGTGATGCTTGTCGTCCTGCCTTGTACAGTAAAATATTACAAATTAAAAAAATAAGATCTTAGAAATGGGTTTCCAACTCAGATTACCATAAAATAAATACTCATTTACTCAAAATACAAAAATACCGTAAAATACATCAAAACGATGACAAACTTATTTTTAATGACGTCATTCAAATTTGTGGTCTATTCCTCGTTTCCAAGCCCAACACCCACAAGAGGCGATTTCACATCTATTTTCGTTACTTGAATCACTCCCCAAAGTTGGGGAAGTTGACGAAATTTTAGCGAAGTGAAAAAGTGGTTCAATTTGCATGCTTCACAGAAGTGCTTATTGTCAGAAGTCATTAAAGTCTTCATAAATATCCTTGGTTTATTGGTGACAGGCCTAAATTACTCTGACATAACGTAGATCATTCCTTGGGAGAAAGAACTTCGTCAGCAAAATGGAGTGGTTGTTTGGCAAGAAAAAGACCCCTGAGCAAATGCTTAGGCAGCATCAACGATCATTAAATCGTGCAATAAGGTAAATTTTCAAATTACTATCTTTTTATGCATTTTATGGCTCATGAAAAAGAAAAACATTGAAAAGTGAGCTTTGGATTTACTTTGCTCCTACGAGGTGTTTTTCAGCTCAAGAATTAGTGTTCTATACTTAGGTTTCTAGAGGCTCGAAGTTCCATGTCCAAATATTACACCTAATGCTTTCATTGTTTTCCGTGTTAACATTATTGTGCTTAAAAGACTGTGCGTGTGAGATCGTGTCGTGAACTGTTATTGCAGGAAAATCTGTTTAAGTCTCAACAGAATAAATGTGAAAATGTACTTTAACTAGATCTGAAAATAGACTTTCAATGCAAACAAAGAGAAAATCTCAAAAAATGAAAGGCATTAATATTTCATTGATTGCTATTAGTATTTTTGGCCAGAGCCTTTTTTAACATGCTAACAGGAGGCAATTGCCCCTGCAGGCCAAGTGGCTTTCTATTGTTTTAAGCAATAGGGTTTTGCCCCCTTCTTTATATAAAAAAAGTTTTGCCCCTGCAGCTAATTTACATTGGGAACGGCTATGTTTCTGGCTCCAGTAAATATAAATTTACAGATGCATGGAATTAAATGAAGCATTTGTTTGGTAATGGAATAATGTTTTAGAAAAAAAAATCTTGTGATGGTAAAAAATTAAAAAATGGCTTTGAATAAGCAACCCCTAAACAACTATTCATTTTTGAAATATACCAAAACATTTCGTCTGACACTCTTCAGAGTATGAAATGTCAGAACATAGATTGAAAACTCTAAGCTTGGAAATACGTATCCCAATGAGAAAAAGGCCAATCAGAAAACGTGAGCACATGACTGTATAGGTTGCACAATCAGTGCTGCTTGCCAATTGAGAATGTTACCAATGGAGTCCTAAGGTGAAAACGAACTCCTCTGCCTACACAATGGTGGTTTTTTGTGATTATGTAGATAGATTCCAAAACTGCGACAATCCTTGTCAAAATTTTTAGAACACTTGTGTAAAGCCAAAGCTTTAAAAACCCTCCCCCTATAATACAATGTTGTTCAATTTTGCTGGTTTGATGCTGAAAGTAAAAATCTTTTCACTGAAAGCTGTATGAAGGTATTGAAAGTAATCCAAGTTATACTAGGGGAGGGGGGCAAAATTTTGGAAGCAACCGTGATATATTAGTAAGGTACTCACATTGTCTGTTTGCAAGCTGTCAGGGAAGAGCATTTCAACTATTTTTTTGGCAAGAATTGTACATGAAGGTGATCTGGCTAAACATGTTGCCATTAGAGCTTTTTGCATAATCTGGCTTTTCACGTAAATGCTTCCTGATAGCAGAATTGTTTGTTTTAGTTATTGTTTTACAGTCATTTAAGAGTTATTTTACTTGCTTTGAATAATTTTTCACCATAGCATCATTGTGTGACAACTGTAAAAATCTAAATGAGCAGATGTAAGGTTGCACACATTTTAAAACAAACATTTTCTCTTTCAATTTTCCAGATATATCTATATCAGTTGAAACATGGTAAAATAATAACATCATTGGTCTCAAATATTAAAGCAAGCTTTAACAATAATGTAATCCTGGTAATATGAAATTTGCTGGCATGCTGGTAATTGCACCCCTTGAAAAGTTTGGGTGATGATGGTCTGCCATGGCCTGCAAAGGTGGGCAATCCATAAAATGAAGAGCTCATGATTTTAATGAAGACCTAATTGCATTTCAATTGCCATGTATGTAATTGAAGGGGTGTATAACTGTTTGAAAAAGCGTTCAAGGTTTTCATACAACCAAATAATTTTTATTTAATTTAGAAGAAGTTTCTTGAAAATAAAATAATTTAACAAAAGGCATACAAGTTTTTAAGCCCTGTTTCCACTAGGCCGTTTTCGTGTTTGAACCAATTTGAATGAATCCATTTAAGATTTTGAGTTCCATTTATGCGCTCAAAAACGGAGTCATTCGATACCAAACCAAAGTCATTCAAAAATGATGTTTAAATTAAAAAGTTGAATCATTCAAAAAGGATTCATTTGAAAACCCATTGTTTTATTGGGAACAGCAAAGATAGAGGCATTCAAAAGCAAAGTCATTCAATCTCAGCAAAAGGAGCTCAAATGAAGGATATATAAACTGATAAAAATGGAGTAATGGAAATGCCCACTTTATCGATTTGACCAAAACAGAGCGGCTCTGGGTAATGTGTTCTAGAAAATTCCTAGATGGAATGAGAAAAATGAAGAAAAGTACAAAAACAAAGTAATGGAAGCCAGGCCTTTAACAGTTAATACGCTCTCTGGAAATGCCATCAAGATAACACACACAAAAGAGATCAAAAATTTCTTTAGAGAAAATAAACAAGAAGTAAAAAGAAACAAAATAGAAAAAGAATAGTAATTCATAATGTGAAACTAGGCGTGCGATAAAAAGCATGTCTCAGCAGTTTTAGGCATGTGTTGAGACTGTGTTGAGGGGTATGTGTGCACACCTACTATTACCAGGATTAAAAATTGAATAGAAAAATGTCTAGTTTTGATGCTTTTGGTGCTTTACAACAAGTGTCCTGGGGATTGAACTTCCTAAAAGCTTCTTTGAAAATTCTCATGCTTCTTTAATTGCAAAGTAGTTTGGTATTACAATCGGAAATTTTCAAGAAGTTAAGTGCACAAAAAGGAAGAATGTGTGTGGAAATGTGTGTGGAAATATACTCAAAACTTTAGCTTAATGGACAGAATTAGTCAGGAAATTCACCCCCTCAGGCAGACATCATCCAATCTCTTTCAAATTTTTAGAGGTCTGTAGCTTTAAGAGAGAGTGACCGAAGCAAGTCTAGAGAAAGCAATTCATTGGATTTAGGATAAAATGTATGAATTACAAGGCAATTATACTGAAACCATATGCACTGAGTTAAACAAGTACGCCATGGTTCAAAGAATCAACTGCTTATAGATTAATCCATCAGTAGTGCACTAGCTGCTTGTTGAGTCTCTAAGTCCCTTTGCAACTTTCTATAAACATAAATGAAGGCAGGGTTTACTGTCTTTTGGTGTAACCTTGCTTGTATCAAGTTTGTTTGTCTGATAAATCCACACCAAAATCCCTGAATTCAAAAAGTTACAGTTTGGGAGGGAGTTCCTTTTTTCTAAGATACTTTGGTGGTTTTTAAAGCAAAGCTGGCTTATACCATAGAAAACTCCTTGAATGCTTCTCTATTTGAAAAAAATTGCCATGTTGAAAGCAGGATCGTTTACAGTAAACACTTGCGAATAAAAATTGTATATTTTGCCTGTGGTTGGTTTCTCAATGGCTTTTTTATGTGGATTATTTATATTGTCTCTCTTGTGAGATGAGTCCCATTTTCTTTAATTTTAGATATTCTCAAAGTTTTTATTAACTACTGCTGTCTAATCTTGTCTTTAATCTAATCTTGTAATCTCAAAATGCCTCATGTTTCTTTTATTCAGAGACCTTGACAGAGAGCGCACCAAAATGGAAAATCAAGAGAAGAAAGTAATTAATGACATAAAAAAGATGGCAAAAGAAGGGCAAATGGTGACTATATTTTTATTAGAAATTAAAGTGATTTAGGTAATTTTTTATGATCTAAGCTCGGTGAGCACTTACTTTCAGCACTGCATGTATTTTCAAGAATAAAAAATCGCACACACTACACTTTAAGATTACACTAACTCTTGGATTTCACTTATTTTTTGAACTTTAGGGCAGGTACTTTGAAAAAGAAACTGAAGAAAAACAATGATCATCTGAAGAAGTCATTGCCTTCCAATCTTTAAAATGATCATTTTCCAGCAGTTCTTTTAAGATTACGGTAAAAGTTTTCTGGACAAAAGCATCCATTTTTCGATTTGTTCACATTCTAGTAGCCGAACTTTCAAATCATACAATGTTTGAAACTAACAGGCATTTTGTTAATGGAAAAATCCCATGTAAATGAAGGTTTCCATAATTTATTTATCAAAATTCTGCCTGAAAATCTCTTGACCTGTTCAGCCGATTATCGTTGCTTTGCGGTTGTGGTCGCATGTCTCTTTTACAATATCCCATGACACATCCATGTATCCCGTGTCGGGCTGTGTTTATTCAAACGATCTTATTGGTCTTAAACCTTCAAATGACTTGACCCGGATTCCACTGTGGTTTACGAGTGTACCTTGCAAGCGTGATCAATAAAATCCAGTTTTCTCCGGACACAAAATTCTTCTACATACAGGTACAAAAAAGCTATTTTGTACCCAAGGAACAAATCGAATGGCTCATGGCCAGGACAGATATCGGTAAGCAAAGAGTGCCTCAAAATTTTTGTATTTGCTCTGGTCCGTCTTTTATAGCTCAATACAGCTATAAGAGGGAAGAGAAATTGCTTGCCAATATTTGACAGGATATAGTTTCAAGGCAAGGAGGAATTTGAAAATTCTGAGACATAATTTGGTAGCTTTGGATCAGCCCTTTCTGCTGATATAAGTTAGATTTTGTTACCTCCAACGCAAGGGTACAAAATAGCTTTTAAGGGTGGTACACTTTTTTAAGCAATAATGTTGCCTGGAAAATATCATTTTACAATATTTGCCAATTAATTTGATATGGTTGGAATCACCAAATTCTTGTGAATGGAATGATGTATAGTTTAATCTGATTCTGTAAATAGTATGACTTTTAGGGAGAAAAACCATATATCATGTCAAAAACGTTTACCGTAACCTTAAGATGCACTTTCTTATCCACAAAAATGAAGAAGAATGTGAAATAACACAGTCACTCTGGGCAAAAAAAGGAATGCAAATCTTTTTGCATTGCTGCAAGACTGCCTTTTTACCAATGGAATTTGAGCAAAGCAAACCGATTAGCCCGATCACACAAAATATTTACGCAACACCCAGGCCATGAAACAGGGGTACAGTCATACCTAAAGATGAAGCAAGGTACATGAAAATATTGTATTAAGTACCACTTTATACCGTGAAACAAGCAAGAAAAAAGCAGTAATATAATCTTAGGAAAGAAACATGGAAAAATACCTAACTCAATACATTTTTCCGCCCTGCATGCTTTTCATCAGCTCACAAGAACTTGCAAGCTGTCATAAAAATTTCTCCAAATGCAAAGAGTGGCATCCAGGAAAAATCAGACCCGAGACCCCTATGACTTGACACCCACCTTAGTTGTTGATCGATCTCTCACTTTTAGCAAATGAAATTTATTCAAGCATGAAAATTGTTGCACAGTTCCAGATTAATTCTTTAAATTTTTGAAAACTCTGTACTAAGTGAGAAAAATGGTTTTTGCGAAAACTAATGCTTGCGGAAAATTTTTACACACAAAGATTTTCTGCAGAGCAATATTTTAAACAATGAAATTTGATTCCAAAAAAAGTATTATTAAAAATTGCCCTTTGTGTTGGTTTTATTGACTCCAAGCCCCAAGGTATTGGTTTTGAGATTTGAAATTTGTGTGGGTTATAGTTTCCATGAATACATATTTTTTTGGGCCTGAAGAACACCAGTCCTAAGAGGGTCAAAAGCAACTGTCAAATAACTGATACATGTGTGTGACAAATCGCAGGTATTAAACGACAAAGAATGTAACTAATAATTATAATTTCAATTAAGGATGCTGTAAAGATCATGGCAAAGGATTTGGTCAGAACAAGAAGATATGTCAAAAAGTTTATTTTGATGAAAGCAAATCTACAAGCTGTCTCTTTGAAAATACAGGTAATTTTACGTTATGTTTCTTGGCTAACATACAGTGACTCTACCGCTAACAGGGGCTAGAATAGCTAAACAAGTCTGAATGTAATTATATTCTGGAGTTGTTTTTTTAAAGCTGAATGTTAGATTGGATAACATTATTATATTTTACTTCACTGCCTTTGTTTGTTTTTTGGGCAGTTTACTCTTCATAGAGTGATCATTGTTTCAAATAGTAACAATTGATTCATCAGTTTATTTGATCCATTGTTTTGTTTGTAAGATGTTTTTATTACCGATTAGTGACTAAAAAGAATTGTTATTACAAATCTAAGTAAATGAAAGAAGGCAAGCATTATAGTCAAGATGCTCAAAGCATCTCTAAAATTGAAGATTAATGCAATTGATTATAACTTAATTTATAGCTTGAACTATGATGAGCACAAGCCAAGTTGTCACAGTTTGTGTGAATATTTTGACACCTTGAGGCCTGCATTTTTTGATGATTCAGAAATAATTTATATGAAACAATGTATTGCATAAAAATCTTGAATCTAGTCTAGGGACATTGGGAAAATTTTCTTATAAAGATAGCTGTTGATGGAACTTTCCTGTATGTACCTGTAAAATGTTTGTACCAATGGTGTTAGATCTATTGCTTCCTCTATTAGTTCATTTGTTTCTATTCTACTTTCAAATGTTCCTTCCTTTCCAATTTTCTGCTCTATTCTCATTTGTTGGGAGCTGGATTGTCAACCTTCTTTTATTTATGTAGCCAATTAAGAGTCATTTTCTTCTTATAGACATTGAGATCAAATGATGCAATGGCTAGAGCCATGAAAGGTTGTGCCAAGGTATGATAAACCTTTTATTGATTGAATTTCATACGTTTATACAGAAATACTCCCTCTTTGTGTAGCATTCATACCTATCATGCTGCTCATGACCATCCAATGCTGAAAAATCATTTTTTTGGTGTTTACTTTACTTTTTATAAGAAAAATGCACATGAACCCCTTCAAAGGTGCTCTTGCCACAACTTTAAGTAACAGAACCCCGTGCTTTCGATGTGACTCTGGTTCCCAAAGGTTTGGTAATGCTTCACAACAGGATAGATGCAAAAGAGAACAATAGCTAGCAGGGCCAACGCCACTTAGGGGGGGAGTGGAGGGGCCATGGCCCCACCATTTTTCTGCGAAGAAAGTAGCTTTAAAGCTGCAGTTATAGGGGAAACCCCCCACTTTCAAATTCGTGGCTTAGGCCCTGGCTAGTCATGTCATTTTAAAGGCTCTTGCGCAACCTGCACGCTTTGCGACGATAATTCAAAAGACCAGGCCTAATATCGTACTGCATGAAAATACAAAACACATTCAATTTCTCAAGACAACGTCCGCTAAGCATGCCGGTTGACCAAGAGCCTTTAAGGCATGATCATCAAATCCCAGAAGGGGTCATTCATCAATTAAGTACGCATGAAGGGAGGAGGGGGTACCTGATGAAAAGCGTACGTTTGCGTACAGGTGGAAGGGAGAGGGAGGGGGGCTAACGGAGTTCGAGTATGTACGCAAAAAGTTTTTTAAGATATATACAGAATTTTGTAAAAAACACTACATCAATCGACAATTTAAAGGTAGAGCCGTGAATCTGGGTTCAGTTCAAACTCTTCGCTGTAATTGCTTCTGGAATGTGTGCTGAATGAGAGATAACAAGAGGCTTCATTGGTGGTTCATTTCTTAATATTCAGGGGTGGGCTAAAAAACCTTAAAAACAAACAATTTTACAGACAAATGACAAAATTTACTGATAAAAACGCTTCTGTTTTAACTGACAATTTAGCTCAAGCTGTGGTGGCTTAAGCCCCCCATACCCCCGTGCTTTATGAACCGGCCAACAATCATTGAGTTGAACTATCTTTATTTGTTAAACAGTGTCAAAGTCTTTTGTACACTTTTGTTTGCTAATAGTTGGAACAATCCCTATAAAGATTGACAAATGAACCAGAATAGTGTGGCCGTTATGAGACAAACGTGTTCACGATGGAACAAGATAATGGCTTAATAATAAGAAAAGTTCATTTCAACAATTGTTTTGAGTACACTTATAAGATTTTCTATGTTTAAATACTTTCAAATAAGAGACATTTTGGCCCTCAAAGTTTATCTTTTTAACTTTAAAGAAGTTGTTGAGGTTTTGCGAGTGAACATATAGATTTAGTTTTTTTGTAGTTTACATTTTCTTTGTACCAATTTTGTAGACAATGGCTCAAATGAACAAGCAGCTCAAACTACCCGAGATTCAAAAGATTATGATGGAGTTTGAAAAGCAGGTCAGGTTTAATTTTCGTTTCAATTTCTATGAATTTCGTTTGAATGCACATCTTTGTATTTCTATCCTTTTTTGGATGCCCTTCCTAATGGTGACCGAGGTTATTGATCAAATCAACCAAACACCATTGTTGCTCAACTGCCACTTTGGTACATTTTATGCTATCTATTTTTACTAATGCACTGATGGTTTTTATTGTTATCAAAAATGAATTTTACAAAGTCTCAAGCCTTTCATGTTTGCTTCTCAATCAAGTGGCAGCTCATTAGCGAATTTGTTTGACTGCACAAGGTTTTTGGAAAAAAAATTTATTTAGATTGAGGCTTATTGAAAAGATTGACTTACGTTGCCTTGTTTTGTGACCCTGGAAGAAGTATCTGTGGCTACGTTTTTAATGCTTTAAAATGCCAGTTTGTGTCAAATTCTTACTTAAGACCAATCTCCACTGGGCGAAATTTTGTCGAGTTTGCGCTGACAAAAGGCGAAAACTACGTGACGCACAATCTCCAGCTCATAGTAGCTTTGCGTGCCAAATAGAAAGCAGAATATCAAGATGTCAGATGAGAATACAAATATTCTGATTTTGCTTTATTTGTTGAGGCGTAAGAGAAAAGAAACATAAAAAGCAAATAAATGATTTTGGGTACGGAAATTCTACAAAGAGAGAGAAAGTAAGGGAACTTGCAGATACCTGGTTATAGATCTACAATTATATGACAACCAACTATTCTTTATATATTTCCGTATGCAAAGTTTGAGCAACTGTTGTCTTAGGTGGTTCCATATTTAGTGAAGGAATCGAAGTTTCGCCAACCAATAGATGCTAAGAGAGATATGTGTGACAGTTGGCATGTGGCATGAGCTGTAGGATTAGCCCCAGAGCTGTTGGTAGGATTGTAAAGAAACATGAGTGTACTTGTAACAAGAAATTGTATTATTCCCTCATCCAACACGAAGCTCCTTTTGGACTCAGACTCTTTGCTATATGTACATAGGACGTCAAATTCGCCGGCGACAGAAAAAAAAGTTCAAATAGTTTGAACTTTCAAGGCGAACGTCACGCAAAGCACATGAAACGAAAAAGTTCAAACACGCATGCTCATAACCTTTTGCCCACGTAGAAGCGAAAAAATTTCGGCAATGGAAATTGGCCTCTAGAAACAAGAATAAAGCGCCTCTGAAAGATAGTAGTATTAAATTTTGCATTGTGAAACTGTAAGTTTTTTTGCAGTCAAGCTGGTAAACTTCATAGCCCTATGTATGATACTGCTGTACTGTACACAGCTTTTTTCGTCTTTATTACTAGACTAGAACTTTTTATGGTTAGGGATTTTTACGTATTTATGTTGGAGTGAGAGGTTTTTGTGAAACAAAGATACATAAAGTGGAAGATGCAAAAAAGATGATAAAATGGATTGGATAAACCTGAAGTGCCAAAATCCGCTTAGTCATGATTTTTATGACTGCGATGCTATTGGTTGACCTTAAATTGGTCACATGAACTCATCTCGTACTGATTGACAAAACAACTTTCATCAATAGCAAGTTGTCAACAACGGATGCAAATACCACTTGAAACAGCAGCGATCATGCCGAAATCACGATACTTACCACGACTCAATGCCTTTAAGGTTTGGGCCTAAAGATTGAACAGGGACACTATCCATTTTCCTAGTGATATTGAGAGTCATGTGGCTTTTCCAAACTTTTCAATTCTACTTGAGATTCTCAGTTCTACTCATGAAACGACACATGAAACTTGCTACCTTCTAAAATGGAAATCCGTTTTATGGAAACGCTCGTTTTTTATCCTTTTTGGAGAACAGCATAATAACCAACGAGCCTGGCGATCATTCGCTTCCATGATATCAATTCAATGTGCAGATTTCGTTTTCAAATCGCGTCCTTAAATGGAACTGCTCCTGGTGTCTTTTCTTAACTATTCTACGAAACTGTAACACGGAAAAGCAACAAGGCCTAATGATATAGACCTGAGGATGTCAAAAGTCAAATTGGAAAGTTCGAAAAGAGGGATCTTCTACAGTGGAGTAAAAATATTCAACGCTCTGCGACTTTGCATCAAATCAGAAAACTACTATAATAAATTCAAGAACGTTTTGAAGGAACATTTTAAAGATTAAACTTGTATAATAACTGTATAACCTATATAGGATGTTGTCTATTTTTAACGCCTTTTTATAATTATATAGTTGTAACTTTCCCTTTTAAGTATTTACCAATGTTTTTTGTGATTTTAGACAGGGCTTCTCTTGATAGCAATATGCGTTTAGCTGATTGAATTACCCTGTAAAAATAATGTATTATTATTGTTAGTAGTATCAGGGTTTTCAAAAAGTGCAAATGCTTCACTCACCTTGGATTTGGCTCCGATTTATGCTCTAAACTGCTATCAATGTCAGTGTAAAAGCTCCGTACGTTCTGGTGGTGACTGGTTGGTTTATAATGTAAGTTATTTTAACATTCTAGTCAGAGATAATGGACATGAAAGAGGAAATGATGAATGATGCAATAGACGATGCTCTTGGGGATGAAGATGACGACGAAGAAAGGTTTAACGCATTTCTTACTGATTGCTATTACAACATAAAGTTGCATAGGTCGCATGGTCATTATGAAAGATTGCAATGAGACAGAATTCAGTGTATTGAAGGATATTGTAAAATTCAGCATAAGAAAATCAGAGAACGGAATTTAGAAGATAAATCCATTTTGAGTTTTCTGGTCTCTACTTTACTAAACAAGATTCAAATGTCAATCCACATCAAAATATCTGTACGTTTTCATTCTGAAAGAGTGGAGTTTTTAAATCCTAGACCATGGCTTCTGGTGACTTTGTTTAATGCGTTAAGAACTTTTATTATAAAGAAAATTAATTGATAAATTGATAACAAAGAAATCAATAGCTATTTTATTTTTAGAATTTAAATATTTGCTCAGTATTTCAAAGCGGTCAGTTTGTTCAATACTCGTAAAAGATTTGTTCAATAGCCAGTATTTCGTTATTGTGCTTTTTCAACTTTTGCTATGTCTCAAAGATGAGAAGCGTCGTCTTAAGGCAAAAAACGTAGATAATGCTACACAACTGTGATTCTTCGTCAGTATATAATAAATACCTTCTTAATGTTTTCTAGCGAGGCCGTCGTTAGTCAAGTTCTTGATGAGTTGGGTCTCAGCTTAACAGATCAGGTATTTAACCGTGTCATCTTTACAGTTCTAGAATAGTCTTGGATTTCATTCTACATTTTGTTTTATTTAAAGAATGTCAGCACAAGGAACTGCTAGTATTTTCTGTGTCTATTGTCAAGCCCCAGTATTTCAGCAAGCTTAAATGGGAATTAACTGTCAATTTGCTTTCCCACATTTCCATTTTTTCATAGCTTTCAACCATGCACTGTTGATATGAATCAGTAGACATTGTCATATATCTAGATATCGTAGTTGATTTTTCAAAACCATCTTTAGATTTAGCCATGTCAAAATGTATTGAAATGCCAAAAGAATTAGTTGAGTTGATTGTAAACATTGTGATCGGCCCATTCTACTTTTGCCATCTTCCTCCCCCCTCACTGCTTTGATAGAAATGTCGATATGTTTCATTGGCAATGTCTTTACTATTTAAGTATTAGCGTAAGTATAAAGAAGAGATGTGGACCGGACCCCCTGCAATTTCAACCGATCTTTTTCATATAATCACTTGGCAACAGCAACGATTTTATCCCATCAACGTAAGATTAGTCTTGCAAAATCCAACAAAACCATTTCTTAAAACTATAAATATGCATGCTTTGTGTACACTTGCTTCGAATAAGTACATTGGGCTTTTAGAACACGTGCTGTAATTCTTTTTCTAGGCCTGTCTCCTAAAAGTCTTTACCACACTAAAGGGCTTCCTTTCTCATAAGCCACACTTTTAGTTAAAGGGTTTTGATTGAAATTATTCATAGTATCAAAAATTTAAACTGTAAATTGTTACTAAAACAAAACCAATCTTATCAAGAAAGGAAGTAAATTTGGAGACCAAATTACTGTACACATAAGCGTTGAAACCTAGCTTTTAAGTTGTGGATGTCACTTTCTGTAACACTGTGCACTGAGAATTTTCTCAATGGTGATTTGTTTCAATGCAGTTATCCGGATTGCCTGAAGCTGGTGCATCGTTGAAAACAAGCCAGAAAGCACAACCAGCTGCAGCCGCTGCAGATGCCGATGCTGATTTGCAAGCAAGGTTCGCATTTATTTTTTAATTTCCTTCACGGTGCTTTAATCCATAATTACGTTGTTTTGAAAATTTCATCATCGTCACATAAGTGAAATATTTTTTCGCTGTGATGATTAGATTTTCTGTTAATAATTTAAAATCTTATGGAAAGTTTCGACATCAGGGGAGCCATTGTCACATATTTCATGTGAAGGTGGAGACTTCCTACACATAGCATGTTCTTCCCGCACATGAAATGATTGCCTCGCACATGGAATGATTGTCCCGCATATGAAATGATTGTCCCGCAAATGAAATGATTGTCCCGCGCATGAAATGAATGTCCCGCACATGGAATGATTGTCCCGCACTTGGAATGATTGTCCCGCACATGGAATGATTGTCCCGCACATGGAATGATTGTCCCGGCAAATGGAACAATTGTCATTCATATTCCCGCCTATTCAAAGCTGCCTGTATTCCGAGCTGAAATGCTAAATTCTTTTGAACGCAGAAAATATCCAATGTTGTCATATTTATGCCTAGCGAGAATGCAATGACTGACATCAGCATGACAATGCAGCAAACAGTTATCTTCTATGATTTGAAATGTTTTATTTTCCTAATGAAACATATTTAAGTTTTAACTGAAAAACAACTTAAATATTATGTTAAAGTTTGCAAGAATGTGTCAGACTTTGCTAAACATATAGCTACTGCCTCGATATGTTTTGCTCTACACCCTGCTGCTCTGTTGCTGTATACATAAGAATTTCCTCTCCATTTTCAGGACTACGTCATCAAAAATGCAAAGTGTTGATAATATTTGCTTTTGCTTTTCAGGCTGGACAATTTGCGGAGGGAATGATCGAGTTAGAAATGGGAGTTTCCAATCTTCACTTATCTATTCACGGAACAAAAGATTTGTATATTAATTTTTATACCTTATACAATATTAAATAGACTTTTATTGGAAAGGTTACATTGTTTAGACAGCAAGGTGCATCTTTGAAATGAGATTCTTTACAGCATTTTAGTAAATTAGCTAAAAAAATGTTGTTAGCTTGTTGATGCTAATTTGTGCACCTATATATTTGTCGACGAACACTCTCTTTCTGTTATTTATCAAAGATTGGTTCTAATCACGTGACATCTAATAAAATTCTACGGGACATCCCGCGATTTTCTGCATAAGCCTCTTCGTGTCATTGCCTTTCGCCTTGACGAATCAACTTAAACTTTAAGTAAATTAAGTTAAATATTTTATGGACCAATAATAGCTTTCGATTGTAACTTTGACAACTAAACTCTGCTGACAAATAGCTTTTTCAAGTATTAAAGTATATCGTTTATGTAAGGTGGCTCATCAGTCCAAAGTAAAGTGATTACTCAATTTAGGCTCATCAGTCGAAAGTAGTTTGAAGCAATAGGGGGATTAAATGGTTAGTTTATGGCGTTTAACAAATATAAACTAAGGATTAAAGCTACTTAACGGTAAAGTTTTATTTGTAGAAGCTGTTGATTATAACCTTAAATTTTGTTTCTTTAGCAACATGGGAGGTGTCAATTTTCGTTAGGAAAAGGTGTTTTATGTATAATCAAACGTGTTTAGTTTGAAGCTCGTTTTCGCGAAGTTAATCACTTTTTGCCGCGTTTGTATGAAATATTACGTTTTCCCCTTACATTAAAATAAATATTGCATCTGGTTATATTTCAAATATTTGTGCCCGACTTCTAAGTTTCTCTTTCACCTGTCGTTTGCTGGATTTCGTTTCTAATTTCTTCATCATGCGGACATAATTTGTCAGATTAATACCTCGCAACCGTCATTTAGTACGTTCACAATGTCTGATGACCTCTACCAAGAAATTTCAGTTTGTAGCCTCCTTCTCGTTGTATCAACACACTTTTTCTTTGGTGCCTCAATAGGCCTCAATAAATAAAATTAACCATTTCAACCTTAGGCCTATTTGCTCTTTTTTGACGCATTGAAGATCCTTGTTGTAAAGTGTTCTCCGACTGCAATTATTTTGCTCAAAGCGGCTTCTTTACTTTAAGAATTCGCTATTTGCTGTTAGCTCTACAAATTCAGCTTCCGAAAATTTCATTACCGAAAAGAATTACCTGGTTCTTGCCTTCAAAAAGTTGGTATTTGTTGATTAAGCTCTTTCTCTGAAAAATTATCAGGTAATAAAAAAAGATTGAAAGTTGATGGTTGAGATTTTTGAATGAGATGATCATGTTCGCGTCGCGAGTGAAATGATCATGTTCGCAATTTGTGTTTCTTTTTGAAAAGACACATGGCAAAAGATGCGGTGTCGTTGCCACGGATACCTGTCACATCTTTTACGGCATTCTGTGTTTACGTGATCTCTATCTCAAATTGCAAGATTTTATCAGAACATAAACATCTCATTTTTCTTTTATTTGATAGAATTTTGTTAACAATGTTTTGACAAGGATTCAGACAACTTCAGACGGGGGTAAACTGCTTACATCTTTATTAATCAATTCTTCAAAAGCAGTTATTGTCAGATATGCATGTGTGACTTACGGAAAATCTTGATGAATTCCCCCAGCCCGTATTTTAGGCCAACTGACAGCACAATGAAAATGACAAGTTAAATGTCATTAGAGTCACCTCAAAACATTCAAATGGGTACAAAGTAGGTGAAATGGAGAAAGTGTATCAGACTGCTGGGCTGCAGTTTTTGCATGTTACTGTTTTTTCATCAATCCATTTCTCACCAAAATGATGCCCCTATCAAGAGTATCAAGAGAGAAGACTATCAGGTCAATCTGGCTTGCATTTCGAGGAATATTACACATGACACTTTTTCTCAGTAATGGCATCGTATTTCGTTGTTCAGAATCCTCGCCACCGGCTTACGATACCCGTCGGCAGCGTCGAGGATGCGTTGGCTGAAGAAAACCATTTTTCAACACATGCATCAATATCACAAGAACGGCAGATTGGCCTAGCCACGCTCATTATTTACAAAAACAGTAAGGGTCCCCCAATCGATTTGTATGACAAAAAAGTGTAAAAATGAATCGAACTCATAAAATTTTTAGATATTTGACCATCACATAAATTCTTCGCTTGAAGTTGTTATTTATGCAATTCTCTTGCTCAGTCAATTCTAGAAATTTGATTTTCATGTTCTTGAATGATAGAAGAAATGCTGATTTTTTCCATGACCCCTTCGTCATTACTCACATTTTTGCCAATGTTTGCATCGTTACGCAAAAACCTCGTTCTGAGATATACAAAATCGCGTTCCGGCATGCCCTCTTTTGTCGTTTTGTAGCAATGCGTGCTTCTTCGACGGTTTTCTATGAATTCTGTTTTCTATTTGCACATTTCTTTTTCTATTAATTAATGTTTTCCATTATATTGTTGCAGCATTTCAGTATGCCATAATAAAATAAATAATGCGTTTGTTGCCAATGTCTTTTTTGGAGTGAGATGTTTATGTTACCAATAACAATCATTTGCTACCTAATGTAACTAGTTTGAAGACAGATGGACCAAAAGCCTTTGTCTAACCAGGTGTTATAGAAAACTTTCAATTAGTGTACAAAAAGTACACAAAAATGATTACAAACTAAACATTCAGGAAAGGAATAACAAATTTAAAGAAAAAAGCTCCTACGAAAGTGTGAGAAAGTGTGATATGATGTGATAGGTTGTAACAGCATTAAAGTATGGAAATTATTTTTTGTAAACTTGAGTTTGTAAAACAACTAACGAATAATAGGAAAAATAGCTTCATTTGTTACTTTCTTGTATCGAAGATGTGCAATAGAATTGAAGCTTTTTGACTCTCGATCTCGCTTAAAGAGTTCGTTTTTACATCAACTGGTATGCAGAACCAAGTATCGTTAAATGGTAGTGCATAATGATCAAATCATGTTGTGTAATTTAAAGATGTGGGTTGTTGCAGATTTTAGTATATTGTAGGTATTTTTAGCTGAAATTTGATTTCGATTTATTTCTTTCTGATTTAGCAAACTATGTTGTACTTTTAGGAGACACCGTTTTTGATACATAGAATTATCAGCTAAACTTTTAGCCTTTATTCGACACCATCTTTAAAAAAAGATGGTTCCAATCTAATTAACATTATAAATAGACATAAAACTATTATTATGAAGTGGTAACATGATTTGGTATCTTATGAAAAACTTCAAAATATATGTCGGTTAACTTCAGTATAATGTCACGTGATGAGCTTAAGATCGACTTCCAACGTGATGACTTCCCCGGCTTTTTTCACCCAGGAATAAATATAACTTGCGTGGGATGCATTCATGTGGATAAGCACGAAAAGAAACCTTGCTTCCCTGCAACAAAAGCTTCTTGTGTTCTCAACGAAAGCCATACTAATAGCAGGGAATATTTTTTCCCAGCCACATATTCTGGTTTCAACATTCGCATGACTTGTTGTTGGTTGATAACTCTGTTTCACCTGCCGACATTCGCAGATGCAGCATGACCCCCGTCTTATTACTGCATTGTGTCGGAAAATTGGACTGGTACATATCGAGTTTTGTAATGAAAACTGCGCTTTTATGTTTTCGAAAAATGACGTCCAAGTTTAAATTTGCCTGAGAAAGCAGCCTTCTTTCATACAAGAAGCAACTTCAGCAAGACAGAGGCAAAGATGTCAGGTTCCATGTTTCTGAAGTGAATCAAGAAATTGAATCAAGAAATTGAATCAAGAAATTGAATCAAGAAATTCTTCATACAGAGTCATGTTTTTTCCTACGCCTGCAATTATATGCTTTTTCTTCTGGACTGCAGATGCTTTTGCGTCAAGTAAGATTGTTAATTACAAAATTTTCAATGCTGTATTTTGATTAAATTTAAAAGCATGTTATGTAGCTACTAATTCAATGTGCATTTTGCAATATCTAGCTGCTGATTTGCTTCTCCAGGCTTTTTACTTCAATATAGATTTACTTTTGAGATTCTGTTGCCTGGCTGTTTAACAATTTTTAGCATGTGAGATTATTTCAAGCTGATCTTGTTTTTCTTTATTTCCTACAGTAACTGCCCATCGCTATTTCAGGATTCCACTCGCTAATAATTTACATCGAAGCAGATTTCATTTCGCAGATCAGATACTTCACTTACATGAAGTAGTAACTTGTTTTCAGCCTTCAGCTCTAACTGACATACTCAGAATAACATTAATTTCCCCTTGCAAGACTATCTGTTGAGCGAATTCTTAATAACACCTGTCTACTGATCGACCATATGCATTGTTATCCCTTTCATATCAGCAGTGGTAATTTTTCCAGCATTCGCTTTTCCAATATTCTTTAACACATAAGACACTCTCTTCATAAATGAAGATTGGAGGTAGTCGAAAGTTACAAAAGCGATTAAGTAAGACACTGTTAACTTTCATGCAATTTTGTTACATTTTTGGAGTTGTCTACTTTACGTGGTTTTGTTCCGATGCCTGGCGTTTATTTGGAAATGTTGGTGAATATGCGACATTTTTGACGAAGTTCTTGTTTTTTAAAATGTTCGTTTTCAAGAGCCCTAAAGTCGCTACAAATTATGAATATGGGCAGTTCGTTGTATAGTTGTTCGCATCTTCGTTGACACTGCTCTAAAATTGCTTTTCATTGGATTCTTACCCATCAAAAACAGGTTTGTAAGCTCTGACCCCTCGTTGCACGGTGGGGTTTTTGCAAGTATTGACTACATTTCTGTCGCATATGCTTGCATAGCCTAAGAACATCTTTTGGCGCATCCTTTAGGGCCTTCGTAGATAAAGTTTTTGCATAGCCCATGACTGTTACATTATCAAAGTCACAAACTGCCTATCCCGAGCTCTCTTTATTTCTTAGGGACAACTCAGCTTCGAATCTTGTATAAAGTTAAACTAAAAATATAAGTTATTCAGTAGGTATCGTTGGCAGTTAAGAAACTCTAAGCTGCAGTTTTCTATAAATGAAAAGCATTATGTCTTAACATTGACTTTAACTAAAATGATGATGCCTTTCTGCATCACCCTATATGTCAATTAACCTTAGCTCAGTCTGACATGACTTCACAATTTTCTTTTGCCCAAAACCCCCTGCATATTTACGTGAGATTGTCCACATTTCCCATTTCTTCAGCAAATTCTTAAACAAATTTTGTTTCAGCCATAACAGGTAACATCTTATTCTTCAATTCTTTTTCCAAGCTTTTTTCATTGACTTTCGCCGCAGAACAATTGTACAATTTTCAGGATGAATTTTTATTGCAATGCAAATTGAGCATGGAAATTGAAAGGACGGTTTCAAGTTACGTGGGAAAAACATCTGAACAAACGGAGACTTGTGCTTGATTGTTATTAAACAGCTTTGTTATATTCTCTTTTGGTCGAGAAAAGTGGCAGTATGCTAATGTGGATGTATAGCCTTTTGAAGACTGCATGAAAAACGTTAAGGCTCTGCTGTCTGTCTATTACGAAAGGGCAGGGTTGGTTGTGCAGGTTTTTCTTCCAATTTTCACATCTCGCATAACCTGTGTTATAACCATATAACTAACTAAAACTGTTGCCCAGCCGTCATCTAATTCTTCCTCTTTTGCTAGCACGAAAATACTTCTACGAAAGCACTTCGTCACAGACACCATACACTATTTTCTAAAACATTTATTCAGTACCGCCGGCTGCCCCCTCAGTACCCTCCTGAAAAGCAATCGAAACAGATTAAAGGGGCTACCGCATAAAAATGAATGAATTGAATGAATGTATGTTTCACATTTCTGACGAAAACAGCATCTTTGACATCTCAAGTAAATACCAGGAGTGATCACTTATTTTTTCTTACATTTATGTCATATTTATCCCAGCTTATACCATTTTTCATCTAAAAAGATATATATGTTGAAGATTTTTTAAGCAACATTTTTGCAATTTTTGATCCATCGACACGTTTTGTGATGCAAGTTGGCAAATTTTGTGGCACACCAACCCAAAAACCAGAAATTTTTCCCCCGTTACAAAAGAAATCCAAACTAGTCTTTAACGAAAAACTTTTATGCACAGGACATGTCCGCAGAGTCGACCGCACGTTTGTATCACAGGAGGGTAACGATATCAGTATGGAGGCATTCTACCAAGGCGTCGATTTGGGTGTGGTTCCTGCCAAAGCCACGTGGTATCGACACAAGAGCCTTCTGGTACAAAGAGGAAAATACCAGTTTAGCAAGAACGACTCTGTCTTGACGATTTATAAGGTTGCCATGGAGGACGCTGGACTTTACAACTGCACGCTGGAGATATCTAACAACTCAACATTCATCACTGATTTCACTGTAGTCGTTCGTAAAAGTAAGACGTCCTACTTTTTTCGTTTTGCTACTTTTTCCCTGGATTTGCGGCACAGGCCTCCCGTTATCAGTTCCTTCTGTGAGGTCCTTCTGTGAAGCAAATAACTGCGCATGGTTGGACCCTTAGCCAGCAATGAAATTTCAGCTTAAGGATTATCAATTTGTGCAAAGATTGATTTTTTGACATGAACGATACTCATAGATATTTTCGGATCTACTGGTAGCTGTCAGCAAAACGTCCAATTATTTTCAAACGTCACAAAGAAAGCAATCAACTATTTCGATGAAATTTAGCTTAAAATAGTTAAACTGGGCCTGAATTTTCGTTCGAGATATCTGAAATTTGATTTTGGTGTTTGAGTAGAGATTGGGTTAAGAAATGAAACAAAACAGAACCTACATTTTTTCGAAATAAGCGGTGATTTTTTACTTAAGAGATTAAGAGACGTAGACTTAAACGAAAGTACTGCAGATAAAGAGGCCTCCTCGTGATTGCTTCTTGGTCTTGTCATTATGACTTCTAGCCATTTTGGCCCAGACTACAACTTATTTGCTGGGATAAAAGACTGGATCTGAAATTTTAAAAAGTTTTTGATTTTTTGTGATTCAAAAATTTCTACGAAATCGAAAAAGTTAATAAAGCTATGAGCTGTTCCCTTGACAATCAAAAGGTTAATCTCAGTGATAAGGGTTTCTTTTAAAATAATGAATGAGGAAACAATGCTTAACTCTCTAAATATGCTAAAGAATGGTAAAGCACTCGGTCCAGATGGTATTCCTACTAATTTAGTCAAAGATGCTACAAAAATTATTGTCAAGCCATTGGCGATGACATTCAATGCTTCTTTGGCACAAGGAATCTTTCCAAACATCTGGAAACTTGCAAAATTACGCCAATTTTCAAAGCTGGAGCTCGAAATGAGAAAATTATTTACAGGCCTATTTCGATTCTATCCATTTTTGCTAAGCTATTTGAAAAAATTGTGCATGATCAGTTATCCGAACAGAAAGCTAACAATAATCTATCATAATCTGCATTCAACCATCACCTCTCTGATAAGTGTTTCGGATTGCTGGTACAAAAATATAGACAAGAACGATGTCAATTTTGCGCTCTTTTTAGATATAATGAAAGCGTTTGACACGGTAGATCATGAAATACTTACCAGAAAGCTGAAAATATATGGAATTGACAGCACTGAGGTAGAGTGGTTTAGATCGCATCTTAGTAACCGACAGCAGTATTGTTCGTTAAACGGTCACGAGTCAAATTCCCGGCCAGTTACATGTGGAATACCCTAGGGATCCTGTCTAGGCCCATTGCTGTTTATCGTGTATCTGAATGACTTTGAAGAATGCCTAAATTTCTTTAAGGCTTACCTGTATGCTGATGACACTGAAGTCACATTCTCATCAAATGAGCTTGGTGATCTCATACAGACCTTTCAGGCGGAATTAGAAAATATCTCAGAATGGATGAGAGCAAACAGCCAGAATTGCCACCATTTTATAGGGATGGTACTAAAATAAAACAGGTTTACAAAACGAAGTATCTAGGAGTTGCTAAGAAGATAAGCTAAGCTGGACTGAACAATACAAATCAGTCGAAGGTAAACTAGCTACCGGCCATTTTACCACAATCTCAACTGCTTTATGTGCATCAAGCACTTGTTGAAAGCCATTTGAGATATGCCAACGTGGTATGGGGAGCCCTCTCTGATACTATGCTAAGTACTCTGCAAAAATATCAGAACAGGGCATTTGATCTGATAGAGTCTGCGAGAGTAAAGGATGCTTGGAAGAAGAACTCCCTGAAATTAAATCAACTGGTGACCTTTGACCGAGCGGTAATGATCTACAAAATTGCCAATCAGCTTTGTCCTGAAGGCCTGCAAAAAAATTTCATAAAGAGGTCTGTCATATCAAAATACAAAAACGAGGAACAGCATAGGTCTCCATGTGCAAAAACCAAAATTAGAACATACCAAAAAAAATTTCTTGTACACAGGTTATAAAGCTTGGAATAGTATTCCATAATCTATTAGAAATACCGAATCCTATGAACGATTCAAACAAAAGCTTTAAAATCACCTTTTGAACTAACAGACACTAGGTGCACGAATCCATGGAAGATCAGTTTTTTGGGCAATTCTATTGATATTCTTAGGGCATTTATTTTTATTTTAATTAGATAGAAATTGTAACTTTTTATTGTAATTAACTTTTATAGAACTGAATAGATATTGTGGATGAACATGATCAAATGAATGAAAAAATAAATAGTAATAATCAGTCAAAGAGAATACCGTGCTCAAAATGCAGCTATATGTGTTCTTTTATTCAATTAACATAGGCTATTCAAATATTGTTTTGATGACCTAACCCAGTTTTCCTTTGCAACATCCCTGCGACATCCTTTCAACCTTCAACCATTCAGCAGCATGACATAGCTGTTTCCTTTAATCGTAGAGCCTATACCATCTTGGGCATTGGCGCTGATCATAGTTGGCCTCGTTATCATGCTGATCTGCACTGTTCTGTTCTTTAGATGCAGGAAAGAGATCACGTCCCTTGTTTCTAGGAGTATTCCAAAAAGAAAGAAGAGAAAATATACGTGCGAAACCTCTTTTCAGGTATAGATATATGAAAGAAGAATTTGCACTCCTTTAAAAGGATCAAAGGTACTTTAAAAGGTACTTTTAAGCTCCATGTCAGAAACAAACATTTTGTACGACAAATTTACCAAAAGATGGCCCGAAAGAAGATTTGGATGATGTTCTGAAAATTTTCTGAGTGAAGTGACATTGAGACAGTATCCAAACTCAGCCGTAGAAATACATGTATATCGACTAGGGTGATGACTGAAAAAAGCTTTGCCCTCTAAAGTGGACAAATTTCAATGGGACCTGTGACTGCGTCAATGTCTTCACAACTTAAAGACTTTTTTATGAGGAATTGCGTTGAGAATGTTTAACAAGATGCTGTCCTTGCACGAAGGATATGACGAAGGTACATCAGCAGTGACCACTTCTTAGAGAACCTTCAATTGATATATAAATACGGAGGCACAATGCATCTGCTAAAGTTACTCAGACAAATCATTGGTGGATGTAGGCAGCCGCTACCTAGAGATGGGAGCTTCTTTCTTGTTTTGCAAGTCTACTTTAATTAGTTTACTTTACAACTGATAATTTATTAATACAGTAAGAAGTGATTAAATTGACGAAAGACGTAGTCTTGAATGGTAATTAGTAAAGACGTACTTGAAATGAATGTATAGCGCAATGGTGTTAAGGTGCTTGATGTGAGGGCAGTCTTGCAGTTTTGTACCTTTGGTGTCATGTCAATTCAATTCAATTTCGTTTCAGTATTTGTCTAAAAGGGGGGGGGGGTTCCTTCAGCTTAAAAGCTATTTTTAAGAAGCCTTCCTAAAATGCACAATACAAATGTCAATCTTACAGTTTAAAAGTCTAAAGTATAAAATAGCGTCCTGCAAGAGAGAGAGAGAGAGAGAGAGAGAGAGAGAGAGAGAGAGAGAGAGAGAGAGAGAGAGAGAGAGAGATAGCGATAAGGGTTGAGATAGCGATAAGAAATTATGTTAATTGCCTATAAGAAATGCCAACACTATGTTGTATATTTCTATATTTCTTAAAAGGCTTCAGGAGGGTTGCCTGCTTTGATTCAGTGGACAGGCTTTTTCGATTCTTTGTTCCTCTTATGCTCAATTCACACTAGACGTGTTTTTTTGCCGCTGCCCAAAAAAGGTTCACGTTTTTGACGAGTTGCGTGAGCATTGCGTTTTTTGGGCAATGCGACACGATGCGGCAAAGGTGAAATGGAATTGACTACTTAGCGTCCTTTTCAACTGTAGCCTCGCGTCACTTTCAGTGTTGCAGAGATGATAAAAACAACGAGATTTTATTATGAATAAGTGACAATGGTATTGTCGGCCAAGCCCTTTAAGGAGGATAAAGAGATTTCAGGGTTTCTTATGGAAGAAAAGACCTGGCAAATTAAAAGAAAATCAAAGGCCCTGGGGACTTTAGTTCTTTGAGAGAAGGGTGCCGCTGAAAGAACCATGCATTGGGTTGTGGCCAGATGTAAAAAAGTTTGTTTCCTTCAAGCCAGGTATTCAATTGTGTGAAGTTTCTTCTAATATCCCCATTCCACGCAATTTTCAAACACTGAGTTTGCTTCATTCATGTGACTTACAATATCACTGAGTTCTGGTATGCCCATGCATAGATAGATACATAATTTGTCTGGTCTAATGTTAAAACACACCTACATTTTATAGAAAGAGAAACGTCACAATGCTTCTACTGGCTTTTGCCTGGTGTCCCACACTAAAATTTTGTTTCCATTTCCCCTTTGATATTGTTTCAAAGATAAACAAGGCGACGATTGAAAAGCTTTTCATGATAGGGAACACAGGGGTAAAACTTGAAAGTTTTGATAAACTAGAACTTCAAGAAATAATTGTAACTTTTTTGGTTTTGGTGAGCCCTACTATTTCCAATATACAAGTTATCACTGGAGCGCGACAAAGTGAAAGAAAACAGTTCAAAGTTATGTTGTTAGTTGTCCAAATTTGTGTATGATTTCTGCTATTAAGCACGTATGCTCAATTTGCAAATTATGTTTAGCTAGTTAGACGTGATTTTATCAAGATTAACATATGACATGGAATGTGTTTTCCTTGTACCATCCTTTGAAGCTGTCATGCAAAAAATAACATTTCTGGTGTAGAACACAATGTCTAAAACCATTTTGGCTTTCTTAGTAAATATTTTCTCCAAAAAGTTGTATTTGTTGTAGATAGATACGGAATATTTTTCCAATAATGTTGAGCGGAGAGATACCTTTGTGATTATCGCATTTACTTACTTCACATCGTTTTTGTATAATGGAAAGAAAAGACACCCAAGATAGAGGTACTAAAATGCTTGGAATTAACGCATTTGGAAACTGCGATAATGTAGAAAAGGTTGAGGTGGTTTGGGCATATCAAAAGGATTGATGGTAGCTGTATTCCCAAGAAAATTCTTTTCATTAAGGCTGGTGATGGCTCCAGAAAACAAGGACATCTGTTGTTGAGATATCGTGATAATTGCCAAAGTGACAAGAAACCTTTTAGTATGAATGTAGATAGATAGGAGGTGTACGCAACACAATACTCATCTTGAAAGAAAACTTTGACCATGGAAGCAAAGGTATATGAACAAGCCCTTGTACAGAGGAAGGAGAAGAGCAGGAAAATAACAAAAACAGCTTTTAATAAATTTGGGGGCGAACGATGATGCATTCATTTTTTTGTGAAAACTGCAACAAGCACTGCTGTTCAAGAATTTGGTTGTTTAGTCTGGACTCATCAGAACTACGACATTATTTAACGCTTATACCATGCTTTTTAAGATTTCTTGGGTTTCTAACTACCCTAGCTTCGTGGGAGTATCATGATCTTCAACAAATTTGAATTTGGTTACTTTTATGTGTGTTGGATCGCCAGAAAGTGTCAAGATTTGGAGCAAAAATAATTTCTAACGGTGATCAGGAGGGGGATATTAAAATTGGTTTAAGTTTTCGATTAATGTTTAGAAAAGTATGATTTTAAAAAGCTAGATCTAATGTTTAGAAAGCAACAGCTAGATATAAGCTTGAAGAAGAATTTTTGTTCTGAATTTTCAGTCATTCTTTTGTTTCAAGATATCAAGATGTCGGAAGCATCAAAGTACAGCTATTAATTTTTGAATAATTAACATTGTAATGGGATTTCCATTCAAGGGCCACCTAGATTGACTCTTAGAAAATTATTTTTAACAATTCTTTATGTTCCTAGTCTCTTTTACCAACCACAGAAACTCTAATCCAGTTGGAAACAGGCGTGTACTAGAGTCTAAGCCTATTCCAAAAATATGCTATTAGCTTCAATCTTTGGCGAGCCTAAACCTTTAACAAAGTTTAATCAGTCTGCAGCTGCTTTGCAAAGTTGCATTTCAGGTTTCCTTTATGTGACGGAAATAAAAATAATTCTCATAGATATACACGCCCTTATGATTTCTAAGGAGGCTGATTTTAGATAAGAGGATAACTTTTCCAGATTTCAAGGGTGGCCTCAGCCCCCCTCTCTAAATAATTCTGCATTTATCTTGCTTTCAAAAGATTACCCTTGTCTTTTAATGGTCCAGATATGATTTGTGTGCAAAGATTTTGATGTAGTGTGCAAGCAAACAAATTCTCTTATCTCTGGCACCTTTTCAAATAACGTCGATTGCTTGTCTATTCCTTTGAAGCTATATTGGTAGATTGATAAATCGTGATAAACCATGGTCTCCTACAGCTGCATTCCTTAAAGAGACACTGTCGTAAGAGAATTTGCTTGCTTAAGCATTGGATATGTAATTTGTACCTATGAAACAACGGGCATGAAAAACCACACCCTTTCTTATAAAATCGCCCCTAGAGCCCCCCCTCCTTGTCAAATCTTTTAGAAATCACCTCTGCATACACGCCATAATTGTGAGTAAGAGTGTGTCTTTGCAAATAACAAACAACAGAACTTAGATGATATCGCTTGTTATTGTATTAAGTGGTTTTGCTCTTCATCTCATTCTGTTACAAACTAAAATATAAAGTGGTATGATTATGATAAACAGGGTGAAATAACCTTTTAACTCGGTTGAAGCCGGGAAAGAACGCTTTTCAGGGGTGTAGAAAGGCTAATGATACATAAAGAGGGCTGGTTTCTCGAAATAGAAGCGAAGTTTATACGATTTCCGTTTTTTTAATTGGTCTAAAAAGTCTCCTTTGATTTCTTCTGATCAGAGACGGAAAGCAAGCATCATTCTTATCCTTTATCGCAAACAGAAAATTTAGCTGATTGAAATAGCAAGTTCCCAGCATGTGTTTCATTTAATATTTATTGCTGCCGAAAATTACAAAAGAAAGAAATAATGAGGATGATGACTTCAATAGAATTTCATAAGCTTCTCAGCATGATGTGTCGGCCTATTTTTTAACTGCATGAACAATCTCATGACAAAAAGGTTTTCAAGAAAGTTCGGCAGCTAGGTAGGGGCACCTTAATCACGGTCACCAGTATCCAGGGACGACAAATACAAGGGAATTAAGCCCCTCCCCAATGATTTTCAAAACTGTGCTAGAATTAATGCAATAGAATCTTGCATTTTGCCTTCTGCTTCTCTAGCCACCAAAAAATGCAGCCCCCCCCCCCAATCCGTAACATGCTGCGTGGTCCCTACCAATCACAACACTAGGAGAGCTTGAAGGTGTCTCAGCTCTATAGGAGAAAAAGTATTGCCAACCACATGATATAGAAAAAGATTGACATCAAATGTTGTCCAACACTTTCTAACCTCACAGTCTGTGAGTTTCTCCCACTAGCAAACAACCTACCCCAGCCTGATTAGGTCAAGGAATAATTTAATTACATAAACTTTAATTGGCTATATGAAAAATGAATAAATATACACAATTCATTACAATGAAATCTCAACGTATCGGCACATACCTACAATTTCTTCATTGAATTCAATGTAAGCATGGAGAGAGATAAAAAGTTGAAATGGGAATCACCGTTTCATTGAAAACTGTTCAAAATATTGTTAGTGAAGATATGTCCTAGAGAGTGATGGCGTAAATTCGTTTAGCAGTTGATAGAATATGTATGTTCTTTATATTGCATGTCATCTAAAAAGAGAAAAGAACCAAGCAATGAGCCTTGGGTAGCACCGGGAACCTAGAAGATAAGGCCTTTCTTCAACATCTGTGTTACGCTTTATTGCCACTGGCAGTGAATTCCACTGTCTTGATCTTTTGTGAATAGAAGTAATAACAAAGCTAATAGCAACGTAAAAACATAAAAAATTTAAAGATACAACGCTAATTGCTCAATGTTCCAGGTTTTCTTTGACAAGTATTGATTTTTTTAGTGAAATACGTATATTTTCTAGATACCTTTTATATCAAACAGTAACTTCGGGAAGTAAGAAAGCTGGACAAAAAGAGCAAAAAATAATTTTATTGTAAGTGTTAATAAACCACCATTTCTCATTTTTCCCTTTTGTGCGACTATCTTTTCGTAAATGTGACATTTTTTAGCAATTGTCGAGAAATTCTTTGTGTTTGTATTATGTTTCCATGCGAGCTGATTAAATCTCAGCGTCACTGTTGATGGACGGTTCCCAAAATGTCATGATACTGGGGGAGTTTCACAAATCAGAAGAAAATCTGAGTATCAAAGTTAATTATGCGAAGTTTTGCTATCGATCCCTCTTAAAATATAAATTTCAACACTGTTTATATACCGATAGGCTGCCGGTTTGCAAAATGAAATGAACAAAGAAAGTACTAAAACATAATTAGTCGAAGCTTAGTTGCAGCTGTAAAGGTCTTACGTTTTAGGAAATTCCCCTGGATTAGCTGCTTCAGGGAACTTAGTTGATGCAAGTTTAAGTTTAAGCAAGATAATAAAATAGAGCTATTTTGAACAAGAAGCAAAGCGTCGACTCATCACATTGCTTAAAATGATTATCAAAGTTTATACCAAATTATAAAATCGGCATCTTTTTGTACTTATTCTCAATATTACCTTTGTATTTAAAATTGAAACTCACATGGCACATCGTAAACAAAAAATATCACATCGTTTGTGAAATATATCAATTTCATGAAAAAGTATTGTCAATTAATGTTTTGAAGGTTGATTGTCATTTAAAAACACCCGACAAATAGTACACTGGGAAGTTCATGCATTTAAAAGATAATTTTTGGCGGGATTTGCATAATGAGCCATGAACCTCTATTTTGCCCCCCAAACGTCGGGCTAACAAGGACACCTTTGACGGGTCGAGTAGTAAACCCTTGATAACCATGACTTTTTAGGGCTACTTGTCAACTTATCTGAGTGCAGAGAAGGATAGATATAAACACTGAGAGTGCAGCACCGTACTACCGTAGTATGATAATAAGTGATCTTGCTGTGATGATAAGTCGATTAAATTGCATATAAAGAATGATTTGACCTGATTCAGAGTGTTATGAATATTGATCATTTGCAGAAGTTGTGTAGACTGTAGAGGTTCATCGAGACCAGCCTTCTGTTTTGGCCTAGAAAGATCTGTCATTTATGTTGAGTCTACTGACCGTTGAAGGTCGCAGTCAAAATTGCTCGCCAGCCAGGTTTAGCCAAAATGGACAAATTTGAAAAGTTAACTAAAATTGGGGAAGGTTCCTACGGACACGTTTTCAAGTGCAGAAATCGTGAAAATGGACAAATAGTCGCCATAAAGAAGTTCACAGAGTCTGAAGATGATCCGTTGATCAGGAAAATAGCGCTGCGCGAAATTAGAATGCTGAAGGTAGGTTTTAGAGTTTACTATCAAGCACTTGTTTTTATGCTTTTTGTGTGCTGTGTTTTACCTTCTAATTATCAATAGACATATGAATGAACTTTCGCTAGCACTTGAGTTTGCTGAGGTTGTTGAAAGTTTAGCATCACCCAGCCCCGTAATTGACAAAATCATTTATTTTTATTCCTTATCACTGCACTCCTGTCGCAGCAAGAGTGTTTTTAGGATATGGATATTGTATTACTGATTTATAGGATACTGTGAGGTCTATCTTTGAAGCATATTGTATCAAAAAATTCATCGAAACTGAAAGAAAATCTTCCTTGGTTTCTTGCAAGAAGCTTGACCAGCCCAATGAACTGAGTGACTACGATTTCCAAAATGATTGCATTCATTATCCTTACCACTTGCCTTCTTTCTCGCATAAATTCTCGAAACAAATATTAAAAACCCTTCTTAAAGATATTAGTGCAGCCTAGGGGCCCAATGATACTAAAGAAAATTGATTTGTCATCTTTTTGGATTTAAAATGTCATAACAAAGAGGCAGGGGCTGATAAAGAATAGAACATCCTGCTGAAACTAAGAGTAAGGTTGAAGCTATTATCACCAAATTTCTAATACTGATAGGTAATATATTCAATTTTAATTTAATCTATGGACATATGAATAATTTCACCTGTAGCTATCACCTAATCACTAATTTAATTCAAAACACTTAAAAACTCCACTTGCTAATTTTATTCTGCTGTAGTTTCTAAAGCATTTTGTTAATAAAATTCTGCCAAAAAGGCTTACAAAGTTAGCATTATGTAAGTTAGTGATTGATAGCTTTGTGAAATCTTTCAACACCAGTCTGGAAATTATTAAAATTTGCTCTCAAGTGTTAAAGAGAATCGATGGATATAAAACTGGCTAACATACGCATCTATTTATGGCAACCAAGCATGACAGAATTCCATGTCGTCACCAGATGTTCTATATAATTTTTTTTTGGATACAGCCGGATGTCAATTCAAATTGAAAAGGAATCAAAGTCATTTTTAGAACACTGGGATTTATGTCTGTGATGCTCTTTAGTAATCTCTCTTTAAATATAGAGCATATTACCCATTTCTAGAATATCCATAGTGTATCATCAGAAAGAGAAAATACGAGTTATTCAAAAATAAAAAAATCTATAGAAGGAATGCCATTAAAATGATCATTTCACAGATAAAGTAAGACTTATAGCTTTTAACTGAAATGGATGTAAAGTGATCATAAGTGTAAAGTGAGTTGTTATGTCATGGCTTTGAGCAAGGGCTGTGGTCCCCATAAAAGTACTTTGAGTAGATATTTAGTTACCATTTTGGTTTTGAGTTACTATTTAGCAAAGTTCCACTTTTAAAGTAAAATACAGTGGAATTCTGTGAAGTATAACAATCAGGGGTGTAAAGAAATGGTTTGAATTAGCAATGCCTGACTTATCAGGGACCGTACATGATTTAGCTTTAATCGGGTAGGAAAATCCAAAAGGAATTTAAAATAAGTCCTAATAAGTTAAAAGGCTAAGTTGTCTGGGATACAACTTTGATGTATTCAACTGAAACTTTTAGCCTTCTAAAAAAGTTTTGTCCAGGGTTACTGAGAGCAACGCCAGGTCCCAGGACAACAAATGCATGTAGGCCCCTTGCCTGACAATGAATATAGATTCCAGATTATGATAATTAATATAGATTCCATAATTAGGGGCCCCAGTCTTGGCTACCTCCCCTCTGTCCGCAGTCCTGGTTTTGCTACATTACTCCTCTAACTGGCGTGTCATTTATCAGAATTAGAATTAGAATTAGAATTATCTTAATGAGGTGCAACAAAAAAATTTTCATAAAGAATCAGTAAACAGCCGCATATGTACTTGCTACATCTGTAAAGCCAGTAATAAGATGGCATGAAATTCAGTTAGAAAGATAACAGTAAGAAAGACAATCATATTTTTTGGGACGATCCGAATCACAGAAATATTTATTCTCATTTAAATTGCAGCATGTTAAGTGATTAAAGGGAAATCATTTTGTGTGACAGTAGGTTACCATATGTTGCTTCAACAGCTTGTTGTCAACACAAAAGGCTTTCAATTGGAAATATTGTTTACAATCAATCATAGCACAAAAAATCAAGCTATTAAATTACAGAATAACAACATCTCTGTGAAGGTCAGTAAGGAGAGGACTTTCTTAGATTTCCAAGTTCCTTTGTAGTTTGTCCAAGTCAAGGCAAGTAAGGCCTCTGTCCAATCACTATCACTTAAATTTTTAAATATAAGTTGTAGATATGATATGTTAGCATAGCATGTAATACTTTCTGTATCTTGGGTTTCTTGTTTGGGTTGGTTAGTTGATGGAATTTCTGTCAATTTATTCAAGCAATATAGTTAAAGTAGTTAAGGTTTTGCCTGTGGGAAAAGGCAGATTAACTAAGAAAAGTTTGGCCAGAGTAAAAAATCCTAAGTGCCTATCTTTTCTGTTAATGATACCTTTATGCTCTGAAAAATTTCCTTTGGAAAGAAACGAAAATAAGCATGGTTCAGTGTGATACTTAAGTTTCCTTTATTTTCATTGCAACTGTGACTACCATACTTCCTTTGCTCTTGGTCTTCCTTCATCCTTATTGGAAAATTTGATTATGGCACTAGATAAAGAGTTATTGTAATGCTCTTTATGCTCATTTAAGTTCATACCAAAATAAGACCTCTAGCGCTGAACAATTTTCATTTTACGGCATGTTTTACGGCTCTTTTACTGTTTCTTTTTTGGAGCTGTACCTTAAAGTAATGAAAGATATTGAAAGGATTTTTGCTTCTGTTAGTAAAACATTAGAAGGGAAAGAGCAGATTGATGCAGTAAGATAGTTAACTCTATACATGAAGGCGGCACCCTCTATTCATCCAAATTCAAAACTCTTTTGTCTAGGGCTGCAGACTGTCCGGAATTTGAAAAGTCTAAAAAAGGGGGAAAATAGATTACCCCTGGGTAATTTTTCTCGCATTTCTGTTCATGTCAAGAGTAGAAACAAATAAATGAAACAAAGTTCGTTTTATGGCACGTGTCAAAGGCTCTTCTTCTGTTTCTTTCTGTGAGCTGTTCCATGAAATTATGTAATGTATTGAAATAATTTTATGTTAATGCATAGCTCTTGATTATGATGTTCTTTATTGAATAATGAATAGTATTTACTCGCCCTACTCAATATCACCATTCAAAAACCAGCATATTGTAGGGGATTAATGATATATACTCCTAAGCACCTGCCATTATTGATTTTGTTGATATGGCAACAAAGAAATATTTACAGCTTTATGGTATTTTCTTATGCATACTTGTAAATGATTAATTTTGTAAAAAATATTTTCATATCAAGTTCGAAAGACATTATCGGCATTAGTGAAGAGTTCCAGGTCATAAGGTCTTAATTATTTATGTCTCCACGGTTTGGATCGGTTTATGTGCTGAAGGATTGGTAGACTGCACAAAAAGTCCATATCTGTTTCGTTAGTTCAGTCCCACACTCAATGTTGTCTAAATCAAAAACTTCTTTAACCAGTGCGGCACTAACACTACTCTCCCTAAAAGCAATACCTTCTTTTACTCCTCTTCAGAGCAAAGCTTTTCCCCCTCTTTTTTCGCCAATCACTACAAGAAGTTAAAGCATGTTTCATGGTCGAGATAAGTTGCTTAGTGATCTTACAGGTGTAAAAAGATTGGTATCGTAGGAAATCTACTTAAAAGTGCTTAGATCGTATATAAAGTTTACCGGAAAGCGCTTAGAAATTGTAGAAAACATTTCGCTGTCAGGAGAAACAGCTGTAGAAGTTTGGCAAATCTTGTGAAACAGTAACACAACGTATTTTCATCGCTGTTGCCCCAAGAGAAAGAACGGTAAATACCCCAAAAGAAACGCAAAACTTCCCTTCTTTTGATATCACCTCTGCAGTTGTACTAGACATAAACATTCCTATAATTCCTTAATTTGAAGCGTATTTTGACGTATTTCTGAAGTATTTGTTGAAGCCTAGCTTTGCAAAAACATACTGTAAGGGATTCTACCTTGGCGCCAACGAAATTAACGCAAAACAGGTACCAGCTGCTCCAGGATAAATTCGCAAGAAATTTGTCTGACCCACAGCTTACATGTTCCCACAACTTTTGGCTTCACAATTATATAACAATTTTTACAATTTTCCTATTCAGGTCTCTTCTTCTCGAGTTTGATAAGCCAAGAACTACAGCCTTATATCTAACCAGTGCTCAGTTAATTTATATTAAACCGATCAGCGAAAAGAAGCTGCTTACGGACCTCCTAATACAATGAGCTACTTTTTATATTCATTACACAAAATCATGTTCTGTATCTTCTGAAAAAACTTAATCAGGGTTCATGCTTCTGAATAATAGGACAGAAGTCTTATAACTGAAGCAAGCAAAGTAGAGCATAACTGCATTTTTGCGGTATATTGTGAATATTATAATATTGTGAATCAAGTCAATGCCATGACAGAAAATCCAAAATTCCCATAAGTTTAATCAAATAGTTAAAAGCAATATTTCTAGCTGATATCTAGCAGCATTGCTTCTTCACAGTAAACATTTGTATTTTACACAGCCACAATTCTTCTTGCAGCAACTCAAGCATCCAAATCTAGTCAATCTATTGGAAGTTTTTAGAAGAAAAAGAAAACTGCACCTCGTCTTCGAATACTGTGATCACACTGTCCTGAATGAACTAGAGGCTCGCCCCAACGGGTAAGTACAAAAAGACTTTTCAAATATAAAACTCATTCAAATTCGTTAGGCTCTGGGGAGAATGTTGGGGCTTTTCTAGTACAATTTTTATCAAGAAATCGAACTAATTGCTTCCATTTTCTTTTTCCGATCTCTAATTATGTCTAGTGGTGAAGAGAAGATGAATGTCAGCCTAGAATCAATTTCTTCTGTTCTATTGTGAGCTTTTTTGTCGTTTCAAAGATCTTCAAAACTCTTCAGAATACTTTAGCTTTTGTGGATTGCGCTGTGTTTAGTTTGACTTCAGAAAATATAAAAATAATATTTTTCTGCTTTGGTAAGAATGTGTCTTCAGAAGACTGTGTGTGTCCTCAGAGCCCGTCGACCTTAAGATTCCATTTGTCCTACTTCTTTCTTGTCCCATCACTTTCTTGTCACACACCGACTCTTTTCTCGCTCAGATATAATCTGATTTTGTAGTTTTGGTCGCACGGTTAGTCAGCTGTTAATAAGGTTTCATTCGTTAAAAGATGAGAAAATAATCACAGTGCCCTTTGCGTGACATTTTATCTACTCGAGAAGAAGCAAACATGATCATGTTGACGTCATGATGTGTTTGTTTACAATTATTAAACTGAATCAATTATTGTTAGGGCACTTCAAATAAGCTGTTACTCCCCGCTATGCTGTAAAAACATATTCATTGAAAAATTCTGTAGGTGTGGCTTGCTACGGTGTTACCAAGCAACTGAAGTCACACTCTGTGAATATACCACAAAACGCTTAGCCTTTGTTGTTGATTGTATTCTGGTGCTTTGAATAGCTCAGCCTAAATTATTGAGATGAATGCAGCTTAATGTGGCATTTGTAGCCAGCGAACTGTTGAATTGGCAGGTTTTAAGCTGACACTTGTCAGGGCTCGTCGATAATTGTATACACAGCCACTCTAAGATTATCTGAGACAGTGTGAAAGATTGCAGTATACACTCCATAGCCTGTGTTCCCTTCTTTCATATTAGGGGTCTGGAGCACATGCCAACACTCCCAAAAACAAATTAGAAACAAGCTGAGGCTAGGGTACTGTGAAATGTTCGAAAGATGCCAATAATGTTCAAGTTCAGCTAATTAAAAAAATATTACAACTGACTTCAAACTATAAGAAATGTTTTTGACTATTTCTTGTATAAATCTTTTAAAAAGCTATACCTGCATTATGCATGTTCGACGTGTCTGAAATTTGAAATCCTAACTTTCTAATAATTTACGAAGAAATTTAAAATGAACCCCGCCTCAAGCCCAGCCAACCTGAATCTCAGTTTACTGGCCTGAAAAACTGTATCTCAAAAGTTAATTTCTCCCATCTTCAGTTTCTGAAAGATGTTGGACAATGTTTCGAAAATCATTTTGTCTGAACCGTATATATAAATTTTTTTGACATTAACTGAGAAGCGTAAGTTTGCTTTTGCTTACGATAAAATTTATGACTTTCTCACGCATTTGTTTTGTATTTCAGAAACAAAACAAATAGTAATTAAAACACATAAAACAAATAGGGTAATTTTTAAAGGGTTGGATTGGAAAAAGATGGATCACCATGCGATATAGTGTAATTTAAGGGCTAGATAAGTAAAAGGACATTCTCTGATCCGAGACAATATTGTATACAATGGTATCTGATAATTTTGAACCCTCTACCCTCTTTGTTTATGATGGGGAAATTAGTTGTGTTGACAGGCTTTCTGCCGTTTTGCGAAATTTCTGTTATTACAGCACCTCGAATGTTCCAGGGTAAAACCCAAACTGTTTTTGTCTCATCGCAGTGTAGCGATAAAGACCAGAAGCGTAATGATTTGCTTAGACATTATCCACGGTAATCAAGAAAGAATTTTTGACTTTTCGATGTTGCTGAGAATGAAAAGCCTGAGCTAAGCCGACAGTTATCAGTTTGAGCCCTGTTGAATACATATACGCAATCAGAGCTCAAAGGCCGTTGAGAAGAAAGCAAATTGTTAAAGTCGCTAGCCAGGCAGAAAAATCTCAGCTGATATCTTAGATTATTCCACGGATCGGCTCCGTCTCTTAAAATCATGTTCAGACATGTTAGTTATCCTGCTCAAGATCAAAATAATCACATTATACATTTTTAAACTTCAATGCAAATAAAACTCAGTTCAGTGTTCAGGTCAAAATAAGAAGCAACCAATGTTATGTCTCTAACAGATTTAACCCCAGTCATTTTCAGGCGGTCGATTTGTCATTAAAAGAAATCTATACAAGGTTCACAAAGCCATATTGGTTTTGCCTTGAAAACTATGCTTGCCAGTTTTCCCCAATGTGCTAGCACTATGAAAAGAATGGTACCTTTGTAGAAGATATCAGACCCTTTTCCAAATTCCTAAAAGAGTTATAAGTAAACTAAAAATAGAATTTTTGGCAACTGAGCTTTTGTAAATGGCGTAAAGTTGGGGTTAAAATCTTCCAGTCTACTCAAATGACTATTTTTGCTGCTAAATTACCTGCTGCTAAATGCTGCTTAATTTTGTTTCAATGTTTGTATACTTCAGCATATCACCCATTTTGTTTTATTTATGAATTCATTTTTCTAGGTTGGAAGATAAAGCTATCAAGGAAATTCTCTATCAGATTTTGAAAGCTGTAAAATATTGCCACGAGCATAATGTAAGTGTTTGACAATGTTAAAAATCTCAGGATCTGTATTGATCTCAGTTCATGTTCATTGGAGAAGAGATCGTCTTTTTGAACCAAAATCGTTGTCTTTAAATTGGTTTGGCCGAATGACATCTACAAAGTTAAGCGAACTAATTTCATACGCTTCCCTCCCTCGTACCCGGTGAACTAATTTCATACACTTACCTCTCCCGTACCCGGCGAGCGCCGTAAAAAGCAGTATATATCTCCGTCGTGCAATTTAGTAATATGCCTTCTCTAATCAGCAACTAGTACCCAAATATTTCAAGCCCCATCTAGAATACCATTTTTCTTGAAGTTATGAGAAAGATGCCATTATGAGAAAGACTGATTTATTCATTCAATTAGTGTCTTTGTAGAAACTAAGCTATACCAAATAGTCTCTGAATTGTATTTTGTATCAAGCGCACCAAGAGCGTAATACAGACTAGTGGAGGGGTTTGGGGGGGAGGGGGAGGGGGGGGTTATGGATGCTTAATGTCAAATGGTCAAAAGCAATATTATTTTTCATTGTTTTTATCACAATGGCTAAAGACTCCTGAAACCTCTACCCTCCCCCCGCCCTGTTTCCACGGCCCCTGAGTTTGCTTGGAGACGCGTTTTATTTAGGTTAGATAGCAAAGCGTTTTCTCAATCTCCCTCCTCTAATAAGCTAGCTTTCTAATAGGTCTCTGACAGTGTACAGAATTAATAGCAAAGTTAGCAACAATGCAAAAACTTGCATCGTATGCATATAAGTATTATTCATCTTAAGCGTATTTCAAATGTTTTTTACGTTTCCCTTGTCAATTGGCCCTTATACAATTATCTTTCGTGTTTTTCAGTGTATTCATCGCGATGTCAAACCAGAAAATATTCTAGTAACCAAAGAAGGGATAATTAAGTTATGTGACTTTGGTTTTGCCCGACATCTCGGTAAGTGTGCTTGTCTCTTTGTTATCAATGACCTGTCCTTGTTTTGTGCACTCCTGGTAAATGAATCCCATTTTACTTCGTCAGATAAGCACTATCGTTACTGTTTCACTGCATTTTGCTAATCCAATTTCCAATCTGTTGTTGCCCATTGACGTCATCATTCAAATATGTCTGGTCTTAATTAACATTCCGACACCAGCCCCGAAAATTGTTGTCATTATCTGAATCTAACACATGATTTTGGTTTGCCACTGTTAATTTTGGTTGTCCGATCCTTCTGCCAGAATTGTTTCACTCGCTACATTAAAGAAAAAAATGCTTGGTATTGGAAATTGTCCTTAAAAATCTGCAAAGAGACCAACTAACTTCTTTTGGAAAAAAGATAAAACTCTTTTATCTTTTGTCATGAAATGAATTACTGAATTAAGAATTAAACCTTTTCCCAGCATGGAAAATTACATTTAGGACCCTAAAGCCTTAAATAAATAACGTTTAAATTACGAAAATATAAGAGAAAACGAGTGCTGAAAATGGGTGATACGCGCTACGAAACCGGAATACTCATTGTTGACATCTGTTTATTGTAAAAGATGAATGCATAATGTCCGGAGCAATAGCACTGCAAGAAGTTGGTGGTCTCCAGTTTCCACCCTTGCAGTTCACCAGTTTCCCACCCCGTTCGCTTATGCTCTTGACTGCAAATTGAAGCTAGACAAAATTAGAGCTGAAGAGCTAATGAGCAGGAGATGGTGAAAGGTTCTCCAGCAGAAATCTTTAGCCTATAAACAGCACCTTCTGTCAGATATTGTTTCGGATTTGGCTTAGAGACTCTGAGGTGCCACAGACTGGAATGGTTTTCCAGCTGAGTGTAAACAGGCATCTTCCCTCAGCAACTTTAAGACTAACTTACTCACCTGTAAATAGGTGTTGGCCATTTGGTCTTTTTATCGTGGATGTTTTTAATCTATGGTATTTTAATTTGTTATAATTTGTGTATACTTTGGTTATAATTAGTCGAGAGCCCTTTCAAAATAAGCTTTGCTGAAGGTCTACCCTCCTTAAACATATACGAAATGAAATGAAAAGTGACGTCGCTGCTATTCCTTTCCAGTACCCGGTGAAGCATTCACAGACTATGTCGCCACGAGATGGTACAGGGCACCAGAGTTGCTAGTCGGTGATTTACAGTATGGAACCCCTGTTGATGTTTGGTCCATAGGGTGCGTTTTTGCTGAACTCATAAGTGGACAAGCATTGTGGCCTGGACGATCGGACGTCGACCAGTTGTATCTTATAAAAAAGAATTTAGGTATGTCCAAACTCGGAAAATACTTCGACAAACACAAACATACATCATAAAGATTTCAAATGTTAACTGTCCAAGAGTATATACAATGAGTTTAATTTGAAAAACCAATCTGTTCTAAATGTTATATATATCCGAGAGTTATTTTAGAGACACAGATCTCTTTTTTCTGACAATGATATGCGTAGCACTTTGCAGTTTCTACGTCATTTTTATGTTAAATAATATCATTTAGGGGACATTTTGATGCTCTGTACGAAATCTCTAATAAAAAAAGCCCAATAACACTTCAGGCTTATCAGAGACGCACTTTTATCAAGGCAACCTTTAATAAGGGGAGAAGAGTAAAAACATTTGCTTTACCTTTAGAGTTCAGCGGATATCTGAGTATGTTATCTCAGTAAAGATACTTTCACAGTTACCGGTATACATATGGCATTCGTAGATGCCATGAAAGGAATTCCCACTTCCAGGAGAATGGAACGATTGACATAGTACGGTCTATATAAATCAAGCTACCGTGAATTAGAATAGCCAAGCCAATGGTTTACCCCTAGCTTGCAAAATGGTAATACAAGAACAGAAGTTAATAAAGTTAATAGTAAGGGGGGGGGGGGCTCGATAGCTACACTGGCTCTTTAAAATTATTTTTAGACTGACAGTTCAAGCACTCAAAAATCCGTCTTGTTTCGAGTGACACCCAAAAATCCGTCTTTTTCTTGCATCATGATGTTGCACTGAATCAAGGAATAATATTAAAAGATAAATATTTGGGCGGTGTTCGCTTGATGTAACGAACAGAATATCTGGTTTTCTTTTCACTTTTTAAGTTCATTTATTCAAACAGTTTGCTTTTTCAAATTTCTCTAACTGATTTTGTTTATTTTATTCGTCATGCTGGCACCCATCTATGAATATATTTGTCATCTGCAATGGAATTTCGACCTTCACAGTGCTAATCTATTGAATAAGTCAAAATTTTTGGCATATAGTTATATCAGACATAAGACTCATGAAAAATTGATTTCTTAATGAATGAAAAAGAGAGCAGCTTCATTTGTGTCATAAGATTTTAATTTCAATGTGGCAGACTGCAATACAAGAATTTCACCGAACTAGAGGTCAATTCATTATTAAAATTCTAAGGGAAAGCCAGTTACAAGTCTGCAAATTTTCATTACTTTCCATAGCTAAGATTTAGCCAAGACCAAAGCATAACTATAACAGGGTTTAGAATACTCTTAAGGGTGTTTTGATGTTGCATCTAGTTCACACTCAATAGAATTAGCCCGTTAATTACCGACGCTGCATTTTCGAGAATATTTCTTCGATTATGTTCGTTTGTTATCTGGTCAGATTAGCTACAATCACCCGCAAATGTACAGTTAACAGTTTGAAAAACGATCCGAGTTTCTTCGAGGTTACACCAAATTTCCAGGTTTTGTGATCTATTGTGTAGTTTTTAACAAGTAAAATGCACCAGTTTATTATTATATTGCCACGATAGTACTACAGGTTTTAAACTTTATACTGTTCTCAGCGTGTAAGTCTACCAAAAATCAGTTTCTAAGTTATCAATAAATAGTATTGGGCAATGCAAATAATAGTTTTTTTTGATCAAGTTCCTAACCCATCTCCTCCGATATTCTAGGCTGCCAAAGTGCTCTTAGAACAAATTATTTGAAAAATTGCAAAATTGGGTGATCAAAGTTTCAGACAATGAAATTTTCACTTTTAAAGTGTGTTTAAAACCTTCATCGAAGTCTTTATTCTTTACGTTTTCCATATTTTTTTGCCGTTTCTTATTTAGAAAGCTTTTTCTTGTTTTGTTCTCTCTGATTGCAGCCAAAATAAACTGCTTTCCATCAAGGTAATTCATTATTTTCTTTCAGGTGAACTCATTCCGCGACACATCCAAATATTTAGTAACAACCAGTTCTTTTATGGAATTCCAGTTCCTGAACCCGATCGAATGGTAAGCTTGATTCTAAACTCCTTGATCTTGGACTCTTCCTTTTGGCATTAAGACATTTCCAGCCGTAGAGTTTCCCTATCGCTACTTGCCTTTTCAATCTAGCTTTTTGTAAGTTCATTCAGTAAAATTGGCTGATATGTTAAAATCTTTTCACCATAATTTTGTTTTCGCTGTTTTTACGTACTTACGAACGTAAATTCAAAATGCTTCCTGTATCATGTATGACAGAATTCTAACCGTGATTGCCTGAAAAGGCGTTATTCTGTAGTAAAATAGATGTAGTCCTGTCTACATTTAAGAGTTCAAAATGAACGAATTTGTTTGATGGATTTTTGGAAAGTGGGAATTTTGTTCCAGGATTTTTCCTTCTCAAATATCTATGATCATATGATATGGTGCTTGAAAGCTTTTTATCTACCATACTGACGAATGGATGTTGTTATAAACATCCTTTTTTATATCAACAAAACTTTAATATATATTCATAACTGAAATAACTTTTACATCCCCGCGTGTTTTTATCTCTCTACTCACTACTCCAATCTATTATGATTTATGCTGACGTGCTGAGTTGTAATTCGCTGCGCACGCCGCTACGCAGTACCATATGACGCAAACCTTACTTTACAACGGATGTCAAAGTTTGAAAAAAACTGTGAAAGACGGCAAGAGCGATCATATTTACAGATTTACACAATTAGTACAAAATCGCAAACACGAGTAAACCTTTTGCTAATCTAATAAACCAGAATTAAAAAAAAATTATGCAAGCTTACTTTGATTTCTCTCTTTTTATATTAAAATGTCAGTTGTCAAACATACGATTTTTATGGCCTTCCTGATCTGTGATTTTTTGGGAAATTTAACGAAAAATCTCTTTCGTTTTATAGTTTAGTATCGTTGTAAGATGCAATGCAGAGTATCGTAACTAAATTTTTTATTCAAGGAACCACTGGAATCAAAATTTCGTGGAACTTCTTCAGAAGCCCTCAGTTTTATGAAGGTAAACATCTTTTAGTTTAATTTGGCGCTTTATTGTCTCACGTGGCTCAGATCTCGTGATCATCTCATTTGTTAAGGTGGTCATTGCAGTAATAACAATTATTGTTAAGGTATCTAACTTGATTGAAATGCATTTCACAGTTGCAGAAAACGATGCAGACGAGGTAGACCAACAAATTGCCGGTGTGATTAGTGTTTTTCAATGAAGTTTTCTAAATTTCGACATTTGTGAAATTAAATCTTCACAAATTCCAGTTCTTTAAAGTCTAGACATTCTCCACTGTTTCCTACACGTACAGGCTGCCTGTTTCATTTTTTAACACTGCAATCAATAGCTGTGTTGCTTCGCCGCCATGATTTTGGTAGTCTCATTGAAGTCTTCTTTTTGCAAAACAATAAAATTTTAGCTAAGAATTGCGGAATCTTGTTTTCGCGCTGTTTTGTTCTACAGCAATATAACGAAATGGCTGTTTATGTGTGCGTTAGAAGCCAAGAGTTTCGCGAAAAATCATACTTTTGCCAGACATCTTCTTCCGGGTAAAAGAATCTGAATCATTTCTCGTTTAGATGATGCATTTTCTCTCAGTTCTCATCATGTTATTGACAATAACCAGGTTTAAATGTTTCCCGCCAGCGTTTTCGATAAACAGCCACTGCCATCTTAAGTGACCGCGATATGCCTAGAAATCCCGTCGCTATCCTTCTTTAGTGCGAATAAATTCTCATCATAACTATGGAAAATCGACATAATACGGTCTGCATAGAATTAAAGTGGTTTTGGCTGCCGGTTAAAATGCAAAGGTGTTTGTATCCTGCAACATTGATGGTTTGCCGTATCTATAACTGCAAAATACAACTGTGCTGTTGTATATTAGAGTAATTTTTCTTTTCCAGGGCTGCCTTGTTATGGAGCCAAGTAGCAGACTATCATGTGCTCAGTTGCTAGATCACCCGTACCTTGAAACATTCAAAAAAACATTCGAACCAGAATTGCAGGTCAGTTTCTTTATCAGTTGCAGAGAATTCTTTTTAAATTAAAAGCCATGCAGTTGTTTATTAAAGTTACACAGACTTATTGAGTTGATCCAGTAATTATTATAATACTTCTGTAAATTAACGCCCTTGAGCTCTTGACTTAAAAAATTTTCTTACTGTAAAGGAAATTTAATAATTTATTTGGTACGCAGAAGCATAGATTGCATAAGAAAGCCGACCTTTGTTTTTTGTTCCTGGCCATCATCTTTAAATTCCATGCCCTGACGCGTTGAAACCAGGGTTGGTTATTTAGAAGGCCCATTTCTTAGAGCTAATTGGTATTGCAAGATATTATCGTTAGAATATATTATCGCAGCTACATCAGTAGAATTACAATCTGCAATAGTGTGAGGTTGACTCCCTGACATGACGAAACAAAACTTTCACTTTTGCTAACGCTCTGTAATTCCAGGCAAAGGAATCACGAGGTGTGGTCAGATCAAGAGGAACGATCAGGACACTGCTAGAAAAGCATAGCTTCTCAGTGTCCTAAAAACAATTTTCGGCTGCTAGGTTGAAGCAAATACATAGTTGAATCTTTGTTTAGTTCAAAAAGGTTTTTTCTCACTTAAGAGTTACAAATTTGTTTTAGCCTGTTATCCTTCGGTCAATTCTGTTTACCACAGCACAAAACTTTTATTTCTTGTTTTGTCGCTATTTTGATGTCTGCTCCACTCTAATTCTTAGCTGGTACAATTTATTGAGGCAAAGAAAGCAAATCTGCTTGTATACCAGTGATCGATTCTGTAGACAGATCTTTGTGATATTTAAGAATCAAGGCACGTCAGACGCGTGTCAAGTAATTGTCAAAGGCAGGAAGAAAATTAACTACAAATGGTTCAAGTGGGAAATTCCTTTGTGATGTGATGACCAAATATTTATTTGTTTGGATTTTAGGCAATCATCGCCAAAGCAGATAAACAAAAACAGAAGAGGGGCCGGGTAAGTTGAAAAGAACTAACGTCTTACCAGTTAACTTTCACCTTCACGTGATTAATCATAATTTGTTAAGGCGATGGTATAACCTAGAATACGCCGTGTTAGTTTCTTGTATTTTGCACATCTCTTCAAACGATTTGTATATAAGGCCTTATCAAGGCTAACACTACTATTCTGACATTGGCATAATTCCTTGGGCATGACCTTATTATACTAATGATATACCTTTTGTTTATAAAGATTTAATGTTTACTACAAATGTTGATAAAAATATCTGCGTTTACGAAAACAATCATACGAGAGGAGCATACATATGAGCACTGGGTCCTTTGCCTTGTAAGACTGCACTAGATGAATGTTGCTACTGTGCGTAAACAGCATCTTGTTAATCTTATGAAATAAAGACAATTTTTCTCGACGAAAAGTATATGTACACCACTACTGATAGTAGACAAGACCTGATTTAATCAAGCCCGAATACAAGCAGATATATTAGTCATTGATATTGCCGTGATTTATATCATGAAAAACTGATACACAAGGGGAAGAAAATTGGGTCTTTGAAGATTAACACTTGCTTGAAAATCATGCCAGTACTGTCTTGTTTAAATTTGTCAGCTTGTATAGAGCTGAATTCCGCATTTGATTGTCTGTCAACATGACACATTTTCTCCTTTTATTAGACGAGAGAAACAAGACTCACTCGAGGAATGCCATCTGAAGAGAGTGTCACAACACTGCCACATTTAGGCCCAGATTCAATGATGTCTCCTGCAGGTAAGATCGTTTTTTTAAGTAAATTAGAAAGCTAGCATGTAACACCATCAAGAATTTGCAGCCTCCTGTCCGTTATTTTAGTGAATTTACTCATACACATTGGTCTACTCTTGGATTTTCTTATGTTCTTGGTATCAAGGTAGAGAATTAACATGTTGGAAACTAAGCAAAGTGTTTCATCCATAAACGACAGATGAAGATCTAGCTTGCATTTCAGATAATACAAGCTTACTAGAGATGCACAGTGAAACTTCCTCAAAATGGAAACTTACGTTGCAGTCCGTTGTTGAAAGAATTCCGATGAAGCGAGTTGTCCGTTGTTAAAAGGCGTCCGTTGTTGACAGGCGTCCGTTGTTGACAGGCGTCCGTTGTAGCGAGGTGTCCATTGCAGAGAGGTGTCCGTTGTAGCGAGGTGTCCATTGCAGAGAGATGTCCGTTGTTGAAAAGCATCCGTTGTTGAAAGGCGTCCGTTGTAGCGAGGTGTCCAATGCAGAAAAATGTCCGTTGTAGCGGGGTGTCCATTGCAAAGAGGTGTCCATTGTTGAGAGGCGTCTGTTGTTAGAGAGTTATTTGGGACAAAATTATTTAAATGCTGTTTGGTATAAGGAAATATAAGGGTATGTCCGATATAGAAGTTTCGTTATGATGGAACTTTCTTATTAACTTGTTTATGGGTAGTATAAAAATAAGAAATTATGCTATTACTTTCAGATCACAAGAATACGAAGAAGGAAAAGCAGATAAGGCACTTTGATGGACATTTTCCTTCAATTCAGCGATGAATTTGAGGCCGCAGAAGTCAAAGAACAAATACCAGGGTTTTCTAGCATCTTGAACACTGTTTATTATGATATTCAGAGTACTTAAAAACTATGAATTTTTTGTGGTGAAGCGAATCATGAATGTTTGCTTGTTATGGGCCAGTGTTATAGTGTTTCTGATAAAATGTCCATATATGCAGATTCTATGGCCCTAAGCAGCTGGTACAGCATACCCAATCGATATGAATGTTTTTATGAAACTTTCCCACATACGCTACTGTACCTGAAAATCATATATAAATTTGTCACAAAGCCCGTATACCTGCCAAAAGAAATCAGGTTTTTGATCTTTGAGTTGGCATTGAGATACTTTGCTGTTTTTGAGGCAGTCATCATTATGATGCCACTGTCACTTTCTTTCGCACAATTCTACTTTCAAAATACGAACTTTATTGACAACCTGTCTCCCTGTATTTGCTCTCGAACATCAATTTAAATTACCTAATGCATCTAAATTCAACAGCTTTTAGTTCTAATTTTTGTACAGTTTATCAATTACTGCAGTTTTTGCATATGCTTAAAGATATATTTTCGTTGAAATTTTTGAGTATTAAAGATTCTTTTAATTCTCTGGAGTTTAATGCAGATTTAACGAAAATCTGTCAGGGTATCACTTTTAGTGAGATATCATTGTTGAGGTATTCCCCATTTCTTGTTCGATACACGGTTGCTTTCAGATTTTATGCTTTATTTATCTTTCTTTTCTTGTGTGTAAAAGAAATTAAGAAGCTAGAACACGATTGAGCTAGTAAAGAACCTTATTGTAAATTTTGTCATATCAAATGAAAGAAGATCGATTCTATTTACAACAGCTCAAAATGTGATTACTTAAGCCTTTTCATTTTCATCGTTTTGGTATGTTAACAGTTTGGACTTTATATATTTCCTCTTTTCCCTTTATATTGGAAGCTAATATCGATATTTCATAGATTATGTACCGTGCTCTGGTTAGTCTTGATTGCCGCTGAATTCGATATAGCATTGTAAAAGTCAACGTAATAACATATGCCCTCTAATGCTTGATCTTACCTTCCTACCATGTATTTAACTGATATCCTTTTCCCCACGTGTCTGTTGATATTACCTTCGTACAGAAACGATGTTGTATATAGAATTCTGACAAGCATTTAAGTTTTAGAATTATTGTTTGGAGAAAAAAGTCTGTCAGTACACAAGAAAGCTGTTGTGTTTGCTTGAGACATGACTTCCATAATGCAATGTATAAAATATTTCTGTTTGTGCAGTGATGCAGGGACCATGGTAAACTGTGACAAGTCCTAACGGTCCCCTACTTTTCAATAAGATACATTCATAGTAATTGACAACCACCCACTTGCTATCCCGTCAGTCAGGTAACTTCAGTAGTCTTCCTGCATCCAACTTTTTGGCCTGTGGTCCAGACCCAGCACAGGCTATCAACTTTAAACTAGACAGGCAATGTAGCTAGAATCACAACCCAGAGGTTGGAAAGGAAAACAAGAAACACAATGTTTCCCCTGCGAGAACAGCCTTATCTGTCATGCAGACCTAAAACATCGAGCAAAACAAGTGATTCTGTCATCGGGCAGAGCAAAGAACTAGAACGGTGAAATGTTTCAAAGACGTTTTTTAGCTTTTGCCCCATCAATAGTTGTCGAGTTATTTTACTGGAGTTCCGCTTCTTCACCATTAGGTGTCGCTGCTTCTCCGGTCTTCACAATTATTGCTCTTGTTAACTCCTTCCATCCCTTCCTATCTTGGGCCAGTGTTCTCAATTCTTCCAGATCTTCTTTGGTGTTGAGCTTTTCCCGATGATAGTAGTTATGTTCAGCTGCTGTAATGGGGTTTTTATTGTAATAGGCATTCAGATCTTCATTCAGTACCTTTGGTAGAGTTGTTCTTGGTTTTCCTCTGAATCCTTTGGCTTTTATGTTTGTGAAGTACAATTCCATGGCTTTAAATGCTGGTATATTTCTACCCCTTCTCCTCAAGATATGACCAATAGTCCCATCTATGTTCCCTCATGGTGTATGATATTGGTTTTTCTCCCATCACTTCATACAATTTCTTATTTGATATGTGTGTTGGACAAAGGAAAACATGGTGGAATGAGTGTCGACGTTCCATAGAGTTCGCTCTACAGCTCTATTGATTTATCAATGAAATAAACAGTCAAAGGTCTTCAAAAATCTTTTTCGTTTCAAAGGGCAATTTTCGCACCAGTTGTTGTTGTTGCTCGACTTGTTTTCATTCTCAGGTATGTGGCCTAAGAATGGGGACGAACAAAACTGAAAACACCTACACAAACACAAAACTCTATAGCCTCATACAGCATAACGGATGCTTCCAGATTGTCTGAGTTATTGAATTTGAAGTAAGGACTATGTCTGTACAGGCTTCAAAGGAAGCAGACTCCTCTGAGGGCAAGAAGTTGGACAACGATACATGCAAGTCTGACCTCCATCGCTGGGTTTATAAACCGCCTGTGAGGACATGTGCACTTTTCAATGAAATTCAGGTTAAGTTAGCTGCATGTGGGGAAGGTCAAGTTATTATTGTTTCCACTGATTACAAAGTATTTTCTGTTGGCAGCAATGAATACGGACAGTTAGGCCTTGGTGATCGAGTGGACAGGAAAACGCCAAGGGAAATTTCTTTCTTAACAGAAAAATTTGTCAATAGAGTTGCTTGTGGGTCACGTCACAGTTGTGCTATCTCAAAGAAGGGACAGGTTTTTTGCTGGGGAGATTCAAGGCATGGGCAGTGTGGCCAAGGAGAGAAGGGAATTTTTACAACGCCTTGCAGAGTACGGTTTGTTGACAAAAGTCAAGCAAGCCTTAATGATAATTTAGGGTCATCGGTTCAAAGATTTGTCAAAGCCCAGGAAGTTTCATGTGGTGACCAACACACAATGACTATTGATACACGAGGATGTTTATGGTCATGGGGCACAGGTCTTGCAACAGGACATGGGCTTGGGGATGATGATGAGGTCGTCACACCCACAAGGATTAAAAAGATGCACAATAAACGTGCTATACAGATCTCATGTGGTAAAAACCATAGTGTGGCATTGATACAAGGAGATGCTGAAACTAACCCTGAATATGACCAAAGCGATATCTTGAGTGGTAGCATGTCTGATGATGGAGAAGATTCATTATCAAGGACTGACAGTAATGTAACCCAGAAGATACCTTTCTTTGAAAATGTTTTTTATGTTGAAGATGAAGAAGATGCAATTAACTGGTCAATGGATTTGCCTAAGTTACATAGAACAGATACACCTCCAATATTTGATAAAAGTGAAGACGATATAAGTGTTTTTGCCACAAATTTAGAAAAAGGAGATCAAAAAGAATGCTCTGATGAAACTGCTGGTCAAGTAAATTCAAATATGGATAGCAAAGACCATGAAAATGACAATGATATTTCACAACCTGAAGCAAATGAAAGAACTCTTGACAAAAACCAACCCGAAGAAAATGAGAGGAAACTTGATGAAATACCAGTAAAGCATTTTGAAAATAAATTATTTGGGCAAATCATGCCAGAAATTGATATAACAGAGGTAGAGCAGAATGAAGAAGATAATCAAGTTTGTGTAGGAGAAAAAAGTAAAGATGAGCAAAGTTCTAGTGATGGAACAATTAAAGGAGCAGATATGAGCATGTCTTTGTCACAATCCAAGCCTGATTCTTCTGTTAAAGAAGCAAATACAGACAATTGTCAAAATTTAACATCTGAAAAGAATATTGAAAATTCTCTAGGGTTAAAAGACATACATCTTGTAGAAGCATCAACAAATGATCTTTATTATTCAGCACTAGATATTGTTGATAATGAAGAAAGCAAAAATCTAGCTGAAGGAAAATCTATTGATTCACTTCACAATGTCAATTCAAATTCAACCTGTTCCTCAGAAACAATCGGTACGTCCAGCCAGTCATTAACTAAAGAGCGAACATCCTCAAATGATCCCCTCAGTTTATCAATTGATAAGAGCATGGAAAACATAATATTGTCAGAAAGTTGTTCAGTTGTAAAGGATGAGACTGAAAAATTTCCTGAAAAGGTTGTTTCTGAACATGAAATTCGTTCAAGAGCCACTTCAACCTGGTCAATTGCAACTACAGGTAGTAGCTTTGAAGTTGATAAAATTGGGTCAGTCCAGTTGTTTGGAGTCAGTCAGGTCTGGGCATGGGGTGATAACAAAAGTGGTCAGCTTGGGATTGGAGACAGCAGTTTAGTGATACAAGAAAGGTTAGTTATTATGGTAAATAAGGTGCAGTTTGTAACAAAATTTTCAAATTTAAGAAATGAAACCATTTTCAGTGAGGCTTTTACTATGGCTCACTGTCTATTTATGTTCAGCACCAATTATGTTTATCCACTGTCACATTCTGTCAGTATCATTCTCAAATTCGAGCATTGATGATGGTAATCTATGTATTCAATCTATTTTTACTGTATACTTATCAAGATTTTCTTACTTGAAAGGAACAAAATACTATTGCTACTCCTTAACCACTTCCAGTTCCATGATTTTTCCAGCCTCCTATAATTTTGAAAGTGATGTGAAGTGGCCATATTTGATACCTAGGATTATTTTGTTTATTGCTCTATTTTCCATGTGGCCGTTACCATCTTTTTCTGGAATGTCGGTTGAATTTGTCTTCTAGTTCTGATCCAGTTTGTGTCACTACATTGAAAGGCCACGATATTGTCTACATTGCAGCTGGTAGTGTCCACACTCTTGCTCTAACTACAGCCTGTCAGGTATTTGGCTTCCAATTCAATTTCCTTGTAATGATTAAAAGCTGAATTTTTGCAAATTTGGGCTTCTTTTTGTTAATGTCAGCCTTGTTTTAATACAATTTTAATCAGACTGAAAACATAATTGCCTAGAGGTATAAAGTGAAGCTTATATATAAATACAGTTAATAATTATATCAAAAGGTTTTTCAGTGTGCTCAGGTCTCTTTCTTGTCCATCTCTTGAAATCCCCAATACAGCCTTCCCATAACATGTGGTTGCCGAAAAGCCATTGGTTTTTGGTATAAACTAGAAACAATATAATTCAAGCTGAAATTCAGTCCTGCTTACAATTGATTTTATTTTTTGAAAAGCTGAAAATATATCTTTTACCAACATGAACAGTTGTTGCTTGTACAGATATTTGACACATTGTGTGTGGCACTAAAATATTGAATTGTCATTGTTTCTGTATTTTCTAAGGTTTTTGGATGGGGAGACAACACTTTTGGGCAACTAGGCCTCTCAGAGCCAAAGACCTTACAGCCGCAAAGGATATCGGTATGTTCTGTTTTGTCAATTTTGTGTATTGTATTTCTTTTAAGCAAATGTGACACCTTATCTGTTTATGGCTCATCTCAATGATTCATTTTTTCCACCATTCTGGCACAAAAGTCACAAATTTTGAGTAGTTCACAGATCTGCCATTGCCCCACCATGTAGTCGGAATATGTGTCCTACCCAGTAGTACCTGGTTTTATATTAGGAACCACATATTTGAAGTTAAGAAGTTATTTTGAACTTCTTATTTTGTGACAGTTTTGGTACAAGTTAAATGTACCAAAATTAGAAGCATTGTTGCCAATTGCCAATTAGCAGCACTGGGTGTAATGTTTCTTGTGAGCATTTGATTGTTCGACTAAACTAAAACAGAAAAGTTATAAAGCTTTGACGTTGGGATTTTCAATTCTTCATTCTCCTTGATCCGTTATCCGAGGCCCCTTTAATCTCTACGATCTCCTGGTTTTAATCCCCCTGAAGTGATATTCCCTTCATTACCCATATATTATCTATTCCTGAAAGACACTTTAAGCATTGACATTAAAGCTGTTTATTTGTATTTATATCAAACAGGCTCTCAAAGACTTGCGGGTTTGGGACATCGCTGGTGGCGATAGTTTTTCAGTTTTTCTTGCTGATGTTTCTAGTAGCGTCTGTGGAATGTACCAGCTTGGGGAGAGCATGAAGTAAGGCTTTCGACAACCGTTGATATTCGAATTCTTTTTAGAGAAGAGATATTTTATTTTGTGTAACATTTTTATTCTATAAAAGAAACTCGTTAACTTTGCTATTGCTCAATTATGAGAGAGTATTGGCCCCATAGATTTTTGGAGTGAAAAAGAGTGTCAAAGGATTGCTCTGGTCAGTAGAGTAAGGTTGGCAGAAATTCTTGTGTGCGGAAACTGGCATCAAGTTTATAATAAATTTCTAATAACACACAGAAAATTTCACTGTGTGTGAAACTGAATATTGCAATTCTTTGTAAAATTTTTGATGTTCCTGAATTTTGTCAATTTGCCAAAATTCTGGCTTTTTACCAACAGCCTACTAGCTTGTATGATATTTTCTTGCTAGAGACCTTGAGGGTGAATTTTCGACATCGTGTAGTACAACGGGAGTATCTATAAACAAACGGAAAAGCTTTAAGAAAATAAGAAGAACTTTACATAAATCGAAAAAGGATTCTTTGGGAGATTCGATGACATCAGAGTGGTATATAGACACAGAAATAAGAAAAGTGAAGCATTTTGAAATGGTTAGTAGCTTGATGAGCTTAATTTTTAATTTTCGATGTCAGTCTGTTGCCTATAAAATAAATGCATATCCCACTTGTAATTTCCTTCTTGTTACTGCGGTTTTCCAAATGTCTTTTTATACTTTTTCATTTTCCATGAAAACCTTTTATATTTTACTGCCCGAATTTTTTGAATATTTCTTTTTAATTTGGATACTTTTAGCAATTTTAGCAAAATATGTAATTTTCATAGGGAGGTACTTGCTTGAAAACCGAACATTGAAAGCAGTAGTTTTTCCATCATTTTCTGGACGATAAAGCAGATTTGGACCTTTTTAGTGTTTATCGATAATTGAACTTTTGCTTGAAAGTTGTGAAATAATTTTTTGGTTCTTTACAGAATGCAATGTTGCGAACAGTCGAAGGATCGGACGGTCATTTTTTATGCATTACTGCAAGGTATTTCATTATTTAGCATTTTTGTTTGCTTTTCTTGTTTACTGAAATTGACATTGCCTGTTTGAACTCTAAAATATTTGTCCATAGTCGTGGTCCACTTCTTATTTTGTCTTCACAAAGTCTCCCGGAATATAATCATTCTCTTGCTGTAGATGTCAGATTTACGTTTCGCATTAAGTTTTTACATATTTTGATAGAAAGCCTACAAATTTGAGCTTGGTTTGGCGTGAGTTGGGTAAGATTGAGAAAGAGTTTTTATCTCTTTGACTGGTGCTGGAAAAGATGCCTTTAAATCAATCTTAGTGGACTATTATATTCTTCTTGATTCGTTTTTGGGATTTCCTCGCGTTTTAATAATGTAAGTGGTTTATCATTTAAATTTCGTTGAACAATAGTATTTTTATTTATGGCATGGCAAAGGAACAATGTGATATATGTATAATTCCTACGAATTGGTATTGCACAATCTAGAGGAAGTGCAAACGCCCATAAAAGCTGTAGCATTCCCATTAGAAAATAACTTGATTGGGGACACTAGCTGAGCATGTTTAGCTTCCATTCTTAAGGACATCAAAAGTTTTGATGATATAATTTGGATGACAAGAAAGTCATTTCTTCTTTTTTAGTGACGCTGACCAAATTTTCAAAGTAATGTATAAATTAGCAAGCTCGGAGCGGTATTATCATTACCAACTTTGTCTTATCCAAGAACACCTGATCGATCCACTGCAGAAAACAGGTCCTACTTTTATATTGTTAACTATGTTATGAAATGATTATTGCCTTTCATCACAGTATAACCAGGGATGCCAGAAGTATGACGGGGCACAGGGGGCAGATGTTTACCAGAGGCATAAAGATGTGATTAAGGGAAGTAAGCCAAGTATAAAGAAAGGGTTCCGCTGGTACTCCCCTGGGATTTTTTCACTACACCCTACAGTTTGGCTTAAAACAACATCAAATTTTATTTTGTTTCACTTAACTTCGGAAACTATGGAAAATTGTATAGGACCTTTCTCTGCTTTGACTCTTTTCTTTTGAAAGGATTTTGCAACTAGGATGCCTAGTTGTAGACGAATCTTTGAAATGAGAAAAGAGAAGGGAGCAGAATATTGTTTATTCTCCAGAGTGAATTTGGTGGCAGCTGCCCCCCTCTGTCCCCTCTGCCCCCTCTGCCCCCTTTGCCCCCCGTTGTCCGGCATCGCTGAGTATAACGTTCCTTAATCTGTTTTCAATTTATTGTGAAAAAAGTGCGTGAGTATCCTTTCCCAACATCTTGATACCAAACAAATTTTCCACTTATATGTGTTCTGGTCTCAATGTTGCGAAGTCAACCTTTTTTGGATCGACAATATTCGGAGGCTGATTTTTCTCGATTTGCAGTGTTTATAGAGATTTTTTGGTGAAGTCAAATCAATATGTTGCTGAGTTGATTACGCAAAACCTTCTCCATTTCGCTTATTTTAACCTCATGTAGACGGCTCAAACCCCTTGAATGTTCTCTCAGCACCATATATTATATTTGTACTAAATGTTGCTTTAGTTTAATTCTTGGGACGTTCTGCTTGCATTTTTGAGATTTCAAATTATGTACACTGATCTGAGCTTGGCAATTTCACATATTGTCTTGTGACCCACCCTTCTTTTGACTCTGGGATATCTCCCTTTAATTTCTAGATGAAGGGAATTTTTCCGATCTGTGATGTTAATTAACATTTAATACAAAAATTATGAGCTGCCTGAAAACTGCTTTTAATGCCCTGGTTCTGTGACAATCCCATATATTTTTGGTCTAACTATCATCAGGATGTGTATCCCAGTAAATTGTAGCAATGCTGCTAAATTATGTTAATATTGAATTTTCTGATTTTCATTATTTCTTCCTTTCTAGAAACATGGGTGTCAGTTTCCAAACAACCAGGGGGCGAGGCGCTCTTTCCCTTGATAGACTGTTTCACAGATGTATTGCTGGCTATTGGAGTCGCCTTATCTCAACTGACAGATATAATAAAAGCAGGGCTGGGAGTCAAAGATCTCTTTTCATTCTTCTTTTCCGACAGCTTTCGAGCAGGTTACGACAGGTAAGAAGTTAACATTTTTGTTTAAGTGACAAGACATTTTACTTCTCACTGTGCAACGTCTCCGTGGCGCAATCGGTTAGCGCGTTCGGCTGTTAACCGAAAGGTTGGTGGTTCGAGCCCACCCGGGGACGTGATTTTTGTCTGTTACTCTTTTGTTCAGCATCGATTGTTTATTAGTACAATTATATATTTTACATACTTGTTACTGATTATTATACTGTTACTGTTTTTGTTGTTTATCTGTTCTTTTTATTATCACGATTGATTTTTAGTATAATAATGAAATCTCTGTTCATATACTGATAATTTTAAGCAGTTAAAATCATTTTGTAAATCACAGAAATCAGAATAGAATTCAGAAGCTAAATATTTCGCGAAAAAAGAGAGAGGACCATCAGATCCCTCAAAATATTTCCCTATTTTTATCAGATGGTACCGGTTTGCGGTGACAAATGTTGTTTCTACAAAACACTCTAATATCAATCAACCCAGGGATGTGCCGACTGGGGGCGTGGGGGGTGGGGGGGGGAGGTGGGCGTAACACCCTTCCAGTGTCTGCAAAACTCCAAGAAAGTTGGTCATGCAGCGGGGACCTTAGCGTTTATTGGGAAGTTTGACCAAATTTCAACCCGCAATTCATTCATTTTGTTGGTCATGGTTGGTCTTTTTTATAATGTTGCAAATAACTTGCCATAAGTAGCAAGCTATTTGTTAACGGAAAATTTCCCAAAAACTTTGCTAAAAGAGAGAAATCAGTTGTTGATAAAAAAGAAACTGCCAGAAAGAAATTTATTGAGGATATGAGAAATAAAGAATCGACATATTTGTTCTTTAAAAGTATCATCAAGAAAGCTTAAATGTATGATTCTATCAATAATCCATTCCTACTACAAAAATAGGACATAATTGTAAATTCTATTAAAACTAATTTTGACCAGCACAGTTCGAAGTTTTCATAACAAGAGCTTTTTTTGTTGAGAGCACTTAATTACGTGAAAAATTTAAGATAAGATTTTACAGGTCAATATACCAACTCTACAAAATTGGTTAATCGTTTATTTTTAGCTTAAAATTCTTTTGCTGACTTTTAGTGTTAATGTTTTTTTATTAAACTGTGTTTCATTTATTTTCCTCCTCCATCTTATTTTGGTTATTTTTAAAATCTAAGAAAAGTTCCATTATGAGCTACAATGAAAAGGTTATTTTAAAATCTTCAAGCCCTTTCCCATTTTATGTCAACATTACAATAGACGTACCCTGGGTACCAGACTCAAATAGACGAAACTACGGGACATATTGATAAAAGAAAGCTTGAAAATATTGCCTCAGATTTTCTTCCAGCCAAAATCCATTTTAGATACAGTTCCTTGTCATCCTAAGATATCATACTCCTAAAATTTTTCTTGTAGCCAACCATGGGGCGGCCTTTCTTCAACCCTTACACAACTTTGATACTTTGCCCCCCCCCCCTTTCAAACACGTTTCGCCGGCCCCGTAGCGTCCTTGTAGCAACAGTACATCTCAAAGCTTGAAACAAGCCTAGCTAGTGTTCATCCTAGTTTTCCGAATGCAGTGCTCGTCACATGACGTTCTTAAACACACCACATTACATCACTTCATTGCACTTAGAACAATTATTTTCCAAAAGAGAATCGATTTTTGGTGGAAATTATTTTTCGCCAGTTAATAATTCGTTTCAATGATGATAGGTCTAGGTGTTTTGTGATAATTAATATTTAAGCCAGAAGAACGTCTAATTAGAGAAATTTCAAAGATTTAAAGTATTTGGCTTACTTAGCCATATTTGCCACGCAAGTCTTTAAAAATTCTTAAAGATTAAAGGAAATTTTATAAATTGAAATCATTAATTTGATAAGCTCAAACGAAGCTGTAGTCCATTTTTGCAGATTGACCTATAATTGGTTTTTCGCAAAATCATGCTTATGGGTTCATCCAAAAACACGAAATCTACACAAATTTGTTTCCGCAAACTTAATTTCCTTATGCTTTCACGCCATTATTTGCTCTTTACTTTGTTATCATTAAGTGTGTATATGATAATCCATTTCGTTATTGACAATTTTTTATAACTTTTGACAAGTCGTTCATGATAACAACATGATTGTAATTGTAATGTTCATTTTCTGAATTTTGTCTTGGTTTTTGTTTTGAAGAATCCAATGGTAAGTTCGGCTAATCTTTACGGAATTGAAATTAAATATACGTGACAAGCATTTTTGATTTTGGTCATATCAAATTGTGGTGTTTCTTATTGTGGTTTGTCAGTACTCTCTTATTTATTAGACGCCATATTGTTTGTTGAGATTGAAAATTAAAAAAATCAGGACTTTGGTGCCTGGCTTATACCCCTAGAGCATCGAGTGCCAGCTCTTGCCACTAGATACCTGTTTCCCTGTACAGGCATCAAAATTTTCGTTCCCCTTTTCAGACTCAAAGTGATAGGGTTTTCACCCCAGCTGCTTCTTCTTGGCACCCAAGATTGAGCCTTTCTAGCAAGCCCTACTTGCAGTTAACAGAGAGGAGAAACACCAGCCCAAAAAGTAACTGAAAATGCTTCTAAATCTTTATCCCTATGCAGGTACTCCAAGTGCTACTGTGACTCTTTAGCGGTGGGACATCTCCATTCACTGTCAAAGGCCGCCAGGTATTTTTAGATATATTCTGTATTCTTCCATTTTTTGTGAAATGTTACGTGTCTGCTTTTATAGGTTATTTCGTTATTCAATGTTAATGTTAATGTTAAAGAAAAAGTCAAGTTAAGTGGTTCATCTGCTCTAATTCATTTGTAAAGTTGTTTGCTGAAATAGGATGAGCCAAATTATAAAATGTACATCTCATGACTGCGGTTATTGGCATTATGCTGGGTATACGGCCCCAAGGCCCCTGCTTATGTCAGCCAGAAGGGGTCCTGCACTTACGAAAATACATTAAAATGGTAAAGAACAAAAGCCTCACAGATGTTTTTGGTCCCAAAATGCCTCAGTCCCTAAAATAGCTGTTGTGGGTTCATCAGTGTTAGCGCCAATATCGTTTTTCGTTATACGAATCTAGACGAAACACATTTTGCAAACAGGCACATTTGATGAAACTTTGTGCAACGTCTGCGCTGAACCTCTTCAAATTTTTTTATCTATGTCAGCTATTTCTCTTGTTTTTACAAGCCAATGTTCTGTCTTTTTTCCAGTAACATTGTATCGAAAGTCAAAGAGCCAGTAAAGGAAATATTTCACAGCATTGCCATGGTTAGTAAAGCATTTTTTATACTTTACTCCTAAAGAAGCATCGCATAGCTTTGCAAACTTTTTTCTCGCAATTAAGATCTTTTCGCTTTCTCCAATTTTCTAGTCATTGCACGCTAAAATTTCAGGCCTTGTCGTTTTCTATGAAATCTCACATTATGAACAGAAAGACTGAATTTCACGATTTATTGCAACAGTAATCCTACGTTTTATCCCTTTATCCTGTTCAATGCTATCATCTCAGGTTTAATGTATAAACGAGACGTAGTTGAATGTTCTTTTTAAAAACCTGTGTTTCTGTGTACTTTTTTAGGAGCAACCTGATTTGGCTGCTTTGATGAAGATTCCGTTGAAGAGAGCCAGTTTCTATTTACGATGCGTTGAAAAGTTGACCAAAATAATGAAGGTATTCATTTCTTAATTAAAGCGTCTGTGTAAAAAGAGAGAAGTACAGGTCGCCGAACAAATGAACTGTCAAATAATTCATTCAACAAAAAACATTCATTCAACAAAAGTATGTTCGGTGCTTTTAAACAACGAACAGCTCTAGAGAGCTCCCCTTCTAACCCTCTACTACCTACAGTTGCAAGGTTTTTCAGCTAGTATTGACTTTAAGACAGCCATGTAAGTCCCCTAATTCAATAAGAAACGGCGGTTAATCTATTTAGGGCTATGGAGATGCGAAAGCCGAGGAAACATCACAGCTGAAAGAAGTCAGTCAACGGTGGCAAGATTTTTCAGATCTGACTTCAACACGACTACGCGAGGCTGAGAAAACAAGAGAATTCTGGGAAGAATGTCCTGCAAAATTAGTGGTAGGTGTATGATTTGAAGTTGAGCATCATTGAATTTGTCACCTAAGGTATTCTCCATCGCTTCTGTTATTATATAGGTATTTCTATTTCTACTGGTAACGACACATTGCTTATTTTGAACATTTTTTGGGTCTTTTTCATTGAGATGGTTTGGAGTTCCTTGTCAATCGCTTCAAACAAGAGCCTATTTGCGAGGTTAATCTTTTCACCATCTTCGGTAAACATATCACCATTGATGCTTTTTAAAGTTACTGCCATGCCACTTCTGCAATTTGCAACATTAAAGCATGATAATATTCAACGTTGCAACAGTGACGATAGTAGATTTTCGTGGTTCATGCCAATTTCTACTAGTATCTGCAGGGAATCCATAAGTTGTGATGCTTTATTATTCTGTTTGAATGTCTCTACATTCAAAACCTTCATTTCACAAATTTGCCAAGTTGAAAATAGTCGTAGGAGTCAACGAAGGCTTTTTTATTTTGTTTATCTCGAATTCTTTTATCTATGTTGGTTGAGATTTCAAGCCAGGGTGTATACTTGGTGTTCCTGTTGTCGGTTCTGTCAAATACGTTTTCATTTATATAAGAAAATCAATCAGTACCTGAATACAATTTGACTGCTATATCATTCTTCTTTTCCCTTTTAAACTCTATTCTGATCGATACTTGCCATCAGCCAACTTCGTTTTCTTTTATGACTAATATATTTCCATATACATTAAAGTACTATAGGATTCATCTGTCTGATTGTGGTTTTTGCTTATCATATTATTGAACTAATCAGTGACTAAACTAATCTGTGATTAAAATAGATATCTGCCAAGGAAACCCGAAGTAAAACCTCCGTATAGTTCATTTCTTGCAAATTTGTTTATCTTGCAGGAAGCACTCAAAGACCCTCACCGACGAATCTTGAGAACGAGCAAGAACGCGCCCCTGTCTCTCGCAAGAGCATCGAGGCTTGCAAGTCATTCGTTTATGCTTTTTAATGACGTTTTTGTGCATTGTCAATCGAGCAGACATTTTCAAGTTTTTCCGCTGGTCACCATGTGGGTTGAGCCTTTTCTAGATTCAGACCAGCAGAGGTGAGTGACAGTATCTCAGAATCGTTAATTTAAATCAGTCTTTTGTTAAAACAGTTTCATATGGAGTAATTCTCTTTCTGACGTCCTGTGAATTTCATACAGAAATCTGTAGTAATTGAGTTCTGACTGGTACAAGGAATTTCAATCTTTATGTAAGCCTTGAGATGATGTTCAATCTTAAGATCTCAAAACTGAATACTCATAGAATCGCGGACTTCCAGCGACAAAATTCGAAGAAAAGTACAATATGGCTTCCAAAGATTTTAACCATTTAATGACAACAAAACAGTTGCCACTTAAAAAGCAACATATTCCAACAAATCCAATACAAAGCTTAATACTGTAGCCACAAGCACTGATGAAAACAAAATCTTAAAAATAGTCCTGATATGACCTATCCTCCATCCGTTTTGCCTTATTTTTCGTCCCTTGGCACGAAACACTTCGAAAAGGTTTCTGAAATAATGTAAGATTACTGTAATGTTATTGTGAGATTACTTGATTACATGATGTAGATTACAGTAAGATTAATCTTAGATTACTGTAGAATTATTTATAGATTTATAAGATTACTGATCTTTTACTTTTCAAGGAATGCTCTAAGAATCACTGCACCTGAAGTTTCTTCAGTATTAGTCGCTGATTCACCAGCTGGGCGGGTATGCATTGAGGTTTTACTTTCATCCATAATCGTCTTTAACCTGCATTTTTCACAGGCGTGGAAAGTGTTGTCCAAGAATTTTGATCAAATTGTGTTAATTTTGTATTTTTATTTCCTTGATCGATTCAAATCTTTTATGTTATATGCACAGAACAAAATAGCAGTTTTAGATAAATAACAAAGAAAAATAAAACACAGAAAAATTTAAAAACCATTGAGCATAATTTTTATTATTTATAGTATTAGTTTCAAGGAATCATGAATTGAATATGGAAAAATATGTTAATCCAACATGAAATTCTGCGGAAAAATCATTTCTTTAACGATTTTTTTAAAAGTTATGATCAAAATTTGGAAATTTAGTAAGCACAATAAAGTTTGACGTTTTGCTTAAGATAATTAACACTGAAAGAAAAATCTAAAAAGGAGGCCATCAAGATTTATTTATATTATATAATTTCACCTCTTCTAGAATAATCACCCATTTCGATTGATAGCCACAAAAGAGTTTGGTCAACATTGTCAGTTGTTTTAATGAAATATTTTTTTCTGTATTTAGGAAATCTTCATGTAGAGTTTGGTTGTTCGATTAATGTGAAGTGTTAAGTCGACAAAAGCATTTGGAACTGGCTTCAATAAACAAATGCTCTTGCTTTGAATTTCCCACGTTTTATACAATCATCTTGTGTTGTTTTGTGTGACATTTATTTCTTTTTCTCAGACTGAATGGGTCAAAGAAATAAACGAAGCCATAGCACAGTGTCTCTCTGTGGCGTCTTTACATCGGTAAGACCTTGTTTTACTCTTCATTTATATCCAGCAGATGAAAAAACACATGTTTTGGTCAATCACAGCTTTAGAAAATTTTCAAAGAAATCTTCCTTCACCCTCTGCTTTTACTATATTTGGCATTTAGTGCCACTGCACTTCTTTAAATCTCACCTTCCTACAATCTATTCCCATTCAAATCTAATATTAACGACATCTTTTTTCTTTTAATCTCAGCTAAACATTCGTCAATTGCTAGGGCCCTCTTGCCATATTCCAACTGGGCTTTAATATGTTTTAACTAAAAAATAGGTTGATTCTACGGACTATATGACTATATAACAATCATTTAAGGAATTCAGTTAGAAATTCTCGCAAATTAAGAAGATATATCGGTTGAACTATTCGTAATAGGAAAATAAGGCGACAACAAAATGGCTTTGCTATAAGCATCGGTCTGTGATTCCATTTCAACTGTTGTACAAACAAGAATTGTATGGAATGTAGGATTTTATTTACAATTTTGGTATTTTTATGATTTATCTTATGTTAAATTTAAATAAGTGTCAGGATTTAAAGCATGTACTTTTCTTTATTTTCTGTTCAGAATCACAACTCAGTCAGTAAATTCAATTTCTGGCCTACTGCGTGCTGCCGACGCAAGAGAAGCCTCGTATACATACATCAACCATGTCAAGTACAAAAGCGCAAGGTATTCTGGGATGTGGTTGCATGGAATGCCTCATGGAAGGTATGATGAAGAGCAAGCAGTTGTTATATCATGTTTTGTAATAGTATCTTATATAAACCCTGCATAAGTTATCACCGAGAGAAGCAAGAAAATCGTCTAGAAGCACTTCGTTTATAACTTTGTTGGAAATGATAATGATAATAATGGATATAATGAAATGATCCAGCTGGAATTTTTAAAGCTCTTCGCGTGCCTCAATTTTTCATGTAGGTTTTTAAATTTTGAAGCGGAAACTGGAATCTGTATTATGTGCACTGTCTTCTTATTTCAGAGGGAAAATGGTGTGGCCTGATAATCTTACTTATGAAGGAGAATTTGAGAACGGAAATTTTCAAGGGTGAGTTTTCACGCAATCAGTTACTTGTAGAATTTGTCGTTTGGATTCTGAATACAAGGCTATAGCAGGGAATGATTATGGCCGAGGCAGAAAAGAGGTTGGTATTATGAAAATTTTGATGTCTTAACATAGTTTAATAAAAATTGAACTGCAAAAAGTCGGGTTACATAGCAGTAAAAGTTTTATTCTCTGCTTGTCGTTTGGTTCTGGGTAATTTTTGTTATGTCTATTTCCAACTCGCTATTTAACTTTTTTTAGTTATGGTGTTATGGTGTTCCCAGTGACCCCTAGTGAATCAAAGCAAAGATACGAAGGGGACTGGATGGAGGGTAAGATGCAAGGGTATGGCCAAATGAAGTACCACGATGGCTCTGAATACGTGGGACATTGGGAAAACGACTGTCGCAATGGACATGGCACTACCAGGACCTTTTTCGGAGGCGACGGTACGCTTGAAACTGTATACGTTGGCAACTGGCAAAATGACCAGAAACATGGCTATGGAGTGCAGGATTTCGTCGTCAGGTTTTAAAATAATTCACTTTTGTTTACTTGTTTTCATGCTTATTTTCTATTTGTGAGCGTTTTGAATAAAACTTCGATGCACTGTACTTGCTTAGTCTTTTATTGCATGTTTATCTGAGCCAGAGGCTCATCAAAATTTATTTTTGTTGTTGTCTTATGGGCTTTTTTATAAAGACCTGCAGACCTATAGGGCCTTTTAATTGATCCACCCATTTGTTTGCTGGCCTTTCTAAGAGATGCCTCCGTGCGGCTTTAAGACCATTTTCACCACAGTGAGAGGACTTCTGTATATATTAAATGGGTTTTAGATTCTAGTAAGGTTGGGGGTGTTAATGTCACCTTCTGTTAGAGCACCTCTTTCAATCTTACTTGCAACTCTGTCTACTTTTTTATGTAATTTCTATGTCCTTACTCGGCAATTGCTACCTTGCTAGGGGCGAGAAATACATTGGTATGTGGCTCGGCGATCAGAGGCATGGTTATGGTATTGTTGTCACCGTTGACGGCGTCTACTATGAAGGGAGGTTTGTGCAAAACAAACTAGCAGTAAGTTGCTACTACTGATTGTGTTAGGAAACAAGAGGTGATAATAGCGATATTCAGTAGCAGTCGCTGTTAACACGAACGTTTCTTCGCAATGCATTTTCTTTCTAGTCAAAATTGTCCTTTGAATGAGATGTTTGCCTACGGAGGTAGCCACATCATGCCTTTGCCAGTTGCATCTCACATTTTTGTTTTTTTAACTGCGTCCAGTGAATTGGAGCAATTATACATCTAGCCCAAGACGCCAGTCACGTTGCTATTGCCAGTTCGCTGTAGTCCCTTTTAATGATCGAAGGACACTAAGACCATCCAATGATTTCTTGAATAAATGCAATATCGTATATAGGCTTAAGCAGATGATAATTTGTGATTTGTGAATTTCGAAGGCCGTTTCGTCAATCTTCCTAATGAATCAATTCTTCCAATTTTGACAAAAACCTCTTTAGTTCTGCTCTAGTCTTTGCAAAGATTGCTGTTATGAAATAAGTGGGAACCTCTAGAAGTTCTTTAATAACGGTATTGAGAAGAGGTTTTCAAGGTTTTGAAAATATTGTTTTTATTTCAGGGACGTGGCATTCTCTTGAGCGATGATGACACTTGCTACGAGGGAGAGTTCACGGCTGACATGCAGATGAGTGGAAAGGTAAATGTTAGCGTAACACGAATTTTGATGGAAGTTGTTTTTTATGGTCATTGAATTAAACCACCCAAAGTGAAAACGGACATCGACGTGACCATTTTTGAAAAAAAATTCGACCTCACTGTATTAGAATTTTGCTTTTTTGAGGCAAAGCTATATGTACTAAAAGAGATGATGAATTCATGAAATGACTGTTTGTCCCTGCAATTTCGATTGCAGGCTATGTTTCAATTTGGAGGCCTACAAATTTTATTAATCTGTTCTGCCCCTTCTTCAACAGATAGTTTATTATGCTGTAACATTTTCTCCTTAATACCCCGATCGCATAAGATCCTAATATATTTTGCTTTCCTCTCAAGGGTGTACTGACGTTACCTAATGGTGACTACATCGAAGGACAATTTCATGGAAATTGGGGAGGAGGAATAAAAGTCAATGGTGTTTTCAATAAATTCGCTAATCCGGACCCCATTCTTTCACCAATCGGAGAGATGGGATCCAGTCAGATGACGTAAGTAAATCTGTAAATTACAGTAGAGTAGTTTTGTAAGACAGGCTTAGGGCTGAGGTGGTTGATAGCTGGTTGAATAAACTGGCTAGGTGATGGTTTGGTGTGAAGTTGCATCAAGATAGTATGTTGCTAGTATGAAGAATAGGATAGTAGTTTGTTCTGAAGAGAGACAGTAGTATTGTAGTACTCAAATGCATGTGGGCTTGTATAGTTATCACAATACACCCTCGTCTATATGACAATAAAGCCGGCAGCCAAGAAGGGCAAATTTTGGTGAACGAATATTCTATCAACATTCTGTCTGTCTGTCTGTCTGTCTGTCTTTCTGTCTGTCTGTCTGTCTGTCTGTCTGTCTGTCTGTCTGTCTGTCTGTCTGTCTGTCTGTCTGTCTGTCTGTCTGTCTGTCTGTCTGTCTGTCTGTCTGTCTGTCTGTCTGTCTGTCTGTCTGTGTGTCTGTCTGTCTGTCTGTCTGTCTGTCTGTCTGTCTGTCTGTCTGTCTGTCTGTCGAATATTCTGTCAATGAATGGTGAACGAATATTCTATCAAATATATGTTGGATTGCTAATTCATACCAAGATTGAAGCGTGTTGAGAAATTTTCTTGAAGTTCTTCTAAATCGCAAGAATGTTTATTTCTCAACAGCTATCACCCTTAGCCCTTCATAACTTTATACCGTTACAATATTTCTTAAGGGTTACTGATTTTACCATTCCGGCTGGTATCAAGTGGAAATCCTTGTTTGAAGAATGCAGAGAGGAGCTCGTGAGGTCAAACGAATTACTGCCGGGGCACTCGCCGAGTATCGAGAATGTTTGGAAAAATGTTGAAAAGTCTATCCTTAAAACGAGGGCTTCAGACATCAGGAGGAGGTCCATTCGAAGACAGGCCTTGGAGAGTGAAGTTTTCTGTGTCACGGACAAGAAGAAGCTGAAGCATCTTATTGATATCAAAGAGATACAAACCTTGCTAACAACGGTTTGCTGACAATTTTGATATCGTATTCTCTGATTCATATTGATTATTCATTTGATTTGATGTTTGAAAAACCCGTAGAAAATCCTTGAAACACTTTGAGAATCAGTTTTACACAAAATCATCTCGGTTGAACGTTCTAAATGGTGTTTCCTTGTTATACACCAATTCGACTTTTTGAAATCATTTTGAAAAATTCTTCAAAATCGTTTGTACAACATTTTTGACCTCAGACTCGGATTGAGAGCAATGATTTTAATCTACTTGGAAGTTTTCATTATGGTATTGCTCACGAAATTGATTTTATAACGACATAAAGATGAGAATTTTATAAGGGATTTGACCGTGATTGGCAACTAGGGGGGTAAAGTTACCCTCCGAAACGATTTTTGCGGTCAAATCCCTTGCAAGTTTTCAAACTTCATTTCTCCGTTGAATCTAAAATATATGCTCGAACAATATGAAAACTGTATTCGTCCTAAAATTATTGCGACAAAACCATATCTGAGCTTAAAAAAGTCGTATAATTAATTTTGGAGAAATTTATAAAACAAGGTCGTAAGTCGAATTGGTGTATTGCTTGGAAAGGAAAGTGAAGTAGTGGCTTCATTACGATTAGATTTTTTGAACGATATTTTGGACCTATTGCTAAATGACATTTATTTTTGAAAGAGTGTTTTTCTGTTTAAATACATACTAGTATTTGAATAAACTCGCATTGTAAAATTCTTTGTTTTGAATATTGATTGTTGGTATTACCCGTGCTTGTTTTCTGATTGCATCAAATAGCTGTGAATATGTGGCATTAGATGATGCCAAGTGTATGAAGCATCTGGAAACAGTCTTCATTAACCTAGGGATTATAAATCTTCTCTAAGCAGCCCGAAGCTAGCAAGACTCTAGAGCAATCCCTTTCGCCTCTGACTACACAAGCAACGGATTATTCTGGTAGCTTTTTATTTTTAACATTTAACAGTTTATTGTTGTCTTATAGGCCATGAATACCTTCGGTCATCCACTATCAACATTAGTCGAAGGACTGGTTGAGGTGTACCGGGCGACGTATGTAGGCGTCGGAGCGCATAGAAGATTGTTGTTACATGCTGTTGAAGAAGCCAAGTCATACATCTCAAGGCTTTACACCATCATTAGGTATCTTTCTTCACTTTTTCAAAATTCCTTGTAAGTTTGGTTCTGCGTTCAAGTCTAGATAAGACATACTTCTACTGGATGGCGTAGAAATGATTATACTTTATTTACGTTGTAACAATTTTATTCTACAAATGTATAAAGTAATTGAATATTTTCTGTGGCAAATTTTTAGAACAGATAATAGTTATTGCTCCCAATTTCTTGAAGAAACAATCGGAGAAAAATATGATGTATCGATACACATGGATTCTTAAAGCAGATTTTTTTTACAATACTAAGAGTGAACCACTGTCTGAGGGTGTAACTACTGCGGTGTTGTGAGGCTGTGCCTTCAGTAATTCCGAGAACAGCCAAATTTTGTGTAGATTGAGGAAGATTAAGAGCTTGTGGATTCATGGCTTTAAGTTATATAAAGTTTTGCAACATTTATCAGAGATTCAGAGATCTTTTTGTCTATTTTATTTAATTACAATACACACTACAAGCTACATTATCAACAAAACTACCATACAGCTAAGCAGGAAAATATATCCCGAGGAGCAAAAAGTTGTGACTACACCGGGGCTATGAGAGAAAGATTTTCATTTCATTTCAAATTTCCATAGTCAGAGATCTTTTTTGGATATCGGGAGAACAAGTAAATTCGACCATGACTCATCATTCCATTGTGGCTTGTAATATATTGTAATTTATCTTTAAGTTAACATTTAGAAGGTCTTTAATTTTTCAACAATTTCCATTAAGAACTCGACTGCAATTACATAATTTTACTTTATTGTGTTGATTGTGACTTTGACTATGATGATGATGATAACATTTCTCATCTTGCGCTTGTGAAGAAAAGCCAATAATCCAGGAGTTCGTTTTTAGGATAATGTTCCCAAGTCTACCTGACGAAGAGTTCGTCGTGCTGACACATGACAAAGTAGATGGTGTTGATGACCCACTAATAAACAGCACAAATTTGCTGCATCCGCTGATACTCCCCCGTTTGTACCCACCCCTTTTCACGCTGTATGCTCTGCACACCGAGAAAGGGGATGCAATCTATGCTGAGCGGCTCCACCAATTGAATAAGAGGGGAGACATCGCCTTGATGTCCTTTCTTGGAGTTAACAGGTATGCTGGCTTTCACGTGTATTTTCTATTGTATGTCCCTCTTTCACATGCATTCAAAAATTGAATTTTTCATTTCATATGCTGGCTCCGTCATGGTTTACAAAGTTATTATGTGTGAAACGTTTTTTACTTTTGTTATGAGATTACTGTTGTTTTTTTAGGAAATTTTTATTGTGCAAGTTTGAAGAAGAAACGAAAGAGGTAATTATATTTTCTTGGATGAAATAGGTGTACCTTATAAAAAGGGAAATGAATTGGGTTAGGAGGGTAGGATAGGCTAGCGGCAATGGCTTGAGTCAGGAGGAAAGGATTTGATTGGTGGTTATGGGTTAGGTGGTAGGGCTTTGTGCTATGTTTCACCGCACACAAGGTGGGTGGGGTTTTTGAGCAAATAACCTTTCTCTTCTCATGCTTTGAGGGTAACTGTTAGCTATCTGTGATAACATTATTTTCTCTAGAGTTACCTGTAGTTAGCTAAGTACTCGTTTTACAAAAGCTAGCAGATATGTAGAGAGTAGGTTAGAAATCTGGAGGTTAATTAAAAAAGGTAGAAGAATGCACCTCTTAAAAGGCTGCACCTATACAATCGTTCATCTTTAAGGGCCACTCTTCTTGCAGCGACTCTTCTTGAAGCAAATGCTTAGGCAGTTATATTTGATAAGAAAGATGGCATTTTGATACCAAACAGCCATGCATCAGCTTAGCAACTGAGATCTACTTTTCACACTCTACTGAGATCTATAATGTGCACTTTACATATATTGCCGTAGGTATAGCAAGTTATCGTGAAATGAACTTTAGACTTGAATAAGGTTATTTTCTTCTATAGCCAATCATTGGCGATGAGCCACCCTACAAGACATCAATAGCAGAATTGGATAACCTCATTACGAAGTACAGTCCGATGGAAAAGATCGAGGTCATCCGAAGGAGCTTTGCCAAAATTCACGAGGTATGCCATACATTTGAATCAAGTTTTAAGATTATTTGATAGCTTCATACAGTCCGAGAATTTAAATCTTTTATTAAAGCACGCTAAGGAGGTAGTAAAAATCAAGATCGTTTGTGGAATGGTATAGTGTTCCAAAGAAAACCATTACTAAGGTTATTTTAGAAACTTTTGTTAAGGTTATTTTAGAAAGCTTAAAAGATACAAGCCAAGAACCTTCTCTTTTTCGACTTGATAGTTTGAAGATTATCGTAAAATTAAACCATTTCATAAACTTTATGTTTCATAATTCACATCATGCTAGAAGTGTAAACAGACCTACTACGTGTTAGATCGGATCTCCGATTAAGTCGAAAGGCGAAGAAATTGTTCTTTACTGCAGGTTTAGTTATTTAAGAAAATATTCTTTCGCACGAAATTCTATTTAATACCGAAGCATGCATTGACGAAATATTCAAAATTAATGAGCACGAATGCAAGTTCATTTACAATTTAGAAGTTTTAGAATTTGTCAGAGTTGAAAGTCTTGATTTGTATACGGAGAAAGGTTCGTTTTCTCACTTGGTCTCTTGAGCCATAAGAAGTGTTAGCAGTCGCTGATTATATAAAAACAAGGAACCATTCCATCTTCAGTTTTTGTTGCTCTGCACCTGGATGTAGTCATTTACGAACGTCGCCATCCAAGCAAATGACGAAATTTTGGTCTTTCGTTTTAAAGGAGGTGAATAATTTCTGGAAAGGCGAGAAGAAAATCGTTGCAATGGATGATTTGTTTCCAGTTTTTCAATATGTGGTTACGAGAGCAAGGTAGATGTTTTTTCATTATATTTTTTCCTCGCTTTTACCCGGAAATAGATTCAGGGTATTGTTGGTGATAACGTAATTTTCTTTATAATTCACTTTTTCTTTATAATGAACCGATATCACCTAAATCGTAAACGTTTCAGGGTTCCACATCTTGGATCAGAGGTTCAGTTTATTGAAGACATGGTGGATCCTTCGCATCTTGTGGGCGAGATGGGACACATGGTGACAACTTTGAAGGTAAACAGAAAATCTTGTTCTTAGTAGTTTGCTTTTTCATTTCTAAAAAGACATAAATCGCTATAAATTGGTTGAAATGAATAGAAACTTAACTGCAGTCGACAGATAAATATTACAACTATAATTCTATGTTAAACTATCTGTGTAAAAGTTTCTTTACAACTGAATTATCCTTGTAATAAATAAGTCTATAATGTTTAAATGAATATCCCACTGTTTAACACAATGGAAATGTATTGGGGCTGGAGGGGCAATTGCCCCCTTAGTTAGTATGTTAAACAAGGCCCTGGAACTATCTCTGCAAAGTGCAAAAGTTTCTTTACAATTGAATCGTCCTATTAATAAACATGTCTATCCCACTGTTAAGGCTGCGATTGTTCTTTAACTCTTTTGATTTTTTCAACTGCAGGCTTGCTACTTTCAGATACAAAACGAAAAAGATCGGGACTGAATTTGATATTCTAGAAATTTCTCGCTGCTACCTTTTGGTGGCTTTCTTGACTTACTCTTGGAATCGCCACTAATTTCCAAACATAGGAGATTGGTTTTGGTACTCGTGGAAAACTGGTTTTCATAACCAAGATGCTGGGTAGCATGGAAATAGCCCAATGAGTTAGCAAATCTTTATCCGTATGCGTGCAGTTTTATACAAATGCAAGAAGTATCTTTTCACTGTTTGGATAGATGGATTTATTCACAATAAATTATTTTCTTAAATATCTTCTTACTGAAGATGTACATCTTTAAAATTTTTAATCGCAGTGTTTTATGTTGTTTTCATATATAATGTACATTTGGTAATTTTGCAGAAAAATTGGGTTTCAGTGAAAATAGTATATATTACTTTAATTGCAGAAGGAGACTTAGATTTTAATTCATTCTCTCATTTATGAATTATTGCTTAGAAGAGACGATGAGAAGGACAGTTATCAAAGTAGACTCAGTGAATTAAGCTGGAAACTCCAGTACACGAGCTCCTTGGTAATAGGAGTCTTGGCGTGTGTATCCTGAGGATTTTCAAAACTAAATCTGATTCACATTACGGAAGCTTCCCCTTTTTGTAATATTATATTATCACTTCTGTCGAATGGCACTATTTTCCACAAATAAATTTAGAGCAAAATATGATCTTTCCTTACCCAATAAATTTCTATTAATTTTCAAAAAACTACATAGATCACAATTTCGGGGGAAATGGGTAATTTCTTTCCATAATCCCTTGGCGCCGCCACTTGATGAACCTAGTTGTATGTATTTATGTTTACAAATTAAAAACTAGTCAGGTTTCAAGTTCAAGCTATGAATTTTCTACAGTTTGTTTCTATAACAACGTCTGCGTGTCATAAATAGCTTGTGTAGTTACATTTCACGGTATTTAACGGATTAAAATTATATTGCTCCCATATTCCTTGTTGTTGTAACTAAGTTATGCAGTGTGTAATTGTTTTTAAAGCATGCTATACAACTTTATTTTTATAAGGTATATCTTGTGATTTTCAAAGATAAAACGAAAGCATTAGTGTTTCATTTTACTAGATTCCTGCTAGACTTTAAACCTCCAAATTGGCGAGGAACAACCAAATTCACGAGAAACTTTTTTATCCTGTAACAAGAATGCAACTTATGTTTTACTGTTGATCAGAACGTCCTTTGTTGCAAAGACAAACTGAGGCTCAGTCATTTCTATAATTGGGCTTATCACAGCAGAGCTTAAGTTTTGGGGTTGGAACGCATGGTAGGCCTGTTGGTTGAACAATACTCTTGCCCATCTAGCCACAATTGCATAATGTTTCAAGTCAAAACGAATATCGACTTGGGTCTGTTCAACAGAGACGTTTCTGTCTCGTCACGTGACGCATGAATTAGTTGAAGTTTAATGCACTACTCTGTGGTTTCGTTTTCAACGGAGAACAGCATATATTGCGGACCATAGTATGTGTTCTTTATCCCCGAAGCCCGCAAAAATACCAAACAACAATGTTTTCATTTATCTCAATAATTTTCTAACCAACAAAAGGGAATGAAATGGAAACTTAATTATATACTATATACCTCATTTCGACAATAATTTAGCCACTGCTTTAAGATATGATCATTCATGAAGTTTGTATTGAGTCAGAAGGGAACTTCCAGGATGCCCCGGGAGTTTTCGAGGTTTGTGACATCCCATGGCTCATTTACCCTCAAAATTCAAATATTCAATTTTTTTTAATAATTACAGTAACCATATTAAATGTGCAAAAATTACGTACATGAAGATTTGTACCTGATGTATGAAACAAAGTGATAATTATGTAGGTTGTTCAAAAGGCTTGAATGTAATTATTTCTTGGAGTTTTTTAATAGGGTTGGGAGGTGGTCTTTGAATGATGTCTTTCTGAATAAAATTTAACACAGCGATTCACGAAAATCCTGATCACATGATAAAGGCTGACTTAAGATAAAACTGTTCACGGGTTTTATGTAATTAGTTTTTAGATGGTTTCTTCTTTCAGTTACTTTCTTCTTTCGTCTTACAATGAGATTTACATACATCTGTAAGCTCGCAAATTGAAATTTCATTCGCGGGGTCATCGAACATATATCTATTTAGACTTTTCTTTATCATCAGATCATCTATGATCAGAGACGTAATTTTGACATTTCTTTTCAAAAGTGTTTGTCTTCATTTTCAATCCTTACCTGAAGCGATTTTGCAAGACTATGCCAGTTGGAAATATTCGTTAGCTTTATGGACTCAAATCGGCAAACAGTGGAAAGCTCATTGGTTCTGAGACTCGGGTTCATTTGCAAAACGGATGAAATTAGGCCAGGGATGCTGGAAGGATGACAGTTCAAAGGTGGCAGACTTTGTAGCGATGCACATGAAGGTGGTAGGTGAGAGAAGCAAGGCGAGAAGAATGGTGGTTTGGGGGTACACCTTCGGGAAGTTTTGCTACCATGCCCTACAGTTGGGCTTGATGTAACATCATATTACCTCAAATTATAAACTATTGAAAATTGGATAGCACTTTTCCAGCTTTGACTCTTTTTCTTTTTAAAGTAATTTTCACGTAGAGTGTCTAGTCATAGACGAATCTTCGAAGTAAAAGGGCGAGGGGAATATAATGCTGTTAATCATCCAGAGTAAATTTTGTTATTTAGGCCAAGGGTGAAGTTTTGTTTCCCTCATGAAGGTTTCGACCTTAATGTTTATACGACCTTGAACCAGGCCCTATTCAAGTAGACGACTGAGCCTTGATGTGAGAAATTTTTCGTCAAGTAAAAGTGTCATGGTATCTGAAGCTCTGATCGACATGTTTTAAATGTAGGAAACGTATTTGAACGGTGGGCATAAAGCATTCTCTACTCGTCGGACCCTATGTTTCTACGATACTGCGACCAAAGAGGCACTTTCTGTCTCATCTTCTGTCCCCTCTGGTCAAGGGCACGGGGGGGGGGGGGGCTGCCCCTTGCATTGTTATGAATAAAAAACAGAAAAAAGGTTCAAAACTTTTTTGTTCAAATCTCACCGAGACGAGGCTCCTGCCCGCAATGCATCCTGGTCGCCGAATCTTGAAACGATAGCGGAAAGGCGACGAATCATGGCGTCCTTAGCTTCTGTTTGTTGATGATAAATGGATTTGTTTTTCAGGTAATCGAGAGTATAAATTTAGCAAAACAGATTTTGTTTGGAAACAAGACTCTTTCGTTCTTATATTTTTGGGCTAGAATGCCATTCATAACTTGGTAGAAATCAAAGTACGGAGTTAAACTCTGGTTGACTGCAAGCAAAGTCTTGTTGTGTTTCCCGCATTCGGCACCGCTTTCAAAGTTGTTGCAGATTATCTGAGTTGCAAGAATTCTCACACTGAAAGTTAACATTTGACATTGAAAGGTGAAGGTAACTGCTGGAAGGTTACTTTTTGCTGAAAATCTTTATTATTAGCTGTTTTTTACCGTTTTCTCAAAGGAAGGTTTACCAAAGATGGACTTGCGGAAAACGAAAGATGAGGAAAAGCTACGCGTTTGCCGAAAGTATTTCTACGGCGGATTTGCATTGCTTCCATTTTTATGGCTCGTCAACACAGTATGGTTCATGAAAGATGCATTTTTCAGAGAAGAATTTGAATTACAGAAAGATCTTAGAAAATATGTTATCGGCTCGGGTATTGGAACTGTTGTATGGACGATTGCGATTGCTACATGGGTAGCCATGTACCAGATGAATAGAGCTGGGTGGGGCGAAATAGGCGATAAGATTTCCTTCCTTATACCCCTAGGAAAGCCATAGCAAGTTCAGGGTGACAGTAGGCTAGATTTATTAGGGTTGCAATAAGTCAAGGGGGAGTTCATTTTGATATGATTTGTCCATGCCTAAGGTCTCTTTGCATTTGACTTCTAAAATTCCCTTGTGAACAGTTATTAGAGGCTCTTGCCTTAAATTCAGTTTTGTTACCAGATTTAAGAAAGGTATCAAACTAATTTCCCCCTCGATCTCAAACTTTTGCCTCTTTTATATATACTCATTAAGTTTGTTCTGATACAAAATGGATAGTTGCTGGTCTTTGGTAAATTCATTTAAGTTATTGACAAGTTGATGAAATAAAATTAACTCAATAGAACTATAGTTTAATTTTCTTCAATTAATTCAAGGCTTTAGCAAAAATTTTGTAAGGCAGTGATTTTGATGTTTAGTGTTCTGTAAATATTAATGTATATGCATTTTGGTATATTTCTGCTTTCCTGTTACACCAGGGTGCATTACATGTACTTAGGCCCAAAGATCTTTGGTGTACAACCAAGTTTTTTTTGGCATATGGCGTGCAAACCAATTAAAACCTTTTGGTGTACCTGAAATGGCATGCTAAACATGAAGCCGTGAACATAGTTAACATAAAATGATAAAATAATACAAAGGGACATAAACCACAGTTTTCTCTATTAATCACTTTTTTTTCTGATGCAACAATGTTTACAGTTTTACTAACTGCTCATTTTTTCGGCATACCTAAACAAATGCCCCAGTGGAGCTTTGGCACACAGTTGACATGAAATGCACCCTAGCTGTTACATTAAATAACAGGAGATTTATGTGACTATTGATTAAAATTGTATTATGATAATTATTAAAAAAATTGCCTACTTTGCATTCTTCATTTGAATTCGCTAATTCCTTATAACAAAGAAGTTGACTTTGGGTACTTTTTGCTTGATGCAAAATGAATTTTTCAGCAATTATTGTTTTTTAAGATTTTCTTAATTTTAGTGTTTTTCTTACTATTTGGAGTCCTAAGAAACTTTAAATGCTGGTTGTGAGAAATTGGTGAGCCTTTTCTGAAGAATTTTTATTGTTTATGTCTAAAGTTTTATGCCAACCAGGGTAAGGTTTTAGCTATTGGTAGAAAATCTCAAAATCCTCAATTGTCAACTCAACTGTTTTTTTATTTTTAACTTTCAGTACTCTGCTTCCTTTGTTGTTTGGAGTCTCATTTCTTATGTAATAAGAAAAAGAGAAGTTATAGTTGTCTTTTTCAAGTTTTTGCATATACATATTTCAAGATAATCAACATATTGTCAACAGCACTTTTGTTAATGCTCAAAGTAATATGCTTTTGATAGTGTCTTGCTTGACTCTACAAGGAGACGCAAATCTCTTTTTTGGCCAAAATTTGCTTAAAAAGTATATTGTTGGAGGGCCCATAAGAACAATTCTTATCTGGTCTTTAATTGTGTTTAAAATAGCTAAGAAAAATGTTATTTCTACAGTATCTAGATACTGTTTATTCTACAGTATATAGGTAAGAAAAATGTTAAGACTTTAGACTTAGTTGCGCCTGATTACAGGTCTCAATCATACTATAATTTGTAATAGCTTGCCAAAAATATTAGGATATGCATAAGAAAATTCTGCAACATGCAAGTTAGTTACTGATTAAATTAAAAAGTACTTATGATCACGTGAAAAAATAAACCAGAGAAGCATTCATAAACAGATTGGTTAGAGTGAGTTGCATGTTTCTTGTAGTTGTCATGCCGTTCTCCACACCAGTGAGTGTTGCTCTAAAACATGGGTTTAACTGGAATCTCTTATTTTCTGAATGTTGATGTAATCTTAGAAATAATATTAAGGGCTTTGTGGACATGAAGATTCAGTGTTTCTTAGCAGGGGTGCCACCCCAAAAAGTTGGGTGGGGAGGGGGGATGGACTGTATACAACTTTTAGAAGCCACACCAATAACCACAACCATGATCGCACCTGATATACTTGTATATGTGTTAAAGATTCTCTGCTGTGTATATGAAGTCATTCATGCTTTTCACTGATTCTTTAAGACTAATAAAAATTATTAATAAAATAAAAATTTATTGCTCATTCATGGGAAATCAAAGGCATAATATAAGGTTAGCTTCCATTGCCAACTAAGTAAGGAACTTGAGTGAAACATATACAACTAGCTTGTGAAGAGGGGCTCTGTCCTTAAAAATGCCTCTGAATTTTTTTGTGCTTTGTGCAAACCAACCTAGCAATAAAATTAATGGGTATTCATGAAAGTTTTGAGTTATGTACCAAAAATCCTCGAATAAGCCCCCACGCTTGAATATGCCCTCCCCCTCGAATAAGCCCCCACCTAAAAAATCATTTTTGCCCTGTGGGGGCTTATTCAAGGGAAGCATAATTGCAGAATAAAATCTTGTTTCCAAAAAGCCCCCACAGGACAATAACCTTTTTGTAATTTTTCAATTGAATTCATTGAGAAAATTATGTCGTTCTTATGTCAACCTTTGAGGAAAATACTAAACTTTGAAATAAGCCCCCTCCCCTCGAATAAGCCTCCACCCAAAAATTCAATTTTGCAAATTGCATATTTTCAAGTACTGGAGTTTCTTAGTCTTAGCCAATTTCTTTTATAAAAATAGTAGGTTCTCTTGAATATGAGGAAAGCAATATTTGCTTTTTGGATAATATATAACATGGTGTTTGGCCTCTTCAAATTTTGACGTAGAGTTGCAGCCCTTTCACCGCACCGCGCAGGTGGCTAGTGAGCTGAGCTTATTGTTATTGATGCTAAGGAGGAGCAAAGCAAATGGCGGACAAGCGCGCTCGCATACTGACTTTTTACCGTGTGAGCATGTTGTAATTTTACATGGATTAATAAGACACAGTGAAATAAATACTGGCCGTTTAGTGAATCGACTGAAGAGCATATTTGTGAATTGGCAATGTCAGACATAAACCCGACAGGAAGCAGCCCAGAAGACGCTTCATTTTCTTTCAATAGGCTGCCTGGACCAGACGGCCTTCGAAGAAGTTCCTCCCGATCAATAAAGCGTAAGAAGTTTGACGACGAAGTTGTAGATACAAGTAACCCGTTCAAGAGAATGCCATCATCACGGAGAAGCTCTGAGTCCAGTCAGCCCGATCAAAAGCCATCGCCTCTTGCCAAAAAGGTTTTTACTTTTTTCTTGCGTTTTTGCTTTATTGTCCCTACACATTTCACAACTCACTGAGCTGTTGAACTGACGTTTTCATAAAGTCAGAGCACTTTAAGTAACATTCAAAAGCTAGAAAATCCTCTTAGCGTAAGCATGGAAGTCATCTTTCTGATTATGTCAATGAAATTATTGCATTGCAATGTTTGCATCAATGTCAGTTGACATAATACCAAAGGTATCTGTTTCTCCTCAAATTGTTTCTTAGTTAGGCAAAAGGAGCTGCCCAAGTTAGGTCTGGTGATAAGCCTCAGTGTAAAGCATGCTTAAAAATAAAAGTGTAGTTGCCAAATTTCTAGACCAATGATGCGCTTCCTCGCCAATGTTAGGAAGCGTGCCTACAGGGTTGCACATGAATGGGACCGTCTTCCAAGAGATGTAGTAGATGCCAAATCATTGAACTTATTCAAACAGAAACAGAACAATTATTGTGGAGACAGACAATTCTTATTTGACCCAGTGCTTGTTTAGTCAATGTTTTTAGAATGTACCCTTAAAGAATATCTTAGGAAAGTATAATGGCCATAAGGAAGACCAATGATGATCTGGATGCAGACAGTAAGGCAAGGTTTGGCCAGCATTGGAATTAAATTAGATTTCTCAAAAGAATCATAAACATTGAATAGATTATCTGAATCGACACAAGATAGAAAGAACTGGCATGACATTGTGAGACGTGGCATGCAGCATTAACTGCATGTGACATCTTAGTAGAAGTAGTAGTTTAGACAGTGCTCAGGTATATTTTAATGTTTTCTGTTTCTATTTTGGACTACATAAATGTTTTTCAGGAGCATCGCCTAAAAAACAACAACAGTTATTTAGATTAACAATCTGTAACAGGCTCTTAGCCTACATTGCAGTATTTTGTTATGTTAGATAAATGAAAGAGATCATACAGCTTCCACATTTTTAGGTCAGAAAATATAGTTATGAAGTGATGGTTGAGTGAAGTCTTCAAATGCAGTGTTGTGTATGTAATTGAACATTACCATTGTCAAATTCTGTATCAAAAATACAATCAGTTACCTAACTAGATACCAATCAGAGAGCATCTTCAGTGAAAAATCCATGTGCATCCATGATGTCATTTGTTTTGCATACTTTTGATTATGTGACAAAGTTTTCTGTCGACGAGAGTTCATTTGCAATCAAAGAACACAAACAAAGGCTTCCAGACCAAAGTTTTTTCTATTGACTATGGTCTTTCTAATTGTACTCAAAATCTCAGTGAATGTTCTGCATGTGTTCCAGTGTTCTAGAGTGAAGTTTTTCTTGCTTTGATGTTTTAATAGAAGGAGCTGCAAGTGCCATTGTGGCATATTTTGTTAAATTAAGACAGTTATGACCAACTTTTAGGTTTCAAGACAATCTTCTGCTTTAAAGAAAAAGTCCAAGAGAGTTAAAGTAAGAATCAACAACTTTTCCATTTCTTATCTAGCATCCAGAATCCTATATTACCAGAAACATAAAAGTAGGTTGACGTCATTTTATGAGCAGAATTTCTATTTATGTTATCATAACATGATGTTTTATTAAATGCATTTAATGTAAAAGTGATGAAGTTTTCTTATATCGATAGAAATTAAATCATTGTTTGGTATCAAGTTGCAAAACCTTACAATTGTTTCTTCTTGATCACATTTTTGTAGGCCCTAAATTAACTTGGTTGTTGTAAATTTATAGACTTTCTTGAGCCTCTTGACGCAAATTTCTAAGAGGAGAACATAGTAAGTTGTTTCATTTTGAAGAACTAGGTTAATGGAATGCAGATGATGGTTCCCCACATGGGCTTAACTAAAGCAACATTCTCTACATCAATATTTTCTGTTGGTGTTGGTTCTCTCCATTATTGGCTTGGGTGCAACACATTTAAATCATGGTATCTCTTTTGCTACTCGTTAACTTCCTTATTGAGCTGAATTTCTACCACTTTTATCCTAGGGTTTCTCTTTATTTATCCTGCTTAGGTACTTATCATAGCCCCTAGTTATAAATCTTTCCCTGTTCTGTATATAATTATACATTTTACTATTAGGTTCTTAACTCTTTTAGCCCCAGCCTGTTCCATCAGATTTTGGAAGATGGAGACCTACTGATGATCTGGCTTTGATAACAGCTGTTCAACAGGTAAAGCTTTCTCTTCCATTGATTTGGGAGGCCCACCCTGTGAATATTACCAATAATTGCAGAGGGCCATAATCACAAAGCTCCTGCAAATGGTGATTAGAATACTGATTATTTCTCCTAGTTTTTTTCATATGTGATGCAGAAAGCAAAAAATATAATTCATAGGCAGTCAGCACTACAGTGTGAAATACTGTCAGTACTCTGCTAGGTTATAAAATACATTATACTTAATTACTATTTTACTTTTTTTAGACAAATGATCTCAATGCAGTTCACCTTGGGGTAAAGTTCTCATGTCATTTCACATTACGGGAAGTCCAAGAAAGGTGGTATGCTTTGCTGTACGATCCAGTGGTTTCAAAGTAAGTGATTTGGAATATGTTGCCTGTAGATCATTTCGATGCCTAACAAACTGCTCATTATTAGAATGTCACAGCATAGAAAGAAACAGTTTCTATTCTTCTCTTGCCCCTCGCTGGAAGTTTCCTTATTACAGCTATAGTTGTAGTATGTTGTTAATTTATACTTTAAAGGGGTAGGGGGGGGGGGTGATAAGGAAATGGTCTGACTTAGCAAGTGTCTCTCTGATCTATGGCACCATTTTTTTAATTCAATGGGAATTGGATATAAGTCCAGCCTAGTGAAAGTCTATGTTTTCTGGGTTACAACTTAACAACATTCAACTGCATATATTTCAATAAATCTGAGTATTTCTATAATAGATTTGAAATTCATTCTGGTGTTAAGGGTCCCTTTTAATGTTAGTACTTAAGGGTCCTGGGTCTTAGGGTCTGGTTTTTACGGCATGCCGAAAAAGGTCCTTTTTCTATAAGCAAATTTAATCTTACATTTAATCTTACATTTACACGAGAACAAAGATTTGTTCAGGAAGCTGTCACAAAAAACTAAGAAGCTAGATCAAAGATCTGTTTGTTTTTACTCGGCACTAAATCGCATATGAGCATGGTCTAATTTCATTGCAGGCTATCTCAGCAAGCCATGAAACAGTTACCAACCGACGTGATACAAGGTATCCAGAGCAGTGCATTATGGAGCAAAGAAGAGGAACTAGTGCTTGTTGACATTGCATCGGTGGGTCACTTACCTCAGTGTATTAGGGTAACTTTCAATGTTTGCTCTTGTTGTAGGCAGACTGCAGGATTCATCACAAACATCCAAAATTATTCCGCTTGAAGTCATAATTAGTTCACAATCACAACTTTTCAAGCCACATTTGTTGTGACTTAAATCACAGTCTACTGTACCTAGTTAAAAATCTGTACCCTCCATGAAAAAGACGTCATCAATTGGTGTCTTTAAAAATACAGGAGTTTTAGATATGTTGTTAACATTTATAAAATCATAATAACTTCAGCAGATGTTGTTTTGCTTTTGATAATAAATGCTATTATCCAATCACCACAGAACAGCAACCCAAATTTACAGAGATTCGAGAATCTTTTCGAGGAGAATCAGAGTATTTTTCACAAATCAAGAACCGCAAAAGCGTTGCTGAACCACTGGCTGTTAATGAAGCACTATCAGTTATTGTCAGATCAGTCTGGTACGTGCTATTTATGTTAAGGGTCAGCAATTTTATATCTCGAGCCCATTTTATAACTTGGTTTGTTAACTCGAGCCCTTTAATGATTTGATGATGTGTGAGGGTTTTCTCTGATGCTCCTAAGTATAAAAGGATAGATCATTCATGATCAAAATGAAAGCAAAAATCTTTTATCCAGATGCGGAAAATTTGTGATTCAAATTATTGATCCTTTCCTTGATTTTGATTGTTGCATATCTTTTCCCTTATTATCTCTTAGGATTGTCGTGTTGTCGCTTTTTATGCTGTTTTAAAGTTTTTTATTATTAAGGGCTTAATTGGAATTTGCTATTCAAATTCAAATTTACTAGAACTGGTCAACATAGTTTTGAGGAAACTGAATGCACTAAAAAGATAAATTTTTCTTACTGACCAAAAAAAGCTGTTTATTTCTCAGAAGTGTTTTTATTTACCATCTCCCCGCGTTTTTATATTAAGATCTTTCGCAGCCAGAACCTCATTTTTCAACCCATACTTTTAATCTGTAGGCTAAAGCTTCTCCTAAACCATATCAAAAAGTGTGAGAATTTCATGTTTCTAACACACCCGACACACGGCAATGATTTTTCTTCCCTAATGATTTGGAAAATTTTTTGTATCAATTAGTGGAAACTTGCATATGATCTAAGTGCTAAGAGCTGGATTGATTTGTTGACGATTTCAGTTGTTGAATAAATTTGCGAAAATGCATTTTGTCTCGACTGTAATTTTGCTTGACCAGCAGCCTCAAATTTCTATTTTTATTTGAATTTTTTATTGGTTCCATAGCCCGCTCAAGTGAGACTGATGTGAATCTTCACGATATGGAATCGAGACTCAATGATGATGAAATTTTGTAAGTCTTATTTCAAAGTAGGGCCTACTGCCGTATAAACTTTTTTCTAAAAGATAAAATCATTTAAAGCTTCCTTTTCTGGAATCATTCCCGGGATGCCAACATTGTCATGAACATGAGCTCTAGAATTTGAAATAATCATTTCCAATTCTTTATTTACTGAAGAAAAACCTGAATGATGTGCTAGTTTTTTGTGCAAGTTTGGACAGTTGCTTAGAATTATTTCTAAAGGGATTCATAGATAACCAAAGATCACAGTGTACTGTCATTTAAACCATTTTTAGGCCACCTGCTTTGTGTAAAACTCTTGATTCTCCATTTCGACCATTTTCAGATTGTTTCAATATCCAACACAGGCGACTGTTGCCTCCGTGCAGACTCTACTGCTTTTAACTGTTTCCTTTTCCTACCTTTCCATTGAGTTGAATTAAAATTTCATTGTTGGGCTCCCACTTCTCTTATCGTATTTGGCTTGATAATAAGCAATTGTGAACGCAAAAGATAATAAGCAATTGCTTAATTTTGTAGTTTTGAATACATGTTGAAGTAGTCAGTGTGTAAGTAAACCCGGCCCTTATATTGTCTTATACTGTAATCTTATATTATATTTCAAATGGTAGGCATAAGTTACTGCATTGAATTTTTACAAACTCGAGCTGCGAGCAATGCTCTAAGTCTTCTTCTCCCTAAATAATGTATTATGACACAGGCGACACAATTTTAAAGGATTTTAACGTATTGTTGTACACTTCAAGATTTTGTAACGTTGTAATTATTTTATCGGGACCATGATTCATAACAGCACCATTGGCACTGAAAATTATTTATCCTGTATAAACATTTCTATTGCTACTTTGTTTTGCTTGTTTAAACTAGCAATTTTAGGAAATGTTCTTTATGTCAAATGAAAATGCTAATATTTGACAGTTCCCTTTGATTTTAGAGAATCAAAAGACGAAATGCTAGATCAAGAGCTGTTTTCCGTTGATCGAAGGCAAAAGAGAGAATTGAAACGGCTGGAGGAGGAGATTCCCCAGTGGCAGGTTATTGTGGATGAAATGATTGGCAGTGGTGAGTTTTTTGGATTATTTCATTTTCACCAGATTTGTAGATGTGTCTTGTTATGCCATACCACCTTTTTCAGTTTAAAGTTCTGTAAAGGCAATTTTTTGTGCAAATAAATACCAATTATTGTTAGAAAGAAATTTAAATTTGGATAAACAGTCATTCTTTAGCTTCTTTAGACAATAACATGTCAAAATAGAAAATGACAATAAAAAATAGATAAAAAATAGTTAAGTAATCTTTTTGTAAAAATGGAAGTGCAAGCAATGTGTACTAAATTGCTATAAATGCGAGACATTATTGTCGTAGGCTACATGTGATTATACCATGTGCGTGGACGAGTCTGTAGGCCTTGCGGTCAACGCATTTGCACTAGATACAGATCTTTTCTCTCGTTTGAAAATCGCACCGTTCAATTTAACCCTTTTCAAAAAGATAGAGTTATAGGGTGAAATGTAACATTATCAACCCTGCTTGATTGAGATTGTTTATTTCTTCTAGGTTCAAGTGTCTCAGAATTCGATTCACAAACCCTTGCAGTTCTTCGCGGAAGGGTTGTACGTTACCTTATGAGGTCTAAAGAGGTGAGTTTTGCTGCTTCGTTTGATAAAACACCCCAGAGTTGAAAATCCTGCCCCAGCAATTAGTTCGAGTTATGAGTTACATTCGATTTTTATTCTTGTTTGCTTTCTCCTTTTAATGGACCAGAAAGTTGTTTTAATTAATTTTGTTAAGTCCTTTTACTGATGAGTTTCACAACAGAGCTTTTTATCAATAAGATTGGCTACAAGTTTACGTTTAAATGAAGCATTAAACTTCAAGCGCAATTTCTAAAATTAAGTTTAAGCCAGCTTGAATTTCGATCCTCTTTTCATGGAAATTGGCTAGTTTAATGCTGAATTAAAGATCAATTGAAGAAGGTAGTGATTTTCGAACACAAGAGATCAAATTCATAATGATCAGCATTAGTTTAGCTTCTATCTATTCTCATAGACATACGGCCTAGACTTATGTAGTCATATTATGTTACGTTATTAAAGGGGGACTCTATCTATTGATAGCTTTTAGTTTAAAAGGTGGTTTTTTGGGTAATAGTAATCTTTTGATATATTCTTTTTTGCAGATAACCTTTGGCCGAAATACGTCCGACACGCGTGTAGATATCGATTTCTCGCTGGAAGGCCCTACGTGGAAAATCTCGCGTAGACATGGCATGATCAAAATGACGAACGATGGCAAATTTATGCTGCATAATCAAGGCAGACGCCCTGTGTTCATTAATGGTGCCCCTGTGGTTGCCGGATCATCAATACAGTTACCGCATAACAGTGCATTGGAGGTAAATCTCTACATTTCATTTTGTATTTAAAACATTTAGGTTTCCGTACTTGTTGCTACGAAGAAAGTTTTCATTGTTTCATCTGTTTAAAGCGGATTAATATGTGCAGAGAAGTAATTCTCAATGTTAGGACAAGTATCTACTAAGGACTTGAAAATGATACATGGAAAGTTTTTAAGCCATTTCTCTCGTTTCTCAATCTCTAGTCCATCGATATGTAGTGGTCAAACGTAATAAGTTAGATTTTTTTGGAAAATATTATTCTTTGTTGAATTGGAAAACTCGAATAGGAATTTGATGAACAAGACGCTCTGGTATGCACCCTAAATATGTACCGCTCAACTATATTGCAAGTTAATTGATTGACAATTTATTGAGTGCAAAACATTTCCCTTGGGTCAGAAGTTTACTATAGATGCTTTGTCTTTGGCTGCATTAAAAGGTTGTCAAAAAGTAAACTTGAAAATAAAAAGGCTTTGTCACACTGGGCTTGTTCTTTCTTTAGAGGCTTTATGTTTTCTGGACGTTATTCTTCCCATAACATTTCTATTTTGTTGTCATTTAATATCTTATACTTTGATGGATGTTAGGCTACCAGATCTTTTCAGTGACTTGAGGAACATCTTGTTTACGTGTTTGCATTGCTGTACATGTGTTTTATCCTGGATCATTTTTTCTTGTCACTACGTCAAAAAACACGATGTACATTATTAGTTGGAGTTGTAGAGCAGTAAGTTGAATTAAGTAAATTAAATCAAGAGCTTTAATTTTATAACAATGGAGACAAAATTTTTGAATTTCAGATCTGTGGCTTGAAGTTCCTTTTCCTAATCAACCCGGACCTTAAGAGAGTAAAAGAAGCCAAACAAGAGAGTTTGCTACGCAAAGAGCGAGCGGCAGAGGGCAATACGACGTGAAGATATCTCCTAATGAAGTCGAGGCTTCTTTATTCGAGGTACGTTTGTTGAATCCGATATAGCAACGTTCCTCTGCATTTCATGGTTGGGAAATACAAAGATATTTCTTCACTGCGTGTAGCTGCTTCATAAGCCCCAAAAGGATTCTGAACACTGGCAGTTTCCGGACTCAGGGAAGCCGTACGTGTCCGCCCGTGATCTCCAAACAATTTGCATTAACCATGCTTACATGCAACATGGTGATTTTTTGAACATGAAGATCTGAGCCTTCTCTTTTATCCATTGTTGTGTTGATTGTTTTCCAATGCTAAGTATGTTAAGAGAAAACATTTTGTTTATTCTCGATATGCTTTATTTGCAATTAAGAATTTATCTTAAATGATAACTTCAAAGTTCATTTTAGTAGTGGGAACAAATCTTTACAAAGAAAGGGTTTATGTCAAATTAAGTCTAATAAAGGTTATATTTTATTGACACCGTACTTTACAAACGTGTTGGTATGTAGTTTTTGGTCTCTTGCGTTGGTAAGGAAAGACTCGCCCAGTTTTTAATGAAAACTTGCTTGTAACATTCGCATTGTGATTTTCATTAAAAACATGGTTTAATCCGTTACATTTTGATAAGGTGCCCCTGCTCCTTTCAATCATAATTCTTTTTCAATTTTGATAAATAAGCCTTTAGTATTTTCTCTACCCTTTCAGACCCCCTGTCCTGCAAGTGAAAGTCTTGATGGTCCAAGTCTGAAGCTAAAATAATACGAAATCACTGGTGTTCTGTCACATTTGTGTTGCGGAGAGAAACTCTCTAACAGAATCTTGTCTAACAGCTTTGCCAAACAACAAATTTCCTCCAATAATAAGTGATTTCTTCAGAATAGAATGTTTTAATGAAAATGATGTCATACGATACATACTTTAAGAAATTTTCAACTATAAGAATTGAAAGACAGCGATAGCTTGCAAATCCGTTTTGGGCTGGAGTTAAACTGAAAGCATTATAAAGCATTATAGATTTTGTGCAGAATCATCTCCGAACGAACGTATATCATCAATTTTGGGCAGAAAGTGAGGTTACAAGCTAATAAAAAATGATATTTTTTAGTTGATTATGACTGGAAATGATTTTAAATAACCAAGAAATATTAATAAGATTTATATTTGAAACTTTCTAATGCTTTTTTGTACAGAATTATCAGCAATGAAAAAATGTCATCGGTTTTGCCCAAAAAGTAAGGTTTTACCAAAAACTATATTTTTGGTCGAAATACTTTTTGGATTTTTAGGACAGGAAATGATGTAAAAAAACGAGAAATATAGTAGAGACTTCATTTGGGAGCATTCTAATGCTTTTTTGTAATGAATTATCACCAAAAAAAGTCATCGATTTTGCCCAAAAAGTAAGGCTATAGGTTTACCAAAAATGACGTTTTTTGTTAAAATATTTTTTGAAATTATATGACTGGAAATGGAGTAAAATACCGAGAAATATTGCATAGATTTGGTTTTGGAACTTTCTAGTGCTTTTTTGTAAGGAATTTTTACCAGAAAAGTTAACCGATTTTGCCCAAAAAGTAAGACTATAGGCTTACCAAAAATGACGTTTTTTGTTAAAATATTTTTTGAAATTATATGACTGGAAATGGAGTAAAATACCGAGAAATATTGCATAGATTTGGTTTTGGAACTTTCTAGTGCTTTTTTGTAAGGAATTATTACCAGAAAAAGTTAACCGATTTTGCTCAAAAAGTAAGGCTATAGGCTTATCAAAAATGACGTTTTTTGTTAAAATATTTTTTGAAATTATATGACTGGAAATGGCGTAAAACACCGAGAAATATTGCATAGATTTGGTTTTGGAACTTTCTAGTGCTTTTTTGTAAGGAATTATTACCAGAAAAGTTAACCGATTTTGCTCAAAAAGTAAGGCTATAGGCTTATCAAAAATGACGTTTTTTGTTGAAATATTTTTTGAAATTATATGACTGGAAATGGCGTAAAACACCGAGAAATATTGCATAGATTTGGTTTTGGAACTTTCTAGTGCTTTTTTGTAAGGAATTATTACCAGAAAAAGTTAACCGATTTTGCCCAAAAAGTAAGGCTATAGGCTTACCAAAAATGACGTTTTTTGTTGAAATATTTTTTGAAATTATATGACTGGAAATGGCGCAAAACACCGAGAAATATTGCATAGATTTGGTTTTGGAACTTTCTAGTGCTTTTTTGTAAGGAATTTTTACCAGAAAAAGTTAACCGAATTTGCCCAAAAAGTAAGGATATAGGCTTACCAAAAATGACGTTTTTTGTTGAAATATTTTTTGAAATTATATGACTGGAAATGGCGTAAAATACCGAGTAATATTGCATAGATTTGGTTTTGGAACTTTCTAGTTCTTTTTTGTAAGGAATTTTTACCAGAAAAAGTTAACCGATTTTGCTCAAAAAGTAAGGCTATAGGCTTATCAAAAATGACGTTTTTTGTTGAAATATTTTTTGAAATTATATGACTGGAAATGGCGTAAAACACCGAGAAATATTGCATAGATTTGGTTTTGGAACTTTCTAGTGCTTTTTTGTAAGGAATTTTTACCAGAAAAAGTTAACCGATTTTGCCCAAAAAGTAAGGCTATAGGCTTACCAAAAATGACGTTTTTTGTTGAAATATTTTTTGAAATTATATGACTGGAAATGGCGTAAAACACCGAGAAATATTGCATAGATTTGGTTTTTGAACTTTCTAGTGCTTTTTTGTAAGGAATTTTTACCAGAAAAAGTTAACCGATTTTGCCCAAAAAGTAAGGCTATAGGCTTACAAAAAAATGATATTTTTGTTGAAATATTTTTTAAAATTATATGCTGGAAATGGCGTAAAATACCGAGAAATATTGCATAGATTTGGTTTTGGAACTTTCTAGTGCTTTTTTGTAAGGAATTTTTACCAGAAAAAGTTAACCGATTTTGCCCAAAAAGTAAGGCTATAGGCTTACCAAAAATGACGTTTTTTGTTGAAATATTTTTTGAAATTATATGACTGGAAATGGCGTAAAATACCGAGAAATATTGCATAGATTTGGTTTTGGAACTTTCTAGTGCTTTTTTGTAAGGAATTTTTACCAGAAAAAGTTAACCGATTTTGCCCAAAAAGTAAGGCTATAGGCTTACCAAAAATGACGTTTTTTGTTGAAATATTTTTTGAAATTATATGACTGGAAATGGCGTAAAACACCGAGAAATATTGCATAGATTTGGTTTTTGAACTTTCTAGTGCTTTTTTGTAAGGAATTTTTACCAGAAAAAGTTAACCGATTTTGCCCAAAAAGTAAGGCTATAGGCTTACAAAAAAATGATATTTTTGTTGAAATATTTTTTAAAATTATATGCTGGAAATGGCGTAAAATACCGAGAAATATTGCATAGATTTGGTTTTTGAACTTTCTAGTGCTTTTTTGTAAGGAATTTTTACCAGAAAAAGTTAACCGATTTTGCCCAAAAAGTAAGGCTATAGGCTTACAAAAAAATGATATTTTTGTTGAAATATTTTTTAAAATTATATGCTGGAAATGGCGTAAAATACCGAGAAATATTGCATAGATTTGGTTTTGGAACTTTCTAGTGCTTTTTTGTAAGGAATTTTTACCAAAAAAAGTTAACCGATTTTGTCCAAAAAGTAAGGCTATAGGCTTATCAAAAATGACGTTTTTTGTTAAAATATTTTTTGAAATTATATGACTGGAAATGGAGTAAAATACCGAGAAATACTGCATAGATTTGGTTTTGGAACTTTCTAGTGCTTTTTTGTACGGAATTTTTACCAGAAAAGTTAACCGATTTTGCCCAAAAAGTAAGGCTATAGGCTTACCAAAAATGACGTTTTTTGTTAAAATATTTTTTGAAATTATATGACTGAAAATGGAGTAAAATACCGAGAAATATTGCATAGATTTGGTTTTGGAACTTTCTAGTGCTTTTTTGTAAGGAATTTTTACCAGAAAAGTTAACCGATTTTGCCCAAAAAGTAAGGCTATAGGCTTACCAAAAATGACGTTTTTTGTTAAAATATTTTTTGAAATTATATGACTGGAAATGGAGTAAAATACCGAGAAATATTGCATAGATTTGGTTTTGGAACTTTCTAGTGCTTTTTTGTAAGGAATTTTTACCAGAAAAGTTAACCGATTTTGCCCAAAAAGTAAGGCTATAGGCTTACCAAAAATGACGTTTTTTGTTAAAATATTTTTTGAAATTATATGACTGGAAATGGAGTAAAATACCGAGAAATATTGCATAGATTTGGTTTTGGAACTTTCTAGTGCTTTTTTGTAAGGAATTTTTACCAGAAAAGTTAACCGATTTTGCCCAAAAAGTAAGGCTATAGGCTTACCAAAAATGACGTTTTTTGTTGAAATATTTTTTGAAATTATATGACTGGAAATGGCGTAAAACACCGAGAAATATTGCATAGATTTGGTTTTGGAACTTTCTAGTGCTTTTTTGTAAGGAATTATTACCAGAAAAAGTTAACCGATTTTGCTCAAAAAGTAAGGCTATAGGCTTATCAAAAATGACGTTTTTTGTTGAAATATTTTTTGAAATTATATGACTGGAAATGGCGTAAAATACCGAGAAATATTGCATAGATTTGGTTTTGGAACTTTCTAGTGCTTTTTTGTAAGGAATTATTACCAGAAAAAGTTAACCGATTTTGCTCAAAAAGTAAGGCTATAGGCTTATCAAAAATGACGTTTTTTCTTGAAATATTTTTTGAAATTATATGACTGGAAATGGTGTAAAACACCGAGAAATATTGCATAGATTTGGTTCTGGAACTTTCTAGTGCTTTTTTGTAAGGAAATTTTGACAGAAAAAGTTAACCGATTTTGCCCAAAAAGTAAGGCTATAGGGTTACAAAAAATGATATTTTTCGTTGAAATAATTTTTGAAATTATATGACTGGAAATGACGTAAAACATGGAGAAATATTGCATAGATTTGGTTTTTGAACTTTCTAGTGCTTTTTTGTACGGAATTTTTACCAGAAAAAGTTAACCGATTTTGCCCAAAAAGTAAGGCTATAGGCTTACAAAAGATGATATTTTTCGTTGAAATAATTTTTGAAATTATATGACTGGAAATGACGTAAAACACCGAGAAATATAGCTTAGACTTGGTTTTTGAATTTTCTAGTGCTTTTTTGTACGGAACTATTACCTAAAGAATGGCATCCACTTTGGACAAAAAGTAAGATTATAGGCTTACCAAAAAAAACATTTTTGGTCATTAAAATTTTGATTGGCATATTGTTTTCTAGAGATTGTCTGGGAATAATCGAAAATACACAAAATATAATCTCTTGTAGAATGAATTCATTTATCTTCTTTGTTGTTGTTTTTGATCCATCAAATTTTGGTAAGAAGGGATTTATTTATTCCAAAAGAGAGAACTGAAAAAATACGAAATCAAGAATGTTTTTATGAAAATTGAAACATGCTTAGATTAAGAAACATTATGAATGTGTCACAGTCAATAGTGATTATGTGCGGCCATACTGTTTCATTATAAGACTACATTTATATACATCAAATAGCTATTGGCAAATGCTTTAAAAACCTCAGGCTTTCCGAGAAATAGGAAGTCACTATTCCATGAGAGACGATTACACGATTATAGAAGGTCGATTACATTGTTTGATGCTTCTACGTTCTTGGGGAACGCATGATACCCGCAGATATGCGCAGATGCCCACAGATACGCGCAGATGCCCACAGATACCCGCAGATGCCCACAGATATTCCTAAAAACCTTGACTGAGCGGCTTGTTATCGTTAGTTGATGTTACCTACGTATTAAATGTGACAGGCTATGCCAGGAGATACTTTTGTTTATGTGTACCAATAAATAAACCACAACTAGAATCAAAACATGTAACTGATACGGGGAGGAAATCAAAGACTAATGTGCAGGACTTGGGCATTTATTCCACATACCCAAGAATCAGATACTAAGCTGCTACAGCAGGGAGAAGAAAGAATCTGGATGGTACTCAGTTTTAGTCCTGTTTACTAATCATATCCTTTAAACAGTTAAATGTACGATGGTTAGAAAAACATGCTAGAGTTTTATGATAACCTCTTATAACCTTACACTGTGCAAGACTTCTGAAAAATCATATGACTACATAGCGAATATAAACGATTTTTCACTGGGCGAAATCTGAGAAAGAACCCCTAAAAATTTCTCAGAGGCGATTTCTCAGAGGAAAATTTTCCAATACATCAACCACCATACCCGCCGCTTAAAAACAAAAATCTAATTTCCACACAGTTCAAAATAAAATACATTATTAGCATCAAAAAATTAAATAATATCAAATGATAATGACAACAACAGTGGAGTTCTGCATTCCAAATCTTCGTTTTCTCTTGCTCTCTCCTTCCATAATTTCCCCATTTACACGAAAATTTCAAACATAGTTGAATTTCTGCAACAGAAGGGAGACCAATCGTATGGAGGCCAACAGGAAACTTGAAAAATGATTTCACCATTCTAATAAGACTTCCCTTAATCCATATGTACGACAATTTTTTTACGATATTCACATGAACGACTATCTTAGTGTACAACAATACATTTGTAGGATTTTCCTTATGTACAACTATTCTCATGTACAACAATTTTTAGGTACGACTATTCACGTGAATGATAAGACTATCCTCACATAGGACCATCTCTTAACCAGCCCTTTGTACAATCATCCTTACACAAGACTCTCCTGATAACAGCTCATTTCTGGGACTGACGAAGTGAAAAAAGATGATTGGATCAAAAGTAACAAGACCAGACACTTTGTTTCAGTTGAAAGTTCTGTAGTTCTATGCAAGAATGCAGAACTAGCTGTAAACCTCAATAATCTTTAAACTAGTGGCTGGTCCTTCCATGCAATGTGATGCATATTAGACTGTGTCCCCAAAGTCCATTTTCTTGAGCCCAACACATACTAACAATTGAAACACATATTTGGATTAAAAATCAGAGATCCATTTTGGGAGATCACAGGCCAAATGCAGGAGACCACTGAAAGAGCTGTTAGTCTCCCATCGGGGGACTACTTTTTTACCAGAATTTCCAACTCTTGGTTCATTAAGATGCGATAAAATATAAAAATATTAAATGACTACCAAAGGAAACAGAAAATCTTAAAAATAATATACTCACATTTCGGTTTTCATTGTCATGATCGGATGTAAAACTGACCAAATTTGCGCATGTAATTCCTAATATACTCCTTGACTTTAATTTTTACAGAATCGCTGCATTCAAGTTCCTCGTCTGCTTTTACTCTCGCCAGCTCTTTCATCATCAACCCGTGTGTGAGCTTCAAAAAGCAAGATTTTAAACATTTATATATCATACGATTTTTTCAATTTCGTTTTTATTCAAGGCCGTAAATTATGAAATGAAATAGCAGTTAGATATTGAAGCAACAAGACGTCAGACAAATCTTTCAAAACTGACCTAGACATTTTGACTGAGCAATATATCAACTTACGTATAATCAGTGATCAGTATAATCAGTGATCAGTATATTCAGTGATCATCAATATCAATCAATCAAATATATCGTATAATCAGTGATCGTCAATATCAATAAATCAAATATATCGTACAATCATTATCAAAGAAGACCCATACATACTTTTCTTGCTAAAAATTTGAAATCTTCAATCTTTGCGATCCTTGCCTGTTTACAATCGACTTTTTGATACGGATTCAGGCAGTTGACAACAACAGCAGATAACTGGAGAAAAACGAAACAACACTGAAAATCATATCAAGAAATTGATATACGGAATTGGCAATAGGATAGCAAAATAGAGGGAAAATGAATAGGATAACAAAATAGAGAAGTACAAGAGAGTACAAAAATGATGACGTCACAAAAATCTGTTTTCAAAATTTTCAATATTGCCCAATTTGAACATATCTAACTGATTTTGCATGTTGAGAAGTATTTTATGCCGTTCTTTAAGATAATGTGGTCAAATTTAAGAAATTCTAAAAAAAGGATTTTTGATGACATCATGCTGTCGTACTCTATTAGGAACGAGCTTACTAAAAGCAGAATAAAAAGGCAGTCGGCCTTTGCAGTTGGGTCTAGAAAAGAAGTAGAACAGTCACCAAAGTCAAATTAAAATGCGGCTTATAAAGAAAAGCAGGTAAAACGACAAAATTACGCATAGCTTGATGGTAATCAGAAGTCGATTTTGAAAAAAGGGTGCCTTGTATCCAGAAAGAATCTTTGGAAATATTCATTCTGCGAAAGTTTGAATGAATATATGACCAATGAAAGTCATCTACATACCTTATTTTTAAAAACATCCCTAATTTTTTGCTGTTTAGGTGTCAGGTGCTCAGTCTGTCCCGAGGAATGTCCCGTGCTCATTCGCGTCGTGCTGACAGAAGGATCTGAAATGGCTTGAGGTCTTTCAGAGAAGAGTGCGGGGGATATTGGCGAGTGTGGAGGAGACGCAGGCGGGGTTCTTGGACCGGCAGTGATGGACGACGAGCTTCTTTGCTGCAAAATACAACGATTCTGTTGAAAAAACAAAATAGAAATCCAGGAATGGCAACTTATAAAAATGGAAGCTGCATGCAGGGTATAGCCATCTATAACAGTTAAAGAGTTAACATTCTATAATTGTTATGAATTGAGATTATCAAGAAATATGGATGTAGAGAATTTGCTTATAATGAAGACTGTAGCATACATTTGGTTGTTTCTTGGCGTCTTCTTCCTCCCATTTCGGAACATCCCATTGGGTCTTTCTGCAAAAACAAAGTAACAAGTTATGATAAACTAAACTTCTTAGACTATGACTTAAGAAATAACATCTCCTCCAGGGTTCGGCAAATAAAGTTTCATATCATTATAACCTACCTAGTGATCACGTGATAATAATAGACCTTTCCCTCGGGATCTGTCGCTGTTTTCCAGTTTGGCGGCAAGGAAGAGATGGTTTTTGAGCTGCTTTCCGTTACTTCAGGGGTTCCCGTAGATTTTCTGTACTTTTGCTTTTCCTTCACCGGGGTCACAAATGAAATTCCGTTGTCAACACCAGTTTCTGGCGTTTTCTGTCCATAATCTTCAATTTTATCTATTTTTGGTGGCTGCTGCTGTTGCTGATTTTGTTGTTGTTGCTGTTTTTGAAGAGGCATCTGTTCAATTGGTTGCAACTGTTGTTTCTGTTCTTGTTGCTGTTGCTGTTGCTGTTGCTGTTGCTGTTGTATCTGCTGCTGCTGCTGCGCACTGACTAACTTGCTTTGCTGAGCTAGCTCGTGAAGGTGCTTAATGATGGAGGCAGTGGTCGCCTGACTGTGTTCCTGTCCAGTGTTTGGAACAAACGGTTTAGGAGGCATATTCGGAAGAACCGGTGGTTGCTGGGGAGCTTCAAAGAATGGAGGTGGCTGTTGTGGCGATGGCACGATTGCTTGGTTTGGCATTCGGTCCGGATTGAAAGGAAACGGGGGAACTGGCGTGGGGTTGGTATTTGGTAGGGACGGGGGGCGGTTAACTAAATTCACTGGATTAACAGCAGGGTGTGGCAGATTCTGAGTAGGCAAAGGCTGTGGCAGATTCTGTGGGGGGTAGCCCTAGGACAGAAACAAAAATTGGATACAATTGAGGAATTGCGAGAAGCGGAATGCGAGAAGCGAATGATATCAGTGTGTTTTGGCTATGCTAACGGAATATTTAAGAAGATACAGATATAAAGAGGGTACGATTAAAGAAAGCTTTGGCAATCCATTTGGCAGAATTTGTTTTACATCCTACATGCCAAAATGGCGTCGTCATGTCCGCTTACATATTCAGTATTTGCATGACCTACCACTGCTTTTAGGAATAGTTTGACAGAAAGTAGAGCATCAACAAATCATTGTACAATTTAACATGAATACAATCAACAAATCAATGTACAATTTAACAAAGTATCTTAAATGAATTTCATATTCTGTGTCAATTAAAAAGGGTGCCACAAGAAATAGGAGGCAGGTAAACACAGCCCCTGCTATAAGGCACCCCCACTTCATAGTTTAGGACGTGCCCCATCCCCCTTGTGATAAAAAGTCTGACAAATATTGAGCAACATACCTGGCGTGGAGGGATTGGCCAATTATGATTCCAGTTTTGCATAGGATTTGTCTGCGTAGGCAGGTTATGCGGGGGCGGATGAGAAGACAAGGGAGGGGGTTGTGAAGTCAATGGTAACTGGGACGAAAGAGGGGGCTGTGAAGCCATTGGAGGTCGCGAAGACAGCGGTGGCGTTCCGAAGTGAGGTGGAGGAGCATTGCTTGGATTGATGGTCGGATTCATGCTGGCGGGCATCCCTGCTGGATTGAATCCTTGTTGGGCCTTAAAGGAAAAATGAAGGATAATAGGAGGAAGGCGGAAAGAAGATTGATGGAATGGACAAGGTCGATTTGTCCCATTGAGTAAAATTACATAGAATTTTTAATCTAAAAAAGGGAACAACAAACAGGAGAGCTTCGTGAATCAAACAAGAAATAAATGTATTAGGCAAGTTAAGACTGGCTCTATTCATATGACTAAGGAATAATTCAAGGAACGAAAAAAAGGTAACTCACGTTAGAATTTAAGAAAGAATCTTAAGAAATAATTCAAGTTAACAGTTTTTCAAAGCTGATCATCCAGAACGACGCATTTGATTTTTGTTTTAAGGTACGCTTCCTGGGTTTTAATGGACAACAAGATATTTTAATGTTACTCCTCGAAGTTTCAGGACACATCGCCATTCCTTGTTTCATATGTCGAGTACGACAAACCAAGAAGATCCAACTCACTGGCCTATTCGTTCATCAAAGCAGTCTGAATTAAATTCTACCTGTAAACACTACACGCCAAACTCACCTGGTTTCGAAAGCTATTGAATGGAGAACCGGGCGCTTGCCATTCTTGACCTGGCTTTCCAAAGCGATTTAGGTTTGGTCGTGGGTGTCGCATTGGAGAGAACCTCTGGGACGAAGTATCGGGCATTTCATTGTGAATGTTCTGCTGCCTTTCCAGATGGACTGCATCATGGGGATGACTGGGTCTTTCTCGGTGTGGCTTGGTCAAAGTCTGGTAGTTGTATGGTGAAGGCATCCTGCTTCCATCATTCGGCATTCGGCTTCCATCTTGATGAAATAGCATCCCGCTTGTTCCTGCAAAGTCTCGTCCCTGGCCAGGATCAGCATCGCGTTTGCCAAACGGACTGTTAACTCCAGGCAAAGGCTGTCTTTCAGCCACATCATTGAACTGGTGATGTTGTCGCCCAAAGTGATGCGAATTTCCCCTTCCTCGCCCACGTGCTCGCCCACGAACCCCTCTTCCTCCACGAAAGTTACCTCGATCCACACCAAAATCGTCATGAGGCTTTGGGCTACCACGGAAAGGAGCATTATTTCCACCTCTGATGATTCGTCCACGACCTCGTTGCTGCTTCATATCCTCGCCATAGGGCTTTTTGTCGCTATTTCGTCTCTCAGAATTATCACCCTGCGAATCTTCATCTCTTGTTTCTGATGTAATCTTCAACAGCCTCTGTATCAAACTTGCTTTTGAGGAATCTTTCTGCTGTACATTGTCAGTAGCGTCGGTAGAACTTCCTTGCCACCCTGTGGACGGAGATGCCACAGAAACGCATGGGGATTCTGGTCGGAACGGCGATGTTGATGGTTCTTGTGGAAACGGTCGGATAGGAGACTGTGTCTTTTGTCCAGGCAAAGGGCCAAATGGACGTTTGTTGGGTGAAAATAATCTATGTGCTTTGTCTCCTTCTATCTTCCGTTTGCCATTCCTAGGAAAGATTTCCTAGTTAGTAAAATCGATTACTAATAAATGTATCTAACGTGAACTTATTTTAAGTTTTTGGGGGAACAAACATATATTCATTTCACAGACTGGTACGTGTTTTGGTCAAAGACGTTCCACCTTACAGTGAAAGGAAATGTGCGTGTAACTTAAAGAACCCTGGCTTCGAAAAAAACACTGCGTAAAAGATAAGTCCTATTCATTCAGAATATAGTTGGCTTTTAAGTGAATTGCTGCAGAAAAATTGCTGACGTAAAAAGAATTGCTGTTCACAAAATGATAAGATATATTATTGATAAACGTACGGAGAAGATCTCCGCTGCAGATAATAGGCTTCCCGATACAGTTTTTTCAGCTGATAGTAACTTCTTGAATATCAAAATCTTACAGACTATGAATAGTCTGTTATAATGCAGCTTGCTTGGTTTGATTTTGACTTCAAAGAAGATTCGCCACATTGGATGTTTCTTTGTATCGAAATGCTCTGTTTGTAGGTTAAAGAACAGCTGATCATTGTTCTACGAAGCATATGTTCAAAGTATGAACAATCAGGAGAAGTATAAAATATGGTTTATCAAAGTCTTGTGGACATCTCACCTTTTTTCATCGACTGGAGATGAAGAAGCATCAGTGCCCGGTTTAAGTTGCTCCTTCAAAAGCAAAGGTGTTCAGAAAATAAAGAAAACTTCTAAGATACTGAGAAAAGAACAATAACAAGTTAGCTTAATTTTAATAGAAAACTGCCTTTGTCAAGCCAACGAACTCGTTAGAGAGAAAGTTAACGATCCCCCCTGCGCCGTGCTTAAATGGGGACCCATAATGGCCTGTATCAACACACATTGTGAAATTCGAAGCCTGAAACTAGTTTATTTTTGTCTTCAGACTTTTATGATCCCCGGTTCCAGCCTGGCCTTCGGTCCCGGGTTGGCTCCATGTGTACCTGCAGACCCAATGAAATGTATCTTGTATGGAAATAAGTTTACTCAATCATTATATTCCACTTTTTCTTAATCAAGGAAGATTACGGGTTTCCTAACATGATTCTACGAAACAAGATACTTTTAAAAAAATAACCAGAAGAGTATGTGTAAAAAATAATTAAAATCCAACATGCTTTGTTGATAAAGAAATCGGTAAATATCTAATAATTTTATAACAAGAGTACTCACAGGGGTAAGCTGCGTCTTCTTTGGGATTTTGAAGACTTCCTATCAAAAAATATATTATTTCATGATAGATTGGTTTGTTTAAACAAATAGTTGTATGAAATCAAAATTTGTATGAAAGATTAACTAGATTTCATAGTCATTACGGAGCCCCTGGTAAGAATATTCGTTACATTAAAAACAACATGGAAACTTGGGTACCGCAAGGCACGCGAGGAAATGCAAGTGATGTTCAAGCAAATTGTTATGTTTTATAATTCAGTATCAAGCTTTGTGAAAACGCCAAACTAACCCTGAGGTGCTTCCAGTTATCCAATAACTCATTTGCCATACTTTCAACTATTTCTTGCTTCTCAGATTCAGATTCTTCGTCAGTTGATGCATTTTTAGACTCAGTAGAGTTTTTCGCAGATTTGTCGGTTTTTTTCTTATCAATGTCTACCTCTCCTTTGACATCTGCTCCTCCAGCTTCGTTTTCACTTGAGCTGCCATCTTCATCCGACCTCGTTGTACAAGAGTCGGGTGAATCATTGCACTGCGACCACTTTTCAACTAGAGGCAATATTTTACTGTCCACCAAATGATTTTTGTTAGGTATGGGTAATATTTTCAGCGTATTTAGTACCTAAAACCGAGAAAAATTTGAGAGTGTAAATAGTGACTTAGTCATTGCCTACTTAGCCTTTGCTCACGAAAGAGGAATCTTTCCTTTTAGGTTTTTAAAATTTTACATGAAAAGTGCGCTAGGCACTACAAATCAGCTAACAGCAAAATTATACCCTAAAGGAAATACCTTGAAATCCCATAGGAATAAAATCAAGTGAATGGCATTTGAGAGAAAACAATACACTGTAATAAAATACGTCACAGAAAAAGAGAAAATCTTAATCGGTAGCTACAACGAAGGGTTATTCGGCATTGATTATGATAAGCTGTGTGAAGCAGAAAACAAAAGATATTCGAGTGGTCTGGAAACTTTGCTGATAGAGTTCCGTTACTTTTCTAAGGTTATTTTTTTGAACACAAATATAAGAGACACTCTGTACTCCATGTAATTATGCCTAGTCTAATTCAAGCATTGCACTGCATGTAATTCTAATGCATGTAATTTCCACTGAGATGAAAAATTTCTACTTAACTTCGAAAACGACGAAAATACTAGATACTTTACCTCCGATCTGAAAACCATGTCCTTTGCCGGCGTATCAACCATCCAGCTCCATAATAAGGATAACCCTTTATATCTGATGAAAGCTTTTAAAGCTTTAGAGTCGCTTTGATTCTGAGAGGAAAAAAGAAAAAAAAAACCATTAAAATTTAACAGAGAATAAAATTGGGATAACTTCAAGAATTGCCTTCAAAGACTATAAATAGTCACAATTTAAGCGGCAATTCAAGGTTAAAAGTTTTGAAAATACAAAAATCAAATAGTTTTAACAGTTAAAACGATTATATTTGGTTAATCATTCGGTTAAACGATAGCCCAGCTTCACATTAAAGATTACATTATAGACAACTTAAGTTTACGTAGTGCAAAGGTTGTCTTGGAAAAACTCTATTCTCTGTTCCGCATGGCAAACAAGTATGAAGACAAAATATTCGGAGAAAAATGACCCTTGAAAAGCTACGCCAGCCCAACTGGTGCTTAAACCTACATAAACTAGTACGTTTTTGACTACAGCAAAAATCAGTTTGTTGAATCTGTTGAATATAAGCAGGAAAATGACTGTTCTCTACTAACCCGAACAATTTTTAAAAGAGTAATTCGATCGTCAATAGTTTCGGTTTTCACCATCAACCTGGTGAGTTCCAAAGCCTGTTTCGTGCTGGTAATTTTGTTTTCGTCTCCAAGTAGCTCACTAATATCGTCTTCTAGCTGGAAAATTAAACGAGAAAAAGTTAAGAAACGAAAGGAGTGATATACCATTGAGGTGCCAGTGAATCTAAGCAAATGCATTTACAGGTGGGGGGTGTGGTGGGGGGGGGGGTGTGATGTTATATCTGCATGAAATCATTACAAATAAACCTCTCATATATAAACTGGGATGAACAAGCTGCTTAAACACAAGCTTGGATGATGTTTAAGATTCACCAACTAAAGAGACAACAATAATAAAATGGATCAATTGACTATCTGAGCGACGAAAAGAATTTACTGGCCGTCCAATGTGAAACCAACTGTTATCGAGAGAAGGAGCATAAGATCTCTTACTAGAGCTTGTCCATTCCCTACAAGCTAGAAGAAACTCATTTGTGAAAATGACAAAATTCCACCAATAACACCTTTTACTATTAAGCTTTTCAGTGGCAAATAGCACCGGGTTAATAATTTTTTCCATGTTTTGAGTCATTTATCAACGCTTCATACTGTGATCAGTAAGCAGCGAAGGTGTGGATAGGTAGCCAAAAGCGAGGGTAACATTGGCACATTGAAAATCAGGAAAATAAGTTACACATGGGGAAGATCCCCTACCTTGCAATCTGATTCATAATCAGATGTCTTCTTTTTGGATCTTCTTTTCGAAGACTCGCCATTTGAACCTGTATAAAATATATGACTTTAGTCTTACCAATAGGACAATAAATACATTTTTTAGAGAATATTATACATATATGGTAGAATATAGAGTATAGTACAAAAGAAACAATATTATAAAACTTCATTTTATGGAAAGACATAACAGCCCATATTAAAGCAAGTCATAGTTAGATAAATGTAAGAGTTTTAAGCTTATACATCTCCACTTTATATTTAGCAAAGCATTAACCACAGTCTGATTGAGATCACAGACCTCTTGCCACCATATTAAGGCGCTGGATTTTATAAAAGAAATGAAACACCCAAAGATAGTTACCTGTCGGCTTTAGAACCATTTGCTTGCCGCCAATCACGCCACGACAACTGACGGATCCACAAAAGCATTTCTGAGCTTTCTCACTGAAAAAGGATGAATAAAGGATTCTCACATTATTTTTGCTGACCAAATATATTCAGGTACAAATAACGAGTATTGCGACTTTTAGTATTTGAAAAAACAAACGATTCATTTTGCAGAACTTTGACAGAGAATGGTAAATAATTGTCATTTCGAGTATAAAGGGCTCTGGAGAGTGAAAAATCGAAGCATGTCAATGGAAGGGTTTTCCCCGTGTTTCTGTGCCCCAGCCAGCGCCTGAGTTGACGAATCAAGTCGAATAAAGAAGAAAATGGTCTTACCCATATCGTTGATACTGGTAATCGAAGCTGAGTTCTTCACCAGCTTGGATTTCTCTCAGCGAGAAGAAACCAACCCTGAGGAATCCATTGACTGTCCACTACAAGAAAAAAAAATTAAAGCTAGTACTATCTAGCGATCTGATGATGGCTGCTTGAAAGAAAACAAACCTAGAGCTTTGAACTAATAAAACAATGAGGATTTAAACAGTTGGAAATTGAAAGATGCGACCAAAGTTTATCAAACAAATATTTATGAAATTTTGTAAAAACCAAAACGGTTTTGTCATATTTATGAAATTATGCTGTTTGATGAATTCTTGTTGCATTTCATTCCAGACTTCAACAACGCGTTCAAACAATTTATTTTGTGTTGTTTGAGTACCCTTTACATCATAATATACTTTGGTTTTGATGCAGAACCTAACAATTTCAGAATTTTAGAACTTTTTGGAGGCCTAAAAGGGGTCGATACTTGTAAGCATTGCCTGGTTGAAAAAGTAATTATTGTTCAATAGAAAGACTACAGATGCTGCCAGAAAGATTAAGAGCTAGAGCAATGAGATCTTGTGTGTGGCGAGACCATCATGCATAATGCACCCCAAAACATGACAGTCCCTTTATGACATGAAAGATTCTTTAACAATTTGAAAATACCTTTTGAGTGACACAGTTTGGGTTGCAGCTGTGATTAATAAACCTTGAGATGCTACCACTTCTTGTCGCATCAATAACCTGTGTGCAAAAAGACAAAAAAATTGTGTTAAAATTTGATTTTCATTCTGGGTAGATGCAACAAACTTGAAAATTGAAACAGAAGAGGCCGAACAAACCAAGCTCTGAATTGGTCAAAACAAAAACCAATCAAATATTGCAAACATTCTCAAGATATTGTCGATTGGCACCTGAAGACGAATTTCAGCAAGCATTTTGGCCGTTTTTTACCTTAGTAGGTGCAAACTACTTTAAATACGGTGCCATCTTGAAACTGTTGGCCTATTTCTAACAGTAATCGGTGTCCTAAGCTGTTGATGGCATGCATACAAAGGGCTGTTTAAAAATGTTTTCCTCATTATATATGCCAATTTGCATATTTTACCACGCCAAGTTTGAAAATATATGCCATCCTGCATGTAGGATCATCATTTGATGTCTCAAGAGCATTTCATTTCAGGTATTACAATCTAATCGCACAAGAATTGCCAGAAAGCCAAAGAGTCAAGGACAGGAAGATACAACACCTCGTCTCCTTTAAGCAGCATAAAGTAATAATGTTTTCTTTTTTCCAGGTCATACGTCTCGGTCCGCTCCATGAACTCTTTGTAATTCACAACTTCGCCACAATATTCAATGATGAAGGCACCACTAAAATGATAAAAAAGTTAACAAAAAACTGAAGAATTAATAATTAACGAGATACGAATTAAGTTTTGTTCTTTATCCGGAAAATTTAGCATTTTCTCCAAATGATCTCAAGAAAGAATTATCGAGGTCTTGATGCTACGGTAGAATTAAAAACTGTGTTGTTTAAAGTTTTTATTTCAAGTAGGCTTGGCCGTAAGATGTCCTGAGTTTGTCGTTAAAAGCGACATCACTTATAAAACAAAGAAAACAAATATAAATTAACATAATATGTATAAATTACTTACGCCTCGATGGCTTCGTTTGCTCGTACTCCCCAACCTTTTTTCCCTGCTTTAAACACTTCTAAGTCATAAACACAACCCTAAATATCGAAAATAAAGAACAATTTTACACAGATTTACACACGGTAAAACTTATATTTTACAGATAAACAATATTACAGTCCAATCGACGTCAGGGTGTTACTCCAACCTAAGTCCTCAGTCATAAGTTCACCTGAAAATCTTTGGCAGATGTTGCTTTGGTTAATTTTGTACAGACTTTCTATCTGCTTAAAACATTTCTTGCAATTATAAAAACTGAATCAGGAAAATACATCCAATCGTGAACTTGAAAACATTTATTGACCTCAAATCGCCGTAACGGGCCTTTTTGTTTTTTCGGCAAATTAATCTGAGTGACCAGATAACAAACATTTTTAAAGCTGCGTTGAACAAAGTAAAAAAATACGTTGATGATTCAAGAATACATCTTTAAAAAAGGCAATAAAGTAATTCAATCTTCGTAATTTGATAATATATGATCGGTAAGTTTGGAATTTATCAATTTGGTTAATATGCTTACACGCTGAAAATTCTTGTTTGTGCAAAATTCCCCGCAACCACACTTATTGCCACTGTAACAAATCAATGATAAAAATTAGAAAAATACTTTATAAATAAAACTAAAAAAAGTCGAGACGTAATCACTGTCTATGAAATAAAGCATACAGAAACAAAAATAAACAAATCGAAAATTTAGGTCTTAACATGAGCAGCTTTATGCACGCAGTTCAAACAAAAGACGAATAAGAAAAGGCATGCAACATATTAGCGAGGTAGGCATTTCTGCTCTTGCAAAGTTTCAACAAATTTTCCTATTCTTTCCAGGTATGTGAGCCAGTAAGGACATTGGGCCAATACGACATCAAAACCTCACTTCTTCTTTTTGATTGAATACTTTACAGGAAAGTTTATATATATTTTGATTCCATGTAAACATCATCAGATACAACCTTCAAAGTACCATAAGCATAAACAGAAGTCCAAAAACTAATTGAAAGGCGATGATAATCATCTAAATTTGTGATATATAAATTTGAAATTTGTAATTTGTGATGGATTTAGAATTTAGGACAGAATTTAGGAACATACCATTCTATCATGAGCAATCGGTTTAGGCAGCTGGATCCACATCCGACAAAACCCGGTTCATCTGAAACACAAAATCACGATAATTGTATATAAACACAAAATCAAGACGATTAGATAGTTAAACTGTGGTGTCTTTATTTCCTCATTGCCCTTATCCTATAGATGCGAAACCACTTAGGTATCAAAAGTGCCTTTCGAAAGAAAAGCAAACTATAGTTAGATAATTTTTTATCGTATACATAGAATGTAAAAATGGGCAAGCTGGTTCAAATTTTGTTAATAAATATTTAAAGCTAGTAAAGTAAGAATTTAGTCGTCCAATAATAATGGTTGGTTTTCAACATACCTGGCTCATAAACACAGTCACATCTAATTCTACGAATCTCTTTGTTGAGTCTCGTCTTTTTTCTAGAACAAGAAACAACACTAAAATTCATAAATAGCGACGTAAATTCACAGTACTGACAACAGAGAAGTGAAACGAAAACTGATTAGTGAGTGATTACTTTTACTAGAAATCTTCGTAATTAGATGTTGACTCAAACATATTAAATTAATAAGAAATAAATTACTCACTTATCAACTAAATAGACATTCTCGGTTACTTGGTTGTATTGTGCTGGCTCCTGATCATCGTCGTCTTCCAAAGATGATACAAATGATATGTCACCAGATGCCTAGATAAATCGATTTATTAACGATTTTACGAATTTCATCACATTTAATATTACGAGAGACTTTTTTGTTGTTGGTACACTTGGCTTGTTAATTGTTTACTTACCATCCTTTTCTATATGCAAATTCATTTGCTAGGCTACTTTGTTTCTGTCAACCCCCCTAAACCACATTACTTTCCAATACATGGATTGCCTTTCCAGGGGGTTGCCTAGAAGATCAGAACGCCGTTGCTTGGCTATCTTCTGTGATGGCTGACTGATCTTATTGATGGCAACCACATTTATATCAATGCGATTCAATCAATGTCGAAGGCTTGCTTTGTCTTGTGCATATCTACGGTCTTCAGGGAATCCACGTCAGAAGTGTTCATTTTTGAGTTCATGTACATCCGGAGATGTTCCAGAATGTATGGTTTCCAATGCTGGGTTTCGAATTAAAGTTATTTTCCTAGACTAGAGCCAGGCACTAAGAGAGTTACTTTTCCTTGATTTTCGTAGAAAACAGCATCGTTTAATTGTATGTTTTGGAACGCGTACTTATGTGTAAAATAATGACGTTAACTTTTGGAATTCACGCTCACATATACTTTTTTCTTTTAGCTGGTGTGCCATTTTGGGCTATAATGGCCATTAGGAAGGGTCGAGCTCATAAAAACTTTCCTTTACTTCAGACCCCTTGAAATCTATGACCAACTTTCTTCTCGATAAGGTAAGCCGGCTTTAAATGAATATTCCTCCAGATGAAAATTGATCAGTTGGTAAGAATTTAAACAGTTGATTATTGCCAGGTATCTGGTATTAAATATATATAAGAGGGAATAAAAACTGAAGAAAACAATAACCTTTGATAAAATGCAGGGTGTGCAAAGGAAGAGTTATCTTTTATCAAACAATAAAAAGTCTATCTTTTTACTAAACCATTTAAAGCAAAATAATCTTAATGAGAGGAATAAAAGATATCAGTAGTCATTGAAAAAGATACAAAACTGCTTGCAACATTACCAAATAAAAGTGCTTGACAAGCAATATTTGAAAAAAGAAACAACTAGGGTAAGAATTAATCTGAAAAACACTTTCATTAAATTCAAGATATTGAATTTTTGCAACAAATCTATCTTATCAGTCTAGTCTAAGAATGGTCTGTCCATCTTTTCAGTCTGCTTGGTAAGCAAAATGTTCACATGTTCCAAAACATGCTTTCTTTAACAATTCCAAACCATCAATTCACTTAATCACGTGATGAGGTTTTATATTAAGTGCCTTATTATCAACACCCTTAAAAAATTAAATCAGGACCCATAATCACTGAATTAAGTGCTATTACAAAGATATCACTGGGATCCAATCAAAGATAGTTCAAACAAAAGCAAGAATCAAATACTAAAAAAATAGATAGAGATTGGGCACTTAATGATTGAAAGCAATACAAAGGATATTTTGTTTGCTATTTTATTGAAATTATTGACTTACCAATCTTACCAGATAAGGAAAATATCTAATCCAAAAGAATCTAAACTGCAAATATACATTTTAAAATTTGTTGAACTATTTTCATGCCATTCATTATTCTATTTCAGCATAGAAAAAATGCTCAAACAATTAATTGTTTTCTCACTTTCACAACTAAAAAAATGTATGCCTGTAGAACAATCAGCAAAACAAACTACTCAATGAAACATACTTTTGTTTTTCTCTGCCATTCCTCTTTCAAATAATTAAAAAACATATCATTCTATTGCTTTGCAAGACCTTGATATAAAATGCTTCAATGATTCAAGTATATGCTGCACCAAGATGACACAAACAACAACTTATAAATTGACAGGGTAAGGACAAACCTCTCCACTGTTATCAGCATCTTCATCGCTACAATGATCAGTTTTCAGCTTGTTAACATCTCCTTCGTCAGCGCTTTGAGGAGTATCTGAGTTTTCTTTTTGAGGTTCTCTAGAGGAATCGCTGTCAAAGAAAAAAATGACATTGATCAAACTTTCTGTCCAAAACTATTCAACAATAAGTACCTTTAACATCTAAAGGGGCTGTTTGGTTAAACTTCTAAAAATACTACAAAGTTCAAATAGGCATTAGAAGGTTTATGTAGCACATGCTAATAATCACATTCTTGGTGCACTTTTTATGAAAATAAATTCGATCTAAATAACTTGAACTATTTTTATGACCTTGCATTCTGATTGAGGTGACCACTTTCAGGCACATAGATAAAATTTTGAAAAAAAATCAAAATAGTTTAAACTTGTGGAAAGTTTGAACATGATTGAAATAAATTGTTGAACAAATGGAAATCTTCTAATAACAATGTCACTTAATAACACCAAATACACTACTTAAAACACAACTTCAAATGCAGTACTTAAAACCACAACATTAAATACACTACTTAGAACCATAACATCAAATAGACTACTTAAATACAAAACTTAAAATAAATAGCTTACATTAGCATGCATAAATAAACTGATATTAATTAACATTAACAAGTTTCTATTAACTTATTTTTGAAGTTACCTATGCCTTGTTGGCCCCTGACCTTAATTCTTATTAATGTCTGTATGCTTTAAAGCTCAGAGTCTAGAACCAAATGTTCTTGGTAGCATTAGGCAATAGTGTTAACTAATATGCCACAGAAGTGTAGTTCTTATTAACAAGTTCCTATTTAAATGTAATTACGTTGACTAATACTTAGTTTAATAATACTGATAACAGATTATTTTGCTTTCCGTGTGTATTCAATGAAATCACACCCCCAGCCTCCTAAAACACAGTTGCCTTGTCTCAACTTTCAATCTGGTAACCAACCACCAACCTTCCATGAAAAAATTAATGCTTACTACCTGCCCTTTGACAACAGCCCTAAGTTGCTCTTCCTCTTATTTGACATATGACCTCACCAGGCCTTGCAAGGAAAGGCACTTGAGCTTGATCAAGCACCTCCACACGGGCCTAGAAAGTTCTAGAAGCTTGATTGATTAGCACCTAGTCTGTTTATGCTGTCTTAAAACCAAAAAACCAAGGTGCTCAGTTCCCAATGGAATCATGATGTCAAGTGCCTGCTTTTTGCTCCTTACAAGGGCTGGGTCTCAGTGGCAAAAAGGCATGACAAAGAATCTCAGTATTAAGCCTAGATTTGTCTAGGTAAAGAGTATGAAATTCATCAGTATTTTTCCCTAGGTGTGTAATAGGCTAGATGCAAACAATGGCTTTTTTATCATAAAAGCTGTTTCAATCATTTCATAATTGCACACCCAAAACTGTTGTTGTGATAACATTACATTTGCCTCCAAAGATGTGGGCTTTTGGCTGTTTCTACCTGGTGTGGTGCTAGGGTTCTTGCACTGACAGCATAGAAGAAATTTCTAAAAATTTTCTTGTAACATATTCAAAATTTTAGTTAAAAGACGCCTTACTTAAAAAAAGAATTAAAAAGAATTATTCTATAAATGTTTGCACATGCATAATAAATAAGTACAGCAGTTTTAGTAGAAAACCAAACACCTGTCATAGGGGTTTAACAGGGGACTACAAAAGCTTATTTCTTGGCAGGAGACTGTTTCTATGGTTTCCAGTCATGAAAAGTTAAAGAAACCCGAGGCAACAGTTGAAAAAATTTGGCAAAGGAGAAGCTTTGAAGCTTATCTGAGTTTGTAATATTACTGTAAACTATACAATTGAAAATGGTAAATGATAATGGAAAAAAAACTCCAGTTATAGTTAAGCTAATAATTAAATGACATTGACATTTATATAGTTAAAATAAATGTGACTACCAGCAGAATTTAATATGACAGCTTAGTAAATGGTCAAGTATAAACAGCTATAAAATGGAAATCAGTTGTTGAGCCCCTGTGTCCTAAGGAACTATTTTCAAGCACTCTTTTAAAAATGTTTAATGTTGCCTATCAACAAGAAGAGCATAACAAGATTCAGGACAAGGAAACTTACCCAATAAATTTACCTGGTGGATTTTTAGGTTATGGCAATATAATGGGTTTTAGTATTTAGCTAGAAACTCACATAAACTTGAATAAGTGATATGGAAATTAAAGAACAAACAGATAGTATCTCTGTTATTTTGACTTGAAGAAACATCTCAGCCATTCAATTTATGACACTATTGGTTTGGAGAAAAGTGTTATACAGGACAAACTCTCTGCTTTTCTTTTAAGGTAAAAAAAGAAAGGCACCTCAGATAGTATCCTTCTATACTAATCTTATGTTCTTCATTCTATCTGGAATGTTTTCATTTTTATAAATTTTTCCTTCCCCTTCACCCTCCTATTCTTACCCTTTTCATCAATATACCATGATTTTGACTTGATTCTATCAACTTTTTAAAAACATGAATATCACATTGTAGATTAAGCTTTATATGACATGGGCTGAGCTGTTTTCAGCCCAGTTTTTATGAAGAAGAATTTTTTGACTGAACAGCAAAGTCCGTAAAAAATCCTTCTACCAGGCATCCACACAGCTTGAAGTTCTTTCCACTTTTAGTTTCAATCTTATTGCTATAAAAGGATGCAAATCAAAGTTTTCCAGAAATCTTACCAGAAATCTGATGTTGAGGTCTTACTCTCCATGACTAGGCAAAAACTTGGAATTATCAGGATAAGATCAAACTTGTACAGGATAGAAATCTTCAACGGTTATAAACAATTATTCCCTGTTTTTATAAAAAGGCAAAAGTAGTGAAGCCAAATGCATGGGATAAACAAATATTTCCATACAAAATTTAGTGCACAAAATATATAAATTGCCTCAATTTTTATCAGACCTTTATCTATTTATGTATAAGACTGAAGATTTTAGTACAAGTCCAAGCCACTACTGTATTGAAAGTAAAAAATAGAGGCTTTAAGCTGATGATGCACAAGACTTGAAAGGGTAGATGCTTTAATTTCATAAGAAACAGGTTAAAATAAATGGTAGGCTCAATATTTTGAAAGTTAAGAAACAACCCTACCCAAATTGAAAAAAGCTAAGCAACTTTTATAATTTGCAATTTTAATTTTCCAAGTTGACACTGGAAACAGTCTTGACATTGAATATCACTATTCAACGCTGAAATCTTCTCGCACGAGTTTTTTGCATTACTGCAACCACTTGGATATGTTAATATTCCAAACGAGCTCTTAACACATCTTTTATTATATGGTGACAAAGACTTCCAAAATGATCTTAACAAAAATATTCTTGAATTGACTCTAAGATTCATCCATGAAACTGGTCGACTTCATTAGGACCGCATCATAGTTTGTTATACCTCACATAACCACCATGTACGACATCGTAAAGCATCTTGTTTGTAAAGTTCCGTCTAGTAGATGTAAATTTAATTCTTTTGTAGTATTCTTATATTCTTCTGTGTATTTTTATGTAATTGGGTGGGTCAGAGGAGAGGTGCTGCAGGCTTGGGAAGTGGTGGTGGGGCCACACACTTGATAATAATCCCTCAAGTGAGGCCTGGGATACAATTTTTATAGCATTGTTTAAATTCGCATCCAATTATGTGTGTCGGTTGGTGACTCTCAGGTGCGGCTTTGCGGGCGGGTGGTGCCTGTTCCTGATTCACCTGGTAGTTTTTACTCTTTTTATGTTTATTTGCCATGAAGTTGTCATGGTCTATTGCTCCCCGTGGTATCAACGTCCCTGTAGTGTTTGTCAAGTAATTAGTAGGTAGCGTAATAGGTTACTTGTCTTGTAAATTTTTAGTGGAATATAAAAAAAAGAAAAAAAAAATTGAAATGCAGTTTGCATTCATTCTCAGTAAATTGCACACTCAAGAAGTTTCCATTTCAAAATTTGTTTTGACTTCAACTTGACATTGATGAAGTTCAGTCATTCTAGGAAAACAAAATTCCTTGATCACTTTGTTAGTTTATCTCTGAATGTGAGAGTGAACTATTCAGTTTAACTTGAAAGCATGTGTAAAAAACTCATTATCTAAGAAATCTAAGACACGTACATGTAAGAAACTTTTGATAGTAAAATGACCAGAAAATTTTGGAAATCGCCTACCAGCATGAGACCGTGGTTTCTTATAAAAAAATATGCGTAACTAAATAATCTTTGAGCTTTATTAGATAACAGAAGTTAAAATTATCCTCTTACCATATATATGCTGCTGGATTCCAGGGGACTTTCTCTTCACCACTGGCACCCTCAGATACAAAATTCTTCTTATCCAAGGATGAAGAGACAATATTGATTCCTCTACTTTCAATGTCTTCTAATTCAATATTTTCTTTTAATTTGGCAGTATTATTAGTCTCAACTTTAGCCTCTATGTCCTTAAATTCATTTTGTACACTTGGTTTATTTGAATATTTGTCTTTAGCATCAGTGCTTGTCTCAGCGTCTAATTCAATATTTTCATTTTTATGTTTACAAATGTCAGTAAGATGGGTTTCTTTTTCATTATCGGTGTCTGAAATGTCATCTTTGTCTCTTATCAGTGGAAAACAAGGTGATAATGCAGCAACATCAATATCATTAGAAGTTCTATCACTACTATGTGTTGTGTCCGATTCCTTTTCTTTGGCTTGATCAAAGGGGGTGATAATGCATTCTTCTAACGATGGTGAATTACTCTTACATGTAATAGAGCTAACTTCAGCATCCATGACTTCCTCTTTACCGGGCTCTGAATGTGTGCATTGCACCACATTAGTGTTCTTGTTGGCATCTGCAACTTTGTTTTCAACTGCATTCTGTTCTGGTCCACCATTACTTGAGCCTATCTGTGCCCTGCTTGAGCCAGTTTGCTCTTCTTTAAGGTAATCAAAGAGGTTTGAACCCTCTGTAAATGAGCTGTGACAATCTTCAGGCTCAGACATGCCTGTCAAGTCAAATAAAAAAACATTCAAAAACAACTGTTTCTGGTAGCAAATACAACACGAGAATTGCCAACAAGTTAAATTACATGAATAACCTTTAGAACTGATAAGTTATGCCAATGCTAGCTCCTTTGCAACTGTCCTTTTGGACACAAAACAAAAGGCCTAGTCACAACAACAATAAATACCAATTAACTGCAGACAATGTCTTGGGATTTCAAGCCTTGTTCGTAAAACTGGCTTGCCCACTGCAAAATTTCAATGGCCTCTAAAACTATTTCATCAATAGAATAATATCATTATAAAATTACTTGATTCCAAAGCAAGGAACGGTCGAATAATCAATAGATCTGGGGCTTCCAAACACAAAACATGTAATCGATACCGGTTACCATGTGTTGCAGCAATCTTATTTAGAAAATGATTCTCCTGGTAGAGGTAATATAAATGGAAACTTTTCCAGTTTAGCAATAACTTACCGCCTCGTGGATTACGCAAATGCAACCATTACTATCCCCTTCCTTTGCATCTAATCTACTACATTCCGGTAACTCCTTCTGTACAGCACACCATTTTGGCACAATGCATGGCGGGATAGCTTGCTACACGATCACGGTCAAGTAATGCGTAGCATCTGCTGCGCAGCGCGTTGCCAGGGAAGGAACGCACCATTCTCTCAACAAACAAAAACATAAACAAAATCGGTTAAGCACAATGAATCAAACTTAAAGTAAATTGCTAAAATTCTAAAGTGTAGGATTTCCTTGTAAAGCTGCACTGCATTCTAGCAACGCAGTCATTTCACCTTTTGTGGTTTGCCCTTTCTTTTGCAAATTTCCAACATTTTTCGACTACTCCAACTTTACATTCACGGCAATAACTACCTAGTACATTTACATGTATATTTGATAGATGAACCACAATTTACAATATATTTTATAACAAGGAATCTATGTACAGTTGATAGTTTACAGTTCAGTGTGTTTGCTGTCGGACATATGAAAATAACCCACAAGGAGCTATCTAGGTCAAATGCCCGATTTGACGTGTAGAATACCTACATCTATTGTAAACGAAAATAAGGTTTAGAAAACTGTAACAGCGATATAAAAAAAGAATATCTAGAATCAAAGAATATTTGCAGTTATACCTAAATTTTCATGGGAAAGAAGCTTTAAGCAGTTTGCTTCAAATTTGAACTTTTTTCGTTCACCTTTCTTCAATAAAGTGACACTTCGTAGTCATCTTTCATGAATACTCAGAGAATCTTTTACAGAATTGTTTTGAAGCAGTGCTTCAAAGTTTTGCTGAATTCATCACCTCAAAAAAGCAAGCCAATCATTAAATTTTCTGTAAACCAAAAGTCGATGGAATGGCGAATGCATTTTACCGCCATAACCTATCGTTTCCATTCCAAGCCCCTTCGCCACATAGTTCTGATTTTGAAATTTTGTCGCCATTTTGACCTACCGTTTCCATACTTTTGCTCGCGTAGATTGAAAACGAAAAGAAGGTTCAGAAAACTGTAACAACGATATAAAAGAAGAAAAGAATGTGAACGCTAATAAATATTTAGAGATGCTAATTGGTTATGCTGAAAATAAAATATTGTGATGCATGATAGTAATATATGTTTTAATAATATGGCTTTGAAAAAAGCAAACATTTTACAACATATTGGCTAAAAGCTTTTCATCTGACACTCCTCAGCTCAGAGCATAAAACGTCAGAATCAGGGTCCGAAAGAACACGATGAAAAATATATACCCAGTTAAGGATCGAAACAGTCCAGTCAGAAAAACGCAAGCACAAGACCGGTATAGTTGACCAATCAAAGTGGACCATTAAGCAATTCTGAGAAAACAATAAAAACCACCCAAAAGGAAAACATAATTGCCATGATATCCGATCTACGAACTTTTTTAGAATTCCTGGTTACGAACGTTATACAACAAATCTTGCTCAACGAAACTCTGTCAAGGGGACTGCAGAGGTGGAGGGACTGATAAGGCTAAAGCCCCTTAATAACATCATGCTCTTGGATTTTGGTTATTTAGCCCCCCTTCAGAAAATAATTTTAACCTCCCCTCTATTATGCGAACCCTGTCCTTTATAGTGTTTTCAATCTAAACTCGAATGTATGACAAGAATTGTCACGGGCAGAGACTAAAGGATCGGTACTCTTTTACTAGAGAATGGCAAGACATTGGCTAGAGAAAGTTTGGTTTGGTTTGGTTATGCTATTTATCAAGGAGAGATAGGTAAAATATATTTAGTCACCTAGTTATGAAAAAAACACCCCCCTCCTTAAGGCCATGTCGCAGCCCCCAGCATGTTTAAAAGGAAATTTCACCAAAATTTTCTGGCGTACAATTATTCCCACAGACATCTTATGTATATTGGAGTGATTTGAAATAATTGAGTAAAAAATCTAGATGCAAATTCAAACAAATCTCTCTTAGAAATGTTATAAATATATTAGAAATATTATAATTATAAATACAATTACTAAACTTTAACTTGCATATACATTAAAAGTACAGTTTTGCCTATACGGTATCGAGCACTTTATGACAGACCGGTAAACAATAATTTTCACCTACGTTAATAATCCAAATGGATTATGGATTCAAAATATCCAAGCTATGGTATCAAAATTCGACTTTCAAAGCAACTCATAAAGCTCGGAATTCTTGCTAAAGCAGTTCGGGAGGAATAACATCAAACAGGTCTCCCATTAGTTACAGGACAGAATAGCATCTTGGGGTGGGGGGGGGGATGTGGAAGGGCACTGGTTTAGACATTGGGTTTAGATGTGGCCATTGTATAATTGCGACACAGAAACATGTAGAAACTTTAAATCTAGAATTTTTTGCAAATAACTTTTGGTAAAAGACATTTTAGCTTTGTTTTTCATTAAATTGATTCCAAAATGAACCCTTTTTTCTCTAAAACATGCAAAGGCTACATAATTGTATAATGTATATCTTTTGAATAAATCTATAATTAATTGCTCACTTATTGTAATTTCCATCTCAGCCAGAATACCCCTTTCCTGATCATCCAAAATAAGCTATCCTTGGAAAAAACATGTTTGTCAAATGCCAATTCAATTTTTGGTGAATGACGATGTCCAGGAAGCCTCGGCTGTGGAAACAACGAGGTATCCACAGGGTATATTGGCTCTATGGAGCAACCACACTGAGCGGGCTGGAGACCAAACTTGTGTTGTTGTATATCATTGTTTACACCAACTACTGGTAGTGTGATCTGCAATACTGCTGTAGCTTTGTTAACCTGAATTTGAAATTTTGACAACATTTCAAGGCAAAGCAAATAAATTTGATGAAAAATTGCAAGCCAAATTGTAAGTCAAAGAAAATTTCTGGCCTTATTTTTTCCAGAGTTGAGAACCCTGGAGATAATGTTAGACCGTGTTCTTATATTTATCATATACTGTCAGTGCTTTTGGGCTTTGATACAGATAAATTTTATTTGTTTTTTAGCCAAGAATTGGCTGGTCGAGAAGGTATAATTGTTCGGAATTAAACGCGTAAGATTGAGCGGTAATGGCTGCGGTTGCAATTATACATGGATACGCGGGTACTTGCCGCCGGCAGAAAGTCATTGCTATTCACGAGACACAATGTGTGGGTGCTTTTTTGGTGAATATTCAAACATGGCGGCAAATGTAGGTTGTCTCGCGCACTTTGTTTACAAGTGAGGCCTGACCACCTCCCTAGAGCAAAAAGCTAGCAATGGCACTGCATACAACCTATTAATTTAAAATCAAAATTAAAAACAATCTAGCCTCAGATTTTTGAAAAACTAAGAACAGTCAACCTGAGCGTAACTTTACTGGTTCTTAAAGAAAAGAGTGTACACTTTTGGCATGTGCATCTATTTGTAACAGTGTGTTGGTTGTGATTGAATTTAGTTACGAATTAAACATTTTCCATATTCTAAGACTTTATTCTAAGATATCAGTTATGCTAAAATTATATCAAATAGCAAACAAAAGTAATATAGCCACCAGACAATGGCGTAGACAGGAAGGGTGAGAAACTTTGATTTTCCTGACAAAAACCTGGCAAGCATTTATATTTTTTCATAAATTTTAACATAACATAACGACATCGGAACTGGAATAAATAAATCCTTCGTTATATTCAGATGTTTTTATGCTTATTTAGCTATGTTTAGCTTTAATTTCTTTCTTATCAAAACATAACAATTAGATAAACATAGACAACAATGTTAAATTTCCGACAAGACCAGAACTTTTCCAACAAAATAGCAGTTTAGCTTTGCAGGGGTTTTCCCCCTCTGACCCCCCTCTATCTACGCTACTGCCACCAGTACAGTTTAGCCCCCATAGCAATTAGCAATTAGCCAAACCAAAATAGCCATCAGAGCAATTAAAGCAGCCATCATTATCAAAAATTTCTGGAGGAGCATTCCACATACCCCCTAAAAGTGTCTGCCTTAGGCATGTATTACTATTTATTTTTTGTCCTGACCCGGGGCCCATGAATCTTCTCCGCGGCCCTGCCTGAATGTACCCATCTCTAAGAGCACTTTTCACCAGTGCAACTATTAGTGCAACTTTTCACCAGTGCATCTCTTTTCCTTTGGGGAACAAAGGTTACCTACCATTTCCATGCTGAGATTTGGGCGCTACGCTCGCGCGCACAAAAAAATGTCAAATGGAAATCGGCCTTAAGGGGCATATATTGAGTTTGACAAAAAAGTTCGGGTAGGCTTTTCATAACAAATCCTCACAGTTTGATAAAATATCTATTTCGTTTTGTATCAAATAATACATTCTTATACCCTTTTATTAATGTCATACTGAATTCAAAGATTGGTAAAAATCAAATTTGCTGTCCTAAAGAGAGGCTGGCTACGTGCTTCTCTCGAGTATAACGTCTGAGGCGCATCCAAATTCACATTTGGTCTTCTTAAGACAAGAGCAACTTTCGGGTGAGTCTTTTCGCTAGGTTATTTGTCTTAGTTTTTTTGGTAGTTTTCTTCGCGCTTATTATGAAATTCTCGCCGAAATTCTTTCATATTTTTAATTCTCGCACCCGGTCCCAGATCCGTAGAAAGGACAAACCATTCACATTTATAGCCTAGTCTGGCTTGGACCAACTTGTTGGAAAAATTGGGGATGTGACACTCCCTTACACCCCCAATTTTTGCCCCTGTCTCAGCGCACCAAACATTGAATGGTATTATATAGAATTATCTTGCATTGTTACCTCATTCCATTGTTTATATCTTACACGTTTGAAATTGCAAGTTGTTTTGAATCATCCTACCAAAACTAAGGAGGCCAATCCCAGATCCCTTGAGCTGTTTTATAAAAAAGAATTAAAGTAGGCAATAACTCTTGTAGGTCTCAAATTTGCATTGCTAAGCAACATTTATACAAGAAACTTTAAAATCTTAAGAAAATGATTATTTTTAGCGAAAACAAAATAGGGACAGGTTTTCAATTGAAAGGTGAAAACCTCTATTGATCGGCTTACAAAAAACTCAATTGCCATTGATCAAATCATTGCAGAAAAAGTCGTTTTTTAAATTAACTACGGAGAACTTCAACTAATTCAAGTGAACCATTTAATATTAATAAGGACTATTGCTTGTTTACGCTGTTCATGCGCTTAGTAACGATTTAAACATCAAGCCGTTTCGTGCAATGATTAATCGGGCAAATTGGATTACAAATTGAACGCTACGCAACATCCATTTTGGTATATTACTTTATAATTTTATTTGTTTGTCTGAGTTAAAGATTCTTACCGTTTTAGGACAGGGAAATGAATCAAGCAAATTATATATTTCTACTTTGTTTATTTTAAAACTGCACATCAAATCTCAACTTATTTACTGTTACTTGGTATAGTAAAGTCAGAAAATATTCAAAGATAAGAGTTTGAATGTTATTGTGTGAATGTTTTCAAAAGAAGCATAGGAGTTGTTTAAATTAAGACAGCTCGGAGAAAATTAATACCAGCAAATACAATGTAGCGAATAATAGTGAAGATAATGAATTCATTGAAAAAATTTAAGTTTTACACTGCAGCAGACTTTTGATGACGTAAAATAGAAAATAGGTTTTATCAACTGCAAACGATTGCGCTACTTAGCTGGTTTTTTACATGATAAAGTTAGATCTACTTAGATAGATCGGTCTTATATTTTTATCATTGAAAAGAAACACTGCTTGCCGCCACCGAATAACATCTGCTAATGGATTTTTGTCGCTTATTTTTTTACATGTTTTTTATGACGCCTTCGATTGAAAATGGATCACAGTTAAGTATTCCGAAGTCTTTAGACACAAATTAGATTTGGAGAGAGGTTTGATAAAATACATTCTGAAATAAATATTTACGAATGCACTTTCTAGAAAAAAGGCCTAAATAAAGCAAAACCTGAATGCAGGGCCGCGGAGAGAATTTCTGGGCCCCGGGTAAAAACGAAAGAAAAAAGCAAGGCACACCGGAGGCGACTCTTTTAAGGGGTCCGGGCTAAATGTTTGAGACGAGTGTTGCTAAAATTGCGGTTATTTTGGTTGCTGAAATTGCGATGGTGGCTATTTTTTCTCTAGTCTTTTCAATATAGTCAAAGTACGACTGGTATACTATCGTCATAATGTATGCATATTTCTTAACTATAAAGTATGCAATTCTTAGTCTTACGAAAGAAAGAAACGAAAGAAAAATCTTAGGAAATGAAGAGCGTTTAAATACTAAATTTGATCAAACGGACATGCTGCACCAAATAGATTTTCACTATTCAAATAATTTGAAAAATTTTACATGTAGCAATCAGAATGCAACCTTTTATTGTCAATAAAAAACTAGTTGATTCGATCTTGGAAGAAGCTCGTTTAGACGAGGGGCTAGATGTCCCAAAAAATTGAAGACCAAGGGAAATCAGTCAAGTTTATCTCTATCTACAAGTGAAACCAGGAAAAGGCCTTTGGTAAATTCAAGATTTATGTCGGCATTGTTAGTATTGATTGTGTTACAGCAAAGATAATTAGGCGATTCACGTCAATTGGCGAGATATGGGAGGGGTTCAGTATTCTTTGATTATACACAAGGTTGAAGATGACCTAGCAAAAAATTGCAAAATTCTGCGCAAAATAAAAGGATGACCTATCTCTTAACATCACCTGGTAGTCACTTTTTCTAAGGAGCATCAACAATTGCAGCTGTTACAGTTTGAATTTGCAACGCTTATTTCCCAATATTTTCATAGCATTAGGGTTGTTTTTGACTTTGCCTGCTAGTGTTGCATCAGCTAAAATATCCTTCAAATTGTCCAAAGAAACTGAAATTTCTAAAAAACTTTACTATAGCCCCATAATTGGCCCTTTTTACAGATGCAAAGACTTGGAAATTGTTTTGTTAACTAACTAGAAAATTACCTAAAGCTACCAGCTCTGTTTGACAAATATAATGGGGTTTTAATACTGTTGCAGCTTCTACCTTAATTCATTTTAAGGTTTTCCCTATTAATTTTTCTATTATTGGCAAGTTTTGATAATGGAAACGCTGAATTGCTAATTATTAATTGTTTATCAACTGCACTGCTTACAAAGTTATTATCTATAGGCCCCAAAAGTCATGGGCCTCCGGGTCAGTGACCCCCTTGACCCCCCTCTCATCAGCACTGCCTGCATGTACTGCTGAGGCTGTCAAGATTTACGCCAAAGCATGACGTAACAGGTTTTGAGGTTCCGAAAATTAATGTGACAATTTTGAAGGTCTTTAGGAATATAAACATACCCCCATCTATTGGGAATATTTTGCAGACATGTTCAGATACCTATTACTTGCAATTACCAAGACAAAAATTTGGAAGGTACCATTATGATAATAATAAGGGTCTTTTTCTAGGATTCAAAATGGCCGACAAGTTTGCTTGAAGGTAGAATTTAGACTTAGGTCTCGAATTAGGACGTGAAAGGAATATCAAAATAGTGGGTGTAACAAGTAAACATTGGTATAAACTTACAAAAATAGCATTTTGTGCGAAAATATGATAATAAATAGATCTATCTTGCCGTATTTCAGAAAAGAAGAAGGAAAGGCGAAAAGGATGAAAATGGCTTTCCGTCGTGAATCCGATTCTGTCAAAGACAGTACTTCAACGCGGGCAGTCTTCTCTGGACCTGACGGATTACGCGTGTGTCGCAGGGCTAACCTTGATCCAACCTACATCGGCGAATCAGTGTATAAAGGCCCTGAAGTTGCAACCAGTGAAATTCGACAAATGTTAAACGGAGGAGCAGGCAGTGTGCATTACCGAAGCAAAGCGTCATGGGTTGGTGAAGTTGGTTGGAGGGTCAATAAAAACGATTATTCAAAGTCAATTAAAGATGAAAACAAAATAAAAAGGACGGAATTTCGCAGTGAGCTTGAGAGAAAGGCTGGAAGTTACCCAAGAATAATTTAGACTTTATCCAATCAGTGTGTTACAGGATTAAATATTTTTCTGAAAACTCAACTTTTCCCAAACGGCTTTACCTGTAAAGTAATATATTTAAGACTTTAATTTGCAATTCAGGCCATTCGGATGTGTATGAGTCATGTAATTAACTGATTTGAACTAGAACCATGCTTCAAACTATCAAAATAGATGTCTCCAGCTAAGTTCATAGAAGGAGTTACAAATAATGTAACTTTTTGAAAAGCCAATTGATTCCTTCTCAACTCCCAAGAACTCTCATTGATTCTTATGATAGGAAATTACGTTTAAGACCAACAACATAACAAGCTGACCTGTAACTTCTAGCTGAGCAGCTCATTCACAAAGGTGCTCGTATTTATAAAATTTCAAAACAAGTTTGAATACCACTGATCGCTTGTAAAATTTATTTAAATTATAATGTCTATATTTTGCGTATTTTTTTGGGTGTATGTAGAATATCTATGTTTTTCGGTAAATAGTCAACAACGGAAGATACCAAGCACATGATAGACTATCTCGATTTCTTTTTCCTGACTCCAAATCTTAATTCACGGAGAATCTGTTAAATCTAAGACAAGTTTTTATTTTCTTCTTAACCTGACTGAACTCAAAAGTATTAACGTTTTGAAAAAATGCAAAGCAAGACAATCGCCACGGCCGGACAAATATTTTACAAAGATAATCGCAAAGACAGCAGTGTTTTGTTCATAATTTATAATTACGTTAAGAACTGGATACAAAAATCGAGTTTTTGTGGAATCTTTCGCAGTTCTAAACACAAAATCTTTTGGATTTGGTCGAAAAATCTGCTTTCACTAATGTTGGATGTTCTTATGTTGAACAATTCAAGTCACTGTTGTATATTGGAGCCGCGCAACACACAAGACAGGGCTAAGCTATGCCTAAAGCCAACTTGCCAGTCATTGCAACTTTCATAACGAATGCAAAACGAGGCTATATCACCAGGTTTTTTCCAAACACGAGGCTAATACAGTACGGTGACGTTGTAATGTCTTAGAAAACCCTGAATGAAAATGATGGATCAAGAACTAGAAGAAGAGACGGGTTTCCCGCGTGCAGCCATCAAGATTTTGCTCGATTCGCACGTCACCCCAAATTTGTATCAAAGTCATTTCAGTTTTTTCGAGCCACGTTAAAGTGAGATTGATTCTGTATTGCTCGAGCATAGTTTTGGAAAAATGTGAAAGTGTAACATCCTCAGATTAAATGTTCTTTCTCGAAAAAACAACCAAGTAATTGCTTGTACTTAAATAAAATAGCTCTTTCAGAAAACATTGCCACTTTCCTCATCAAATCAGCGCTTGAGGCTACATTCCCTCATCATAGGAAGAGACGACTGGCCATTGGTGCATCGGCACAAGTCGCTCCACCCTACCCATATAATCCCTAAGCCTGAAAAATAGCTTGATGAATTCAAGATGAAAAGCAACTTAAAATTCTGGGCAGGGTTGGGACAAGAAACGTTCATTTTTTCCCAACAGAGAGCAGATCCATCAGTACTACCTTAGATACCCAGGGACGATATGAGAGGAGAAGGAAAACATGACTTTCTTTAAGAGCAGAAACATAGAGAACTGTAAAGAGATTTCTGCAATGTAAATTTAGGCCTAACCTTTGAGAGATCAATACAATGACTAATGATTTGAAGAAGCACACTGAATTTTCCACCAAAGGAAAGAAAAAGACTGGAGAACAAAATGGCGTCTAAAGGGTATTTCAAAGAAGCACGATAAGCCCAAGCAACTTGATACAATCATCTAAGTCAAGGGACAAACTTTTGTGCGAACGCCCAAAATATGTCACTTCTACTTCTCTATTACTAAGGCATCAAACGCCTTAGGCTAATTACAAAATTTAAAGCTTACCGCTCAAATCTTGATAATACATTTCAAGCAAAATAATAAGATAAAATTCTACAGCATCCTTTGTAAAATGAATCTTGTGGAACTTCTGATACAACATTTGCTAAGAAATTATCTATGTTGTTTATCTGGACGAATTCATTTTGGCGTTCTGAATATAAATTGTTGCAGCCAACGCATTTTTATCGATTGTTATTTCCATCATTTCCATGATTCATGTTTCTTTAATTAAAAATAATGAAAGCCTCTAAAACCCTGATAATAATTGAATACATAAATACACAGTGTATTTAATACAAGCTAAATCTATGAGATTGCAAAAGATTAAATGTAAACTTCGTCATAGTCATTATTGTTTATGCTTCATTGGAGGAGCATTCCTAATGGATTAGGACTGCTTCGATTTGATAAAGACCTTTATCCAGAATCTTGATGAATAAAGTTGGAACTGGTTATCTAGATTTTTAACTTTCCAATTATATTTTTAAGTCAATAGAAGATTCTATTTCTTGACGAGAAAGACGTATTAAGACGGAGAATCGTGTCATTTATTTGTTTCGAATAAAAAAACCAAAGCTCAAAAATAAAGCGATTTCCATTTTCTTCTTATCAAATTTCTTTCTTAACACAAGCATCAACAAAGCTTAGCTAGCAGTGCACTCTTGCAAGATTGCAGGATATTAATCGAAAATTTAATTTAGCTGCCCGTTTCTGAAATCTGTTTGCCAAGGGCCGCAGAGTATTTTATAGATTGAGAGGGTTAAAAAGTTTCATGCTAAACGTGGTGAAATCCACGAGCAATGCAATTTTAGCCCTCTTCAGCCCCTCCTCCTCTTCCGCGGTCGCTTTTGTATGTGGAAGGAAGATGACCAAGTATGCTAGAAATCTACTTTCTGCAACGTATCACCTTTTTTGTGATATTATGAATTATGCATGACAAAGCGGCAAGTAAAGTGACTAAAATCTGCTGCATTTGAAAGCCTAAAACTCTCTGATTGCCAATCTGATTGCAATTTCTGCATTGTTTTGCAAGCAAATCTAGGGTATTTGGTTTGTTACGATGTTTACCCACAATTAATCATTTTTCTTTTATTATGTGCGTGAATTTAATAAAAAGTCACCGACAGTGATTCCCTTTCACGATCCACCTTTTTTCGTCTAAAGTTCACCTAAATCCGTAATTATCCTTCTGAATTCATCATACTAATCTCAAAGGGATGAAAGGGTTGTTAGAGGTAATCTTGAGTAGATGCAAATGCCCTGTCCGTACTGCTGCCTAATTTCTAAAAGTCGACAAAACCAATTTTTTATTCATCGACTTAAAATGACTTACTTTTAGTGACCTTGTTTTATTTTCAATGATTTTGGATTAAAGATTAATGATTTTAATGATATTTATTTTTGATGGCCTACAAACGTAACTTTTGCAACGCTGTAACGCTGGGTTTCTCACATAGCTCCTTTGCAAATGACGCTTAAGAGAAAATTAAATAACCATTTCCCTAGATTTCAAACAAACTAAATACATAGTTTTAGCTACGACGAAGAGACCTAGACACCTCATCAGAAGCCCACTTGCACCAGCCTACATAGTGTTTGAATCTAAGCATGATGTTTGTGTGCATACCAAAAAGAAATTAAGTTCAGGCATTGGCAATACATGGCGTTGATAAAATATTAAGTTCTAATTCGATTCACTGTAAAAGGGGTCTGTGAGAACTATTTTTTTGCCTTCTAAAGAATATGCCAGAAGGATTTTGAAAACCATTAAGCTAATTCTGAAGATAAAATTTTGCAAAATGATGGCAGCTGAAATGGTACCTTAAAAAGTATTGAAGTAATGAGGTCACAAAAAATATTTTTGGAATTTTTCAATCTTGACCATATTACCCAAAATGCATTATAAACTACTACTAAATGTGGAAAATAATTCAAATATGTTACAAGTTGGCTGAGATATGGCTACAAAAAGTATACAGGTATTCCCCATCAAACCTCTTGCAATTTGGTCTTTTTTATGTACCAGGCCATTAGCAAACTTGAAATGAACCATTTCTCATCCAATTTTGAACATATCACACTAATTTTGCATAGTGAAAGGTATTTTATGCCGTTCTTTGAGGTTATATTGTCAAAATAAAGAATATGATGACCTCACACTTTGGTACTCTATATTTAACTTCTTAAAAATCCTGCATTTGTTTCTTTCGTTTGCTCTATATCTGTGGTGGGCAACCAAATTTGGCCAGTTAGAAAATTTTAAGTGGCCTTCTGACTTTCAAAATTGAATATTCAAAAATTAAAAAGTTTTATGAAAATGATAGCTTGCTGCGTAAAATTATCGATCAACGTAAAATGTTTCGTGTCTGTAGTATTGAAGCCCATTAACAAGCAAAAAGAATGGAGACGTCCACAAGCATTTGTATTTTGAAGCAGTTTTCCTCGTAGATGAAGTTGATCAGGTATAAATACTTCACAAATTCAGAATGAATAAGCATGTAGATGCGCTCTTTCTCTATTGGTTTTGACCTGACTTTGGCAAGCTGGCTAAAGCAGAACAGCCCCATACCTCCATAGATCTAAATTGCAGCACAAATGGGGAATATCATGTTCCGTTGAAATTCTAGTCAAAATTTGGTTGAAATTGGGAGATATAAAGGAAACATCGTATCCGGTGAGGAAACATCGATTATCTGTTGAACCAGGTAAGTTGCAGTTCTGCGTTGATATCTTGATATATTTCTTCATTGAAAGACACTTTAAGATTCTGCCCAGACCTTCCTGGCCCAACCCGCTCCTCCATTGTATGATGTAAATTTGGCCCCCGGGATGAAAAGGCTGCCTGTCCCTGCCCTAAATAAACGCAAAACAGCAATTATCTTGCATCTGCAAAAGTAATATGTTCCAGCTGGACAAACGAAAGTCAAGTTGCTTACCAGCGATCAATTTGAGTTGAATCTTGTGATAAAATTTTGCTAGCGTATTTTAGAAGAGATCTAAAGGTATAAATTTTCCACTGAAAATAGTAAGCCTACAATTAGAATGATAATAACTTGAGGACCAAACGTTGCAGAAGATGCAAATGAGGATCCATGAGCTTATTACTACCAAATGCTGGGTCGTAACTTCAAAAACAAGTTGAAACACTTTTTTTATTGACATCATTTTCCCGAAAATAGAAATGAAAGGCCTGGCCACGTGTTTCACAGATGACGTCAATGACAATAACTATTTGATACAACACAGAATATTGATCTATCTACGTCACTACTCATTGGATTTTCGGACGACGGAGGAGAAAATTCATAGACAAACCCTTTGAAAAGATAAAAACACCAATCAAACAAAGAATGATAATACAAACAATGAAATAAAGCGGAAATATGACATTTTGAAACTTGCTATAATGATGTAAAAGAACATATACCTCTAAACTCAGATGAATCTGTTGTTAATCGACTGAGATGTGGTCCTTGTTCTTACATTTATCAACCAGGCAAATCTACAGCAATCCATTTGCCATCTCGTGCACTTCACTGACTACACCTAATTTAGCATATTTAGACGCCTTTTGCATTCTTTCTGGTTTTGGGGTAAGAATTTTGAAGTTTAAAAAAATTGATTTGCTTTGATGATATTTTTTTGCCATCCCTAAACTGTGCTGATATGATGGGTCTCCCATATGCTCTACCACGGTTTTAGAAAAACTACGAGGACCATCGTGGCTGAACAACGATCAGTAGGGGGGCGTTCAACCATCTTCTTTGCACCATCTTGAAAGTAGCACTGAATACAGTTAGTATTGTATGTGGTTAGAAGTTCTGGAATTCTTTGTTCAGAGAACCCATAAAGCCGATGTTGCTCATATTGATTCTTCAGTGATCAGCCAGAAGCATTTGCCCCAAAAACTGTGTGATCCTTTATCTTTGCACCATGCACTAAGAATGCTTTAATTTCCCAAACTTTAATTTGAATAAACAATATGGAGAAGGAATAAGAATTGATAAAGCAAAAGTACAACTTTGTACACGAAAATTAAATATTATTGCGATGTATCGATCATAACTTTACATCAGGAGAACAACAATATATACACTATGTATCTATGGAAAATAAAAATTTTCTCGACCACGCCCTTCAACGGAAAACGCGGGAAGCTGTTTTTTAGTATTTTTTATTTAATTCGAAATTCATGTAAAGGAATTTTCTCCAGCAGAGCTTTTTTTGTTAGGGGGTTTTTTTGCCAGAACGAAAATCGAAATCGATCTGTTCAATCCCCCCCAAAAGGATTGTAGTAAAAGTTCCAATTATTTTGCATGCAATGTACTTAATCTGGGGATATTGAACCTCTGTAGTACCATTTTGCATATTTTGACTGCGTAGTTCTTAGTCGAAATTCATCCCAAGGATTTTAAGGACTTAATTTGTCCATAATCGTATGCATCATGATTGATCAATCAAACAGGATAATGCTTTCATCACTCAACCCGTCAGTTATCCTTCTGCGATACTTAAACTTGTTTTCAGGTTAGGACAGCCTTGTTTGCTTAGTGTTTGCCTATTGTTTGCCTGGTGTTGCCTAGTGTTTGACTGGGCCTTGCTTCTGCTTGTCCCGTTCATACCAATGATTTTAATAACACATGAATTTGCTTTTTAAGCAATACAGTATGTTGTTAGAGTATGTTTTTTAAGCGACACAATACATTATAAAGCATATGCTGATGACCATCAACGTTATGAGATAAGATTAAACTTACATTCTGCTGCTTATCCAATACAGCAAATATGTTTCGAGCAACCCAAACAGTGTTAATTCCTGCAGCGTGTCGTCCCTCTGAAACTTAAGAAGACATCAGGTACTTAGATAAGTCAAACACAAAACGTAAACAAAGAAACTGAAAATCTAATGTTTTGATAACAGGAAATCTGATGGCTCTCTATACTGAAAAATGAAACTCAAAAACCATTTTTTTTCGAAAAATTCTATCCAAAATGAAAACCATTATATGAAAGGTGAATCGCTGGGTAGAGGAATAGTTTTCTTACCGAGCATAAGTTTCATATGTAGTAAGCAATGTTACATATCACGTTACCTTACTACGTATGCTTCAAAATGCACTTGCTATTGCCATATTAACTTACTGAGATGAGAGTAATAAGTTTTGTGCGTCATTAATTCGCTTCAACCAACTCCCTTCAAATATCAGACTTGAGTCTATTGTAATTTAGGGTATATTTTTCTAAAAATTTTTCAAAAAATATTGCCAGAATAAAGATGATTTTTAACGGTGCCACAGCACACAGTACTTCAGAGCATTGTTTTGGCAATATATCTTCTGATTTCTATAGTGACTTGACATTAAATTATTCCATTCAGACATTTATATCAAATAGTCTTTTCATTTCAGGCTTGATAAACCATATTGGAATTATCAAGCATGACAGCATTTAAAATGCCTATTGAATCTAACGAAAATTAACAATTATTTAGAGGATTTGAAATGAACTCGTTTGATTCCATCCACTGCAGTATTAACGGCGTATATACTACTTAAAGCAACTTCCAACTTGCCTCAAAGGCATCTAATATATTGTAGAAAGAAGAGGTTCTATGGAGGAGTCTTGAAGTAAATAACTTGTAATTTTGGTCATTGATGTTCATTAAAAAGCAGATAAAGTCTATTGTGCACATAAGGGATGTTGTCTTTTAAGTATAGTTCATGGAAAGCTGAACATTTATTTGTGATTTTATTGCTGTTAACAAAAAAGTCAAGCTGTCGGTCTTTTTGGCAGTATCAATCTACGATTCTAGAAAAAGAGATCCATAGTAAATTACATCGTTGTTGACAACCGATTTAGAAGTTGGGATACGCTTGTTGTCAACTTTGTCAATTTAGTTACAGTTACACCATACAAAACGTGTCTCCAACAATTGCAACATGATTTCATTGGAGACGTTTTTGTGTCAAAACGACTTTAATCTTTTCATCAATTAAATTTGATATAAAAAAATCATCCTTTTGAATTCGGGTTTGAACCAAAGCAGGGAGGTCTCCACCCATCACCGTCGCAAAAAGACAGAGAAAGAAGTCATCTTTTACAATAAATTTTTATTACAAAAGACCATATTTGATAGATCTCAGAATCCTCCCATCAAACTACATCACTTCTGATGAAATGTAGCTGTAACATTTTTTCGAACTCTATACTAGAATAAAAGCACCAAACCAGACCGAGCTCAAGAGTTAGACAAAGAAGTAAGAAAGGAATGGGTGCAGTACTCTTCAAATTAATCATTCCCAGAACTAAATAAAAATATGCAAAAAAAAATTTTATTTTCCTGGCATCAAGAACTGGAATGATTTTCCTGAGAACATTCGAAAGAGATGATCAATCGAACCAACGTTTGCACTCACAAGATTTAAAAACGACTCTCTGATGGAGCAGTGGATTAGATTGTTTTATTTTTTACCGTCAAATGAAAGTTCTTAATCGGTTATCAGCAAGTCAATTTTATCTGCTTAGAGGATAAATGATAAACGAAAGTAGAAAAAAATTCTCATACGGTCTATTTAAAAGGAAATAACATTGCGGAGACAGGAGAGAGGTGGTGAAATAGTAAAGCTCTTTTCGCCACATTTTTACCATTTTGTCAGTGAATCCACTGATCTAAAACAATTAGAGTTGAGAATTTAGTCGGTTAATCCATCAAAGATAGACACAGCTTCCCTCCAGTGCTTGAGAACTGGAGTGATGGTGCTTTAAAACAAATAGCTAGAACACAAAAACATTATCAGTACAACCTGCTGGATTAGAATTGAAAAACTGTCTTGCAGAATTAGTTTTGCAATAGAAATTTGACTATTCTCTGTTAAGTTGCTGGTAAAAGAACCAAAACAACATAATGTCCCTATTGCAAATGCAGACTATGCGAAAAGAAAAAACAGGTTAAACTTTACGAAATAAGAAGATTTGAATGTTTTGATAAGTGTAACGTTTATAAAATTTGTTCTGTAAGCTCCTTTACATGTTTGGCATTGGCCCCGCCTATTGGTCGGGAAGATGAAGCACAAGAAGCCACGAAATAAGTTTCAATTTATCGCCTTTTGAAGTGTTTTAGCAAAATGTTTTCAATTTAAAAGAATCTTAAAATCTGTTATTGAAAGTGCTGACAAAGGATTTCAATACTTGTTCAGATCAACTCCAGCTTCAGTTGGCTGATCTCTCCTAAATGCATCATTACCAAATACTTCCATCCTATTCCGCCCTATCACGTGAAGATTTTAGCTCCGATAGCAAGCAACCGGCTTGATTATTTGTGTTCGGATTTCGGCCATATGCTTACTGTAAAGGACTCTAGAATGTGTGACTGCAACTGTGCGACTTGAAAATTAATTGTAGATTCAACTGGGACCTTGGTGGACAGATAATTCGATTTACAAAAGAAAAATGCAAAGAATAATTATCCGAAACAAATGATTAGTCAAACTATGACGTAACACATGCAATATCTAATTGTAAGATCGAGAGGCCAGCACGAAAGAGCGGCTGTTAAAAGCTTGAAATAAAAGATTTCAGGCAGGTAGCATGCAGTACGATCTGATAAGCGACATGAAAACATGATAAAGCACAGTTTGCAAAAACAAAGGTCCTCGGCGTTAGTGGCTTTCTTTCTAACAGTTGGTGACTTATAAGCCATCAAAAACGCAGTTGTATGAGAGAAAGCTGCAAGGTTAGTTGTGTAGGACGAAATGCAGCAATTCAAAAATAGTTTCGTATTCCCTCTAAGCTTGTGGCATTAATATTTAAAAAGAGTAACAGAGTCTCGTTCATATGCGTAAAAACAAAAATCATTTCGGCTTTATTTAGAGAAACTGGACAATGTGCTTTTGTTTTCAATATCCCTTAAAACTTTCAAAAACTTTCAAAAATGGCCTTCTGTTAAGCGAATAATGTAAAGCTGTAGAAATACTGCAACAGCCATGCAGTCATCAGTTCGTACAGTGGATTCTTTGTTAGGCAGAAACAAGTTGAAACAAAGGTGACTGTTTTGCAATTTCTTCCAAGTGTTTATGTCTCCGTATTTCGTATTTCGTAAGTCGACATTGTAAAAGACTTGGAATACTGACAGAAATTATATTTTACTGAAAATCGGAATACAATACTTACGTTAGAAACGATGAAATTTTTTCTCGACAAATGTCAAGTCTTTCTTAAAAGAATTTATATTCTTACTTTTTTAATGAATTATCTAATCCCAATAACTGATTAATCACTAGATTCTGAACTTCCACTAGATTGCCTTTTAGTTTTACCGACTGTTCGTTACATGTAGTTGGTTTAGAGGGAGTTCGTTTGTTACATGTAATTCGAACAAATGCGGCGACGAAATACGAAGATCGGAGTATCATTCTTCTTGATAAAACGTCTATAGATTTTTGCAAGAGTAGAAACGACTTCAGTTTGAAAACTGCCACAATACTTGAGCTGACCCCCGGATAGTTGGGCAGGTGCTAATGCACTAGAGTGGTTGGCTTTTTATCAATTGCATTTTTCTCGGTTACCTTGAAATCATACCGTCAGCTAGCTAAAGCGATTTCTCTTCGTCTTGTTTCTTATTGCAGCTGCATTTTTCTGTCCTGAGTTTCAGACTTGACTTGATGTCTTTGGCATAAACACGGACGACGTAGCATTGCTTATAATCGCTTGAGGTGAGTTTGTTTTTGGTATGTTAAGGATCGTTATTTCTTGCCACCTTGATTACAGAAACATTTTTCATTGTAGAAACTTGTAGGTCATTGTGGAATATTTAATCTGTCGTTTCTAAGGCTGTTTTTTTAATGTTTTTGCGTTAATTTCTGTACTGATTAAGTTAACGGCCACCTTAACAAGTTGTTGCAAAGAACCCAATTATCTTCATGTCTTGCGAGGGCTTGTTGTGAAATAAGGAAGGGTTTGAAAGTAAATCTAGCTCATTTTGCGACCAAGCTTCAATGATCTTGCTTTATTGTATTTAGAAACAAAGTATAAACCACGTTCTGAACTGAGTGAATCATGAACAGTCAGAACAGCTTATGCTCTTTGACTTACAGATTATTTGCTAGGAATGAGTTAAAAGCATTTAAAAAAATTCTATTGAAGATTCCTAGATTTAGAGATCAGCAATACTAACGATCCTAACAAAATATTATTGAATTGAAATGTATGGAAACGATTAACGCGGCAACATTTAATATTGAGATTTGTTGAATGGAATATAGGTTAAGATCAAAGTAGTTAATGAAATGAGAGCATTGTGACCAGGGCTACTAAAAATAGCTTCCTTTAATGACAAAGAGACTGGCTATGCGTGAAGTCTTCATCTCTTCAAATACCTGCTATAAGGAATGAAGTACTAGAATACAGTGCTAAACTTAGAGACAATAATGAGGATTTTGGCAGCGGCTGCTTTAGCTACGGTTACGGTAGCGGCTTAAACTATAACAGTGGCTGCGTCAACGATGGCGGTGGCTGCGTTAAACGACATCTGCAACGAAAGCGGAGAGCGGCGGACGAAAAAAACGGTGGTGATTTGATGCTGTTTTTTACTTTGTGCGAATCCTTACATTCTTTGCAACACGAGAAAGAGTAAAAGTGATCTCGAATTCTAAAAAGCAGCGAATTTTTTCAATAGAGTTCGTTGTCGGCACCTTCGAGAAAGATGTTTTTATCTAGATGAACGGCTAACGTAAGATGTCAAGGACGACCTTCACTTTGCAAGATCGACTTGGCGTAGACTGGTTGTTCACTGGCATTGAACAAATCAGAATGGCTGAAAATTTCAGAAATTTAGAAGAAATATTGGCGACCTAGGTGCAGTTAGGAAGTACCGTTTTTGATCTATTAAACGCCTGATCGTATACTAAAAAGTTTTGCTTTTAGAAGGGGCGACTCTAGGATAGGGGCGACTACTAGAGATGGGGGTTTTTAGCTTTGAGAAAATAGTGGATTCAAATGCCTTCCATAGCTCTTTCTCTGAAGAAGAAGAAAATCAAGAAGAAATGTTTCTAGCCATTTCAATGTTGACTGGATTCAAAGAAGAAGTACTTAAGGCATTCTGTGAATTTGTTTAGGGAACTGGATGTTGTAGACCCGGAGACGTTTCGTCGATTTCATTGCTGGGACAAGAAACTTTTAAAATATTCTGTTAGAAGTTGCTCTTTGTATACGGAAAGAAAATCCAAGAATAAGACCGTCCATTTTTGCTCATCAAGAGAGAATAGATCTGTGCTATTGATGGTGCGCATGCGCTTTATTGCCCAGTCGTAAGGAAGAAAACTGCCGTCCCAGCACACAGCAAGCAATGTGTCACGAATGACAAAAATATCAAACATGTTAGACATTTTACTTTTTTCACGAATGACAAATTGGTTACGCACAGACGCGCCGATCATAACCGAGACAAGGTCTGTGACCAAGATGTCTTGCTTCATAAGCCAAGGCAAAATCATAATGTATTTAACCAAAAGCGCTTGGACATCGCCGGCAAACAAATGCTGTTTCAGTTTTCAAAACAGTGAAAAGTCGAAGAAAAAATTGGCGATAAATGGCCTGCTCGAAAAAGAGAAAACGGAGGACGGTTTAAAAGATGATTTTTGCCAGAATGGGATCTCCTTGATTGTTAATGCAGGTGGAGTTTTGTTTATTCAAAAAAGCATTAAGCAACATTCAGATTAACTTGTTTAAAGTAAGCTGGTAAAATTTCAAAAGTTTTTAAGGCCCTGTCATTTCCGGGGCAGTCAGTTACTTTCTCTTTAATAACGTCTATCCAGATGTGCCCTAAAATGAATTTTTTGTGAAAACAGTACAAAAAGACCTGAAGGGTCGAGTGCAATTTACAAATTGCTTATTTTTTTGTTTTTATCTAATATAGATTACTGTTTTGAATCGCAAGCAAGTGGTTATCAGTGCAGTATGAGTTTTGCTAGCTGGGACAAGAACGCCCAACACTTTGTTTTAAAAGAGTGTTACTCTCACAATAGTGTTAAATGACTCGTAATAATGATCAATAAATTTGCATTTTTAACCCTTAAAAAAGTTTTTGTTTTCATTTTCAAAAGAGATTAGATGAAAATACCTGGTCAATCACAAAATAAAATAAGTTGTATCATTACAATCAAAATATGCTTGGCTATATTGTTATAATAATAACGATGATAATCATGGTAGTGTGTTCATTATTATGATAATTATTGCAAAGTCAGCAGGGACAGCAAAAGTTTGCTCACTACGGCGGCACTTGATGCTAGCTAGAACGACAGCAGAGGAAAAATCTCTAAGACTAACCACCTGACTGGAGCGCTAGAAGTGCCTCCTGTGGAGGAACAATGCATTTATCGTCAATATAAAAGAGAAGATAATTGCGTTTAAGTTGATTAAAGCTGCACGCTAAACGGTAGCGTTCTTTCAAGAATGAGCAAAATCCGTCAGTGCACTCTGTAATCGTACTGATAAGTGTACAAAGGAACGAGTGACACCGTTCATGGCAAAGTCAGAACAAAAAAGTTTCTTTTGGAATATTCGCCTACTAATTTCCTTGGTTGATATTTGCCTGATGCAAAGTTGAAAGTGCAACAGGATTGCGACTTTGTTATCGGCTATAAGATCTGCATACAAATAGGCAACATTGAATCATGCAGCACAAATGAAGACATATTAGCGAATCCTGGATCAACTATGCATAAATCTAATACTCGAAGTAGATCATTAACGGCACAGCTATGCTTATCTCGTAATTCTGATAAATCTCTTTCCTCTGAGATGCAATTACTCTACCGTTAAATTCTAGACAAAGCGGGATCCATTTTCAGCGTCATACCTCATCGCCCAGCTTCTCTTATAGCAAAGCTTCTGTCCGTAGTCTGACAGGGAAATATTTTTGAAACCCGGTCTTGTACGCTATGGGGTACAAACATGGTGATAAGCGCTATTGTAGTTCTTGGACACAGATATTGGTCCGTCGTAAGTAACATCGTAAGTCCGAGTTTGGAAAGTAAATGTTTAACGACCTCTAAAAAATACCCAGATGACACTAACCTGGGCAATTTAGGAAGAACTTGTAATATATCATTCATTCCACGCGCTTAAATGATGTGTCAATTAGTGATCAACTAAATGAGCTGTCACACTTCTACTACACTTCTATCATCTTTCCAGACACTTTAACACAAATCCGCTGGTATGCGGAACAAGCCGCTTCTTCTCTTATATTTTTCAGATTCACTTCTGGATCTTTTTATTCATTTTATCTAATTGAACAGTATCCGCTACCGATGTGATCCCGAAAGGCAACGAAGGTACTAGAGTATCTGATATCATTTCTTACAGAGCAGGCAGGCGTTTTGCCAATGGAAACTTTCTGCTAGGCAAAGTTATACGCTACAATACTCACACATCTTTATATCTGCCGCCTGAAAATAAAGTCTATCTATTTGGTACTAGATTCGATTTATTCAACTGTTTTGTGACACCAACGCCGTGTAAAGAGGAAACTGGACATAAAAATTGCATTTCTCAAAAATCAATGGCTTTGGGTAGGAGATGAGTGAGGGAAAAGCAATGGCCCCCCAATCAGTGGTCATACTAAGAAATTATACCTAATTCTTATACATCTGACGAAAAATAAACTGGAAAAGTTGGGCATATTAGTCCTTAAAGTATTTTGATATTACACACTAGCGATATTACATATTTCTTCATTCCCTTTAAAAGTGCTGTTAACATTTTGGTTGCTTAATGATACAGCTGGAATTGTGACAATATAATTACAAAGAGTTTTTTTTGCAATTGGATAGTTTGCTCATTTTCAAAAGTGGTGCCCTTCTGTTTAAATAAGGGTTACAACTTATTTCCTTGTTAAAAAAGGAAGCGCTTATTAAAATTGGACTATGCGGTTACTAAAGATAAGAGTATATATAATTACTAGGCTTGTTTGACTTGTTACTTGTTAATTTGCTTGCTTGCTTGCTTGCTTGCTTGCTTGCTTGCTTGCTTGCTTGCTTGCTTGCTTGCTTGCTTTCTAGCTTGCTCTCTTGCTTGCCTTTTTGCTTGCTTGCCATGCTTGCTTGCTTGCTTGCCTGCTTGCTTAATTGTTTGCTCAATTGCTTGAATGCTTGCTTGAATGCTTGCATGTTTCTTGATTGTTTTGCTTGGTTCCTGGATTTATTGCTTTCCTGCTATGTTTCTTGATTGTTTTGCTTGCCTTTTTGCTTGCTTGCCTTCTTACGTGCTTGCTTGCCTTCTTGCTTGCCTTCTTGCTTGCTGGCTTGCCTGCTTGCTTAATTTTTCGCTTAATTGCTTGAATGCTTGCTTGAATGCTTGCATGTTTCTTGATTGTTTTGCTTGGTTCCTGGATTTATTGGTTTTCTGCTATGTTTCTTGCTTGCTGTTTGCTTGAGAAATGAAAGCGCCACATCAATCCAATTCAATATTGTAATGCTAAGTTCCACATTTTGAAATAAGCAGAGGCTTGGAATAAAAGTACTTATATCCATGTGCAGATTGTTTTATGCATTTGAAACCAAACTCAAGTGAATCGAGTAGGAGCGCACAGTGGGCACAAGACCCTTGAATCTACTTACAAGAGATAATCAGTTTAGGAAGGACAAGAACTTGAGCACCCAGCGATTTCTAAGCGCTCAAGGATCTACGGATTTTCATTGTCGCTGGTAGGGCTTATTTACAGTTGATTGGCTGCGAAACTCAAGTCTTTAAATTCTAGTCCAAACTTCATGGACTTTAATGTAAACAAACTGTAGGAATCAAAGCAAAACTGGTGGCCGACCTGTTTGCGGTGGGCCAAGGACTAGCGTGCATTTTGTAGCCAAACCAGTCCTTGGTGCTCTTCGATTTGTTATGGTGTGATTCTGACATTGGGAAACGAGAGCCTAGGTCTGTTGTTAAAGATTCTCAATTTCATATACTTGCTCAAGCATATGTTGCCGAGATTTGGATAATCAAGGTGAGAAATGTTTGCAGTTGTTTTGAAAGCATGATTGTGTCTTTCAATGTTAGTTGTAAGAATCTGTTAGACAAAATCACTACATTTGCAATGAGATAAACAGAGAGAAATAGCACAATATCAACTGCTGGTTCAAAAATATACCTTTTTGCTGCTGATTGCTTCAAGTATTTACAAAATATAAGATTCTGCGTTAGATTATATATTTTAAGACCTCAGATGTTCACTGTGACTGAGAAATCCTCTATCTGTTTTGCCAGCGTTTCAATATTTCACAACAGTTATTAATTCAGTTAATAAAATTGAATCGATACGGTTTGATCTAAATTTAACAGATTAAATTTGCATTCAAACTTTAGTAACAAACGAAAGTGTGCTGATAACTAAAACATTGAGAAAAATTGGCTGAGAATAAGAGAAAATGATTGAGAGAATGGCATTCGAGAAAAATTGTTTGCAATAATCAAACAAAACAGTGCTATCTTTAGCAATTGATGGATGTCTAGCAGTGTCTTTGTTTATTGTTGCTTACAATAAGCATTATGTTTCGCAGGTTTGTCAATAATGCACTCTTTGTTACAAAGCACGAAGCTGTTTCTAAAGTAAAAGACATCGATATACATTTTTAGAAGAATTTCCTCTGTTTTCATTCCATATGAAATGATGACAATGAGAAGTCTGTAAAGAAACTTTTCCGTTGAAAAACTTCTTCAAAACTTCTGGTCAGATTGATAAAAGCAATGAAATTCAATATCATAAAAATGTGAATTGATGGTTACTTTTGTCTAGTGCAAATCTGAACGGCGGGATGGCATTCTACAAGATGCTTGGCAACAGGTCTTTTGGTCGTTACGTTGATGGAATTAAACTGCTTGCATAGGCGTACGGGGCGGGGGGCGGGGCTTGGGGGGCTTCAACACCCCTAGATTCTGGCAGCTGATTTTTTCGGGCAAAATTCGGGCAGGAATCTTCTCCAAAAACAAAAAGTATAATGAAAAACTACATGTTGAACATGTTTGAAAATATCTGCGGCTTAAAAGCGTATGTAGAAACTTTTTGGCAAATGCTTCGACTATCTAAAATAAGCCCAGGGCTTGGCAAAGCGAATGGAGGACTGTTCTCCGCCGAGCACCTATGTCCACTGCCTTGGCCATTTGTTAATCTTGCAGAAAGTGAGTCAATGAGAAATGGACTTGGTGCTGTTCAAGGTCTCTACAATACCACTAAGGCCAACACCGAAAGACATCTAATTTCAAGAGAAAAGTTGAACATGAACTGTCATTTAGGTAATAGGAACAAAGCGAGACGCACTTGTCTTGCCAGTGGAGGAAGGCAGACGACAGGACACTTATTTTCTTTGCAAGAATAAAGACCCCGAAACCCATCTAAAAAGCAATGTAGAACCAATTTAATTTATTTTACAATGTAATGGATAAAGCTTTGGAAGAAATCTGTGCGCGATTTAGTGACTATCACATTTTATGTGCTTTGGCGTTACAGAGGCTTCAGGGGCCCTAAGCAAAAAACTGCTACGAGACTTCTATTCACGGACAGCACGAAGATCACATTAAATGGTGTAGAGCATGTCAAACACGATAGAAAAAGATAAAAATGAGGATTATTTTCTCGTTAGCTAGGGAGAACTGAGTTTTAGAGCTTCGGTTGAGGAACTCTCAGAGTTGAAGAACTTTAAAGTACCTTGGACCCCTTTTAGTCGAGGGCCCTTGGATGTTTCCAACGATAGTTTGGATAGTTTGCCTTGAGGTAGTGCCGTGGAAAATTATCTAATTTTAATTAATTGGTCTATAAAATTGAAAAAAAATTATAACTATCCGCAAATAATATGCCGTTGATAGAAAAAGCTGAAAAATGCCGAATCAAGGTGCTCTAAACTGTGTTACGCCACAGGCCCGTGATTAGGGAATGCAAGCGTGAATGCTAATCCTTAAACAGAAATCATCTGGCTTGCTCCTTCTACAAGTTGATTATGAGTTTCTGACCTCCTAGAAATGGAACACAAACTGTTCAATTATCACAAGAATAGGCAGGTGAGCAAAAAATGCGTGAATTGCTGAGAATTATGCAAATCATATTCACAAAAAATATCGATAAAATGATCTATATATTTCGTCGCTGTCGTGGAAGAAATTCGCTTTTTTGATGAAAATGTGTAAAGTTTCAATAATACTTATTAGTTAACATAATTTTAATGACGTTGAATTTTAATCATTTTTTGACTAATATTAGAAGCTCACATGTGTTAAAGTATACTCCGTATTTGGGTGTTATTATATTTCGGGCAAAAAATTCAGCCCCCCCCCCCCTATCTGAACTCACCCCGTACGCCTATTAATGCTTGCAGCAGTCAGTTACCCATAAATTCTTCACTAAGTTATAGTTCTTCACTAAATTCTTCAAATTTGCTGGTACCATAGAAGAAAAGAAAAATTTGAACAGCAAAATTTCATAACATTAATAGCAAAAGGGATTGTTCTTTTTCTGATATGTGCACTTACTTCATGAAGCTTCAAATAACTCTTGATGTTCTCAGCTGTAAAATGAGCCACAGTAAGGGCTTAACAGAGTGAAATTCAACACAGCGAGCAAATATGATGTGATATTGCCCACCCATTGAAACTCTGAGGGCCCGGAGAAGCTCAACGCTAGTCATCCCACTCTCTAAGTGAAGTTGTTTATTGGACAACAATATGTGAGCTTCAGGCATGAGAGAATAAGGCAACACCGTATGTCTTTTCCTGTTCTTCGGTTTCTGTGGTGCTCAGAACTTGCAATAAGATTTCATGATATATTGCATGAAACATAATATATTCATGACATGATATATTGCAAAAAATAAAGATAAATTTTTTTCATATGTTTCTGGGGTTTGTTGGGGATTGGCGACACTAAAAGTGATCGGGGCGGGGTTTGGTAAGCCAAGAATACTATTCCTAAAAGGCAAAGAAATAAAGTTGGTCTGAAAAGTTTCTTTCTGATTTGGATTTGGAAAGGTATGTTTGCATTACAAAGAAACTAGTAGTCATGTTGTTGAATGTGTTAAAACGATGGAAGTGTGGACAGATGGTTGTAAAATTACTCACGATTGCTGTTAGTTAATATCAGAATAAATGCACTGAAAGCAACATTGCACTTCTCTGTAGCTACGCGATAGAGATTAGAGAGTAACGAAGCAGAAAACAGCGCAAAGTAGAGCGATATCAACAGTTATACAGGGCTTTGCTCCGAAAAAATAAAACATAATCTTTATTAATCGAGAAGCACTCGTTAAATGTAGAAAGATTAGTGATAAAGTTACCAAGGTTAAATCCACGACTAAATTGAAATTAATCGAGTGCTGTGAAAAATTTGTCATATTTGATCAACATTCTTTCCAGAATGTAGACGAAATTAATAAATTAGGAACTAGTTAATTATTGACGAAGCAAAACTGACCCAGTTCGCAATTTTGGGCTTTTGATACGAATGAACAACTTCAAAATGAATGCAAAGCGGGGTGAATAAGCTGATTTACAAAAACTATCAACAAAGGTAACGAGAAAAACATTTTACATTCGAGAGGTTAGCTAAGAAAAAAATGTCGTGTTTTTTGTATGAAAGCATCTGGCAAGAAGAAGGAACACAATTGCTCAATACACAAAAATCATTGCTGATAAGAATATTACTGGATGAAAGGATGGAATTTCCCATAAATTCTTTTCATAAAGTACTGAAAATGATAAATAATAATAAATCGCATTCTATACAGGATAATCTATCAGTACAAAAATGTACTGTTGTCACTAGATTCTTGTCCTAAAGTTTAATGAAAAGCAAATTCTTTAAAACAGTAAAATCGTTAAAATCATCAAAGATATAGACTATTTAGGCCCATAGTTTACACATTATGTTTTGAGAATTTATGTGTAGCAAGTAGATGCCGAAAACGTCTCAAATACTAGCAGAGAAGAGTGAATGTTGTATTCTCATATGGTCCAGTTAGAGTTTGTCATTACAATGGGTTTACAGTTCTAAAAATATTCTCCGTTAAGCTGTTGAGAGGTTTATTCATGACCTAAGTTTCGTTTTATTAATTTTTTATTTTCCGTTGCTCTCCATTGTAGAAGTGCGCTTCAAGATTCGCCTAATTGACTTTGGAGGAAATTCGAGTTAGGTTTTTAACCTTTATGCAGAATGATTTGGTTAACATCTTAAGTAAAAAGAAATAGGATTTATTATCGTGTTTTGGTGAAAAAAAGATAATAGCGAGTTCTGGAAACGCTCTAAAGCAAACTTAGTATGATTCTGGATATTTATATTTTTATTAAATCAAGTATTTTGCATTAAAAAATGTTTTCTTATTAACAGTAACCGAAGAAGGTCAAGTTAATAAAAAATTGATCCACTAGTGTAAAAAGTTGGGCATCAATTATAAGATAAAGTAGGATTGATTTATAATGCATAAGGCAATAAAGATAATTGTAGAAATTCATGATCTCACTTTATCCCTGCAATTCTTCAAAATATTTCATCAGTGTTTTAATATTTATGAACTTGATTACTTTGTTTTGTTTGTTCAACTTGCAAAAGAGAAAGATCTGATGAAGGCATCGTATTATTATTTACTATTATGTATGATTATCAATTGACTGTAAGATCCTTATTGTTCCTATGAACAATAAACGAAGAGAAAGTGAATGAAAAATCAAACATTTTTAGATATTTTTGTTGTAATTCTTTTATTTTTTTATGTGCGATTCTGTAACGAAATAAACTCTACAAATTATTGGTATCTTTTCTGCATGTAAAAATTGAGCCAAAAAAGGTTTGGAAAATTGACTTAAAATCATTCGAGAAACAAGATCTTAATGGAGAACCTAGGATTATAAGCATAACCATAACCATACTGATCGTTAGAAACAACTGAGATAATAGTATGCCCATTTTTAATAATTTTCTTTGAGTATCATTTCAAAGGAATTGCTTGTCGAAAGACATTTATTTTATACATTTATGACATTACACACGTATTCAATGTACACAATCAGTATTTGCAAATTTTCAAAACATTTGCTGGGCATTTTCTGTCTGTAAAACGTGCCAAAAACTCGCAATATGTTTCGACATGTAACAGTTAATTAAGCACTTTCCATTCATTTTTGCTAATGCAGCTCGCATTCCCTGAAAGGAGAAAACGTCGTCTCGTTTATTGAAAAATTTTCTCTTTATCAGACACTTGGTATTACGATGAGCTTTACTATACATCAAAAGTAAGAATATCATAAGACATTTACACCCAGAACACACATCGGTCATATGGCAGGGGCAGACAGTCACAAACACAGATAAATGTTTGTACAGATTTGTACAGAAAAAATACAGATAAATGATTAAAATAAAATATCACACAATACGTAATATTATCATTATTATGTGAAAACTAAGGGTCATTCATTCCCCTATCAATGATTCTGGATTAAAATGGCAGTTAAATATTTGAGCAGACATAGGGCTCCCAGGCGTCAAGCGCTTACCCTTTGATTAAATCCACACTATTTCTGTCACTTCGAATTCTATGTCCCAGCAGTGGCGTACCCAAGGGGGGAATAGGGAGGTCCGGACCCCCCCCCACTTTTCTAAAATATGATCCTCGAGATTTGTCCAAAAACGATGTAAAACTCATTGGGGGGGGGGGTGTAGTATACTGTATGTTTGTGTCAATAACAATTGTAAAATACTTTGCTATTTACTGTAGTTAACATAAAGCAAATAATGGCGGAAAATTTTGCAAAAAGAGCATTTCCTCGCATTTGCGAGTGTTTGAAGGGCGTGGTCCAAAAAATTCCGGGGACTACGCCCCAGATCCTCCCACTACTCCGGCCCTGGGTACGCCACTGTGTCCCAGTACTCTGTTATACATTCCATTCAGATTCAAGAGACGTTGAAATGACAACAAACAGAGCAGCGAAGAGAAGCCGTTACGCTAGAACAGAGAAAGTTTTTCACCTGGCTGCCATAATTTTGTTCTTAAGTGCACAAAATGACAGGAGGTGCGCCTTAGCAGTAAACCTCTTACTGGAAGAGGCTTTTCCTCAGGAGCCTATCCGTCGTAATTTGCGATAATGATATTTCAGAATCGTTATGGATTATTTTTGATCTGCATGTGTCTTGCTCAACGTTTAAAGTAACGTGTTGCGAGCAGGTGAAGATCGACCATTTGTAAGTTTCGACTCCCATTTACTGTCGTTAAAGTCAGTCGTAAATGTGACGACAGGGTTTTATTGCTCTTAACAGGGTGAACTACAGTTGGCAAGGATCCCGCTCACAAGGAGACATCAGAGGGAAAGGTAAGGATTCAACAAATAATTCCATATATACGTAAGGAGATCGTGGTTTATAGCTTCCATATGTCAGATTTGTGTTGTATTTGCATTGAAATGAGCAATAAACATGCAACCCGTGAAAGCTTGCAACCGAAACATCAAGCAACATACTTGCTGCGCTTGGCATTGCAAACAAGATGTCTTGGTAGGCTGTTTACGTTTTTACACTATTGATTGATCGTGAACAACATAGGCGTAGAAAGATTGGATTAGGTGGCATCAGCCCCCCTAGTTGGACACAAGCCCCCCTAATTGGACACAACTTCGCTACCGAAATGATGTCTCTTTGTTTTGACACCCGGACAACATAATGCTGCCCACAACTTTGTACGAAGCATTTTCTATCATTAATGAAAAGGAAAAGTTAGCAGTGTACCACATCTTAGACTACAATATACCAATGGATGAGCTTATAGATTTAGAGATATAGTAAATGTTGCTAATTGTGATAAAAAAGAAACAAAGCAGGGGAAAGAAAAAAGCCAAAATTTAAAGGGGATTATAGATTTTTCTTTGAAAAATGCAGCTGGTCATTAAAACAAAATTAGGTTAGCTGTCAACACGAGTTTTGAAAGTGTGCTTCTTTCAATAATGTCATTTTGTCCGTCAGAAAAAATTGGGGAATTGCGGTGTTGTCAAATCAGTCTTCACTCTGGCAACCACTTCACTTATTCGACAGAAAATCTTGAGTTTGTCTTTTTTCTAATTTGTGGTTTTAATGCATTAAAACTCGGTAGTGCTCTCAGTCATATATTTAGAAAGCTACGCTATGTGGTGTATGAAATAGGTATCCGGAAAACAGTAATTTTCATTATTTAGAGAACTAGGAAAAGGTCTCATGGATGGCAGCCATTTTCAAAATATTCAAATCCATATTCTCTTGGAGAAACAAAAGGATTTCCATTATGCAAAAACCATTATGCCATCACCTGCTTAATACACAAAGAATAAAATGAAAATTCAGCAACAATATCGATTACAGAAACGTCTGTGATCAGCACATGATATTAAATGCCAATCCTTTGCTATAAATTCCATTGCATGCCCCAATGAAGCCTCCAAAAACGAGTCAGGGGCAAAATTTAAAGCTGTGATATAATTTTATCTGTTGTCGAAATAATGTTTTCTTGTATGAAATAATCTTAAAATAACATGAGGCTCTTTAAAATTTTGTCAGACACAGTGGTAACAAAAAAGAATATAAGCAAACATAAAAGTAAAATGTATGGCCAGTTTATGCAAATTTCTTTTATCAACGTTAATAATTGAAGCTAAAACCAATCCAAGTTCATCTTGAAGTAAAGCAAGGTCATTTTTCAAGCAAGTCGCGCCAAAGATAGATGTGCTTCAATTGGAAAACAAGACACACTTAGTCTGTAACTCCATGAGAAAGTAACCATCTTGCGTTGAAACAAAACATATATCAGGCTGCATTTCAAAGATGAAGTTATTTAAATAATGCAAACATCATACAAGGGTTGGGTCAAAACTACACATCGTTGGATAACAGAGCTTGATTCGTTAATCTAAAGACGTTGCGGCTTCTGTTTCAGTGCGCAATTGGATTTACACTTAGAAAAAGCGTCAAATTTAAAAAGTCTATAACAGGTGGCAGTATGGAAGAATTTTACGAATAATCTCATTTATAACTCAAATAATATTGCGACCGATATTTCCATGGACAATCTATTTGCCTTTCTCTGTGGTATGGGTGTCGTCTTTGAGTCTTGAATCGCGAGTATCTTGAGCAACGAGATCATCAATGGTCGCTTGATATAATTTCAAAGTAAGTATTTACTGTTTGTAAGCATTCCTTTTTGTATTGCACTCTTTTCGTGAAAACGGAAAGCTAGGAACAGTTGGAATAATTTTGAAAGATGTGTCTTGGTCGCAATCATTAAATATCTTTATATCATATAAAAGCCTTCTTTTTTGAAAAAATGTGCTTTGGAACGTCCCCCTAAAAAGGTGCTTAGAAATGTTAGTTCGCTACTCAAAGAAAAACAAAGGAAATTAAAGCATTTTGAATTTGGATCAAATCATCCCTGCTTCATTATTTGTATCACTTTCTTGTAATTAAAAAGGAACAGATTTTGCGTTGATGCACATACCAAATATTCTTCAATTTTACAACAAAACAATCGTCATGGCCTGGCCACCGCTGGGTTTAGAAAGGGTTTTCTAGCCACTGAATCTTTTATCGATATCATAAATCTAAAGTCACAAACCATTCGGAATGTAGTTCTTTGTAGGATTCATTAAAAGAGTTAGTATTTTCAGAGAAGTGTTAAAGAGCTTCATACAAAAGACACGCTTGATTTAGCTTTCGATTCAATCTCGATGAATTTATCACTTTCCAACAAGAGAAGCAGGCTTCGGCTGGAAGTATGTGGTGTGGACAGGCAAATAGGGAGGATTTGCCAAGAAAATTTTAGATTCCACGCCCCCTTAAGTGCTGGAAACGCCCTTTTTTAAAAACATTGCAATGAAAGCGGTGATGTTTTCTCCTCGGCTTTATTGCTAACATATCATATAATGATGACATGTTCGACACTCTTCTGAGTTTAAAACGTCATAGTTTTTTATCTATGTTCTAACGTTTTAAACTCTGAAGAGTGTCAGACCACGAAAAGCTTTAGTTTACTCAAATGTTTCCTTTTTTCAAAGCCATTTTCAAGTTTTGTACCATCAAAAGATTGGTGACATGTTCCTTTCATTCCTTTTATGGTTAAAAGTGGGAGTTTTCAACAACATGCAACTTGTAACGCCTTACATTACTGAATGCTTAGCCTTCATTTTCAACACTTTGATTTCCACTAGTCCCTTTTCACAGGCTTGAAAAACAGATAGGGTTTCACCTATTTTCATGAACGAGGATTTTCATTATAGATCTAATTATAGCCTATCTCGATAATGCCAGCAAATAGACAACAGTTTACTATGGTAAAGGTGTACCCTGAGGTTAAAACAATCGGCATAGGCGTACCGCAAACCTCTTTCCTTGGCCCTTTCCTCTTTCTGGTTTGCATAAATGATGACCACATGCTGTATCAAACAGTTCTGTTACAATGTATGTTAATTATAAAAGCCCCTCCATGTATACTAAAGCTTGGCTGTGAATAAGGATCTTCAAAACATCGATACGTGCTTGGTTGGGATAAACTCTGCAAGGGTCCTAAAGGCCGACTTACTAACTATCAAAACACAATTCTCTGCCCAGCTATTTAGATCTGGTTTGGCGGGCAATAGAAATGCCAAAGCAAATAAAGAAGACTTTTCCTTTAAAAAGAATTTAAAAGCAAATATACCAGCATCACAGAACTGAACCCTCTATACTAGCTTCTGTGGCAACAATGAAATCAATAGATCGCAAAGGCTTCAAAACAAAGCAGTAAGAATAACACCAGGGCCTAGCCACGATGCTCCTAGTGATCCTTTATTAAAAAGTCTATCACTAAAAACTATCAAGGAAATTTTAGTTACAGGCACAGAACCTTTGGTCTACAAATCGCTAAACAGCCAGGTCCCCGAATATTTGCAAAACATTTTCACTAGAAGCCAAAGTTCGTAAAGGATCCTAAGAAACTCACAAGAGAAACTGAATTTACCCTTTTGAAACAGAGAATCTAAATTTCTTGGAAGAGACTATCAAGAAATGTCAAGCAGTTATATATTATACTAGGCTTTTGATTTCATAACTATTTGATTTTATACATATTTTCTGTTAATTGTTACTAGTAATTTACTTTTGTATTCTGGTAATTTGAGTTGTAGCCTATGGCGGCTCTGTGAAAAACAGCTCTGCTGAAGTTAAAGAATTATTAAAGAATTGAAAGACATACAGAAAGACAGACAAATGAATAGTTTAGACTTTGACCCAATCGGACTGAATTTCAATTCCCTTTGGATTTCTATACCTTATTTAACTTAAATGTCTCTAAATAGTCAGAAAACTGATGCAAAACCAGCTCTTTCTAGCCTGTGTTTCAGCCCTTTAACTTGATTTGTTTTTAGGGCCTAGGTTTTAGGGTTTAGGGCCTAGCCCTTTCTATCACCAAGGCAAGGACAGATAGTATTGGAAAGAGATTGGGGAGATACCTTTCTGCTTTAAATTAAAAAGGCATTTGAGGACAAATTACAACTGACATACATTTGAAAAAAGGAAATAAATTTTAAATCAATTTTGTGTTTTCAAAAATCAATAGAAATCAATTCCTCTTCTGGAATGATTTTCACGTAGACCTAATTTTCTAGCCTTAAGTTGTGTTACATCTCTCAAGCTTGGAACCGAAACAAATTTCTTCGAAAAGCAGTTACGATCGTTTTATACAGGGGCAAATTTCTATCTTTGCAAGCATTTTCTTTCTAGCTTATGACAATTTCTTCTGACAACTTAAGCCCAGTAAAAATCATTTCATTTATGTAGACAGTAAATATATACACCCAGCATTCCTATTTCTCATTGAATTGAATTCCAGTTGCTTCTGCATCATACTGATTGTTGCATTCATACTGATACAGCAATATTTTGATAATACATTTCATCAATATTTAAATATGGGCTATCAAAACGATACGTTGGTGTCAATTGCATCTATATCAAAGCCACATTAATAATTTCTTCAATGGGTTCCCTCTTCCCTGTTGTGAAGAAACATTGTCACCTGAGAACATTCAAACAAATCATCTCGAGAACCACAGCTTCATTTGTGGTTTTGTTGCCTAATTTTATTTACAAGAAAAAGCAAAAGCATCGACATGCAAGAGATGCCAATTGGATCTCTTAAGCTTGAGTGGTTTGCTCAGATAATGAAGTAATTTGATACAACCTGCTCTTTATTGCAAGATGAAAGGGAAACAAATTATCGCGAATGACAGATAAGATATTGCAATAATAAGGCCTGGCTGGTACCTGTTCTTGATCACCAATAAACGTGTTGCTGACGACTATTAACGCTTGAAATCATCTTTATGAATTGCCTCTTCTGGAATTTGATCAAAAATTTGAATCAACGAAAAGTTTGTCAAGACCGTATACACTGTCTGAGTCATGTTTGGTAGAGATTTATAAATAAATCAAGCCTAAAACAGAGTAATTCTGTATTTGATTTGAAAACAAAAATGAATTTAAAGACGAAAAGTAATGTCCTTGAAAAGCATTGCTTCCTGCGCTCTTTTTAAGAACAATTTTATAACAACAAAAGCCTCGAAATTCGAAATCGAACTGAGGCTTAACTACTGTGAAATGCAACTTTGAGCAATGTTGTGAAACACCCTACAAGTTTCAATTAAAAAAGAGTAAGTTTTGCCATCTAGTGGTGCTTCGTCGGTGAATTATTAAACTTGTCGACAAATAAAGAATAAATCAATCCCTATGTTGGCAAATAAGGCCTGAACACTCACTCCCCTTGAGGACACTATCTAATTATTCCATTGCTTACAGCATAATAATTTAACAACAAACTAAGAGAATTCATCCCCAATTTTCGAAAAGATTAAGTACAGCCAGTCTGAACTTCAAATTACTTATTTTTATGAAAAAGAGTGTAGCTTAACTAGCTTAAGTGTTATAAAACAGACAAAAATAGAAACGATTATGAAATTTCCGCTTTGATTGATTTGGATGGCGTCTCATAAGTAGATTTAATTTTGGTTTTACTTCTCTGGTTATGAGAAAACTCAGTGGAGAGCAATATAATGACCAAGCTGAGGTCATACATATTCTGATGGATTGATGTAAAGGAATATTGAATTGCAAGTTTATTCATTTGCGCGGGTAGATGCCAGCTGTCGTCAGAATCTAAATAAATAACATGTTTACAGAGCAATGCTTAAGATATTTTATTCAGAGAGATCTTGGCGTCTTTGTTTTTTCAGATGTAAGAGCTTATGGATAGAATGAGTTTTAAGAGTGATAATAGGGCTCCTCCTTCAGTTATCTGATTCTTTCTTACGATCGTTTTGTAATCATCAATCAGTAAGTAGAAAATAACAGATAAATGGCTGAATTAAGAATTGCTTCAGCTGTTATATCGACCACAGCTTGGTGAGCAGGGAAAATTACCATCTTTAACGGTCATTTTGCTTCACGTTTCTCATAGAAACTGTTCAGACTATCATTTATTACTTCTATCAGCTTGTCAGCACCCGTAAATTAGCTGCGAACAGATGACTAATTCACGTATGAAAACAGATCTTGCAGAAGCACCTTCTGAAGGGAATTAACGCGTTTTGATTGTTATGTCGTGGACAAAAATCTATTTCATTACAACAGATCAACATAATTCAAGGTTTATTTTAGGATTCATGCAAGGCAATGCTAAGCGATTTTAACGATTATTCGTAATTTTGATTAGGAAAATCCACGTATGTCAGCTTACAAGTATAAACAGCTGTTTAAAACCTTTAATGACTTGTTTATCATAGAATGTGATCTGCCAGTGAGCTCTTACCAACAAGTCTACTAATTATAAATAAAACCTAACGTCCTTGAAATCGATTGACAACTATTGTATCCCCTCTATCATATATAAGCAAAACCAAACACAGCCTTGGCTCAAAATAAATTTCGGAATTAATATCGTGTAAATATTTGCGAAGAGTCAACACAATGAAATTTTCTCCTGATGCAGCTTTCCTGGCAATTGTTTTCAAATAGCACATGACATGCCTTGTTGTAGCAAAAGCCATTCTTCTAAAGTACACTTGGAATTGAATAAATCTATCCAATAGTAATCTTTTTTATCACCTTTACTACATTTCTGTAAGCAAAAAGAAACCTTACCCAAAGTGTTCTTGATTTATCAGTTGTAAATCAATTTAGGAGCCACATTTAAAAATCCAGTTCCTTTTCAATTTTATGGTTGTTTTCTTCGCGTTCTTGTAACCTTTAAGGCTGTGTCACCCTTTCAGGCTCCTAAATCAGTTATATATGAGATACCAACATCGCCATAAGGAGAAGGAGACGTTCTTCGTGATTATTGCAATTCGTGCCCCAACTAGGTGAATGAAAAGAATGTTGCACACTATAATACAGTATTCAGTGATAACAATATCTGATAAATATCTGATGAAAAATTTGACCATGGTGAAGGCTTTTGAGTTTATTATTGCATTGCAAGACTTTTTTAATGGCTGAAAAATATCAAGTGTTGGGAAGTAGAGAAAAAGCTTTATTTTAAATTCAAAGCTGGAGTTGATAATCACTTTAGAGTTTGTTTTGGATTATGATGCAAAGGAAAAGCCAGCCTATTGTGTGTGAAATTTCTTTTTGAAAACGCACGGAAAGTCAAAAGAAATTGATTATGACAAGAAAAGAAATCACAAATGTTTTTTATTTTCAATAAAAGCAGATTCGTTTTAACGATTTGCAATCAATAATTTCAAAGAATTTTTTGAAAAATTTGAGGAAAGAATGTATAGTAATTCCCCGTTAGCTGAAGCTATCCCGTCGAGTGGATGAAAACCGAAGATTTTTGCTATAAACGACAATTAAACGAAGAGCTAATGAGAACGTCTTTTTGTAGGCATGTAATGATAGAAAGCAAACAAAGCCCTCCGTTGCACCTTAAATAAAAATTGAATTTGCACACAGTAGAATCTTTGAATTCTTCATGTATAAAGCAGCTGGCAAACGTTAAAGCAAGACTGCTGTACTGACATTGCATTATTTTGTATGTATACAAAAAACAGTCATTACTATATTGATGAGCGGCTCAATATTTGTGCTCTTTAGAAAGAAGTCTTAAAAATGCTAAGATGCCTTGATATATCATCAGCTTCACCAAGTTTGATCGCATTGTAAGCAACGAGATCGACGGAAAATATCACAACCAAACATTGATGAAAAATTGAGAGAAGAACTAAGATAAATGCTTCACATTTTTTGATGGCGGATCGTTTTACTGCTTGGCACATACTTTACGCTATGCTATTCTTCGTTATATCATTTAAACTTATCAGGCGACAAGAAGCCAGTCAATTAACACACGTTTAAGAGAATCTCAACACTGTTAATAGATGACCCGCGCTCTTAAACGTTAGTTTATGTAAAATTAATGAAGAACTGCCACTGTTGATGGTATTAGAAGCGTTTCTGCTATGTTTGATGAGTGAAAAACGTCACGTGCATGAAAGGAAAGTTACTCCGATATTTTGAATTACTTTTGCTTACTTATGCGTTATTAATGAGATCGAATGCATTTGAATCGCAAGAACCTACAGCCTGCGGTCGCCTTTAAACCAGCTTTAGCTTCTCAAGATCAATTTGTTTTTACGTAGATGATTTGTTAGTGGAATGAGCTAAGTCGGTACGTCAAGTGTAGCAGTAAGCGGCAAAGCAACAAAACAATTACGAAGTGCTTGATGCCATTTTAGATTTGAAGTTTTCGTTAAGTCTATTTGCTGAGCCAACGGAATTTCATCAACACATCGACGCCAATTTGTTTGCACAGGCAAATTTATAAATAAACGGAGCTTCCAATCAGTTGCCTGTGATTGTTGTTGACGCTAGTGAACGACTTTGTGCAAGCTACATGTAAAATGAACGTGTTTAAACTTCCTACGTTTTACCATGAGCTTTTAACTGACTTTGTTTTTACCGTTCTGCAGGAAAACCCAGAAGACCTTGTAAGTCATGCAGCAAGGTATTTTGAGCTTCTGAGAGATAGCGAAGCCGGCGACAAGTACAGAACAAAACCAATAGACCAAGTCGAAGACATGGATAGTGACAACGAAGAGCCGTTCGTGCCACCAACACGACCAAGAGGAAGGCGCCAAGCCGTTGCCGCCGAATCTTATGATCCAACCAAGCAAAATAATGTCGAAATTGTATCTTACCCGAAAACTGAAAAGCAGTTGAAATTTCTAGAAAAAGCAGTCAAGGATATATTGATTTTTAAAACAGTTGACTCAAAACAATTGAAAGTTGTGCTAAGCTCGTTTTTCCATAGAAAGGTTGAAGAATCGGAGGTGATAATTCAGCAAGGAGACGATGGGGATAATTTTTATGTCGTTGAAACAGGAATATATGACATATTCATTGAAGGCGATACTGGTAGGAAGAAGATCGCTACAATAGATGGAAAAGGCAGCTTTGGAGAGTTAGCTTTAATGTATAATTGCCCAAGAGCGGCAACGATCGTTGCTGTGACAAATGGTGCACTTTGGTGTCTCGATCAGAAGGTGTTTCGAGCCATTGTCGTGACCGCGGCAGCAAGACAGCGACAGCGCTTTGAAGAAATCCTCGAAAACGTGCCGATGCTAGCTGAATTAACAGCATACGAGAGGATGAACCTTGCTGATGCATTGGATGTAAAACTTTTCACCGATGGAAAGTGCATTATTCGTGAAGGGGATGAGGCACAAAATATGTATTTCATTATGGAAGGTAAGGCTAAAATATCAGTTAGACCAGACAAATCAAAGCTGGAGGAAAGAACAATTGCGTACGCTAGGGACGGAGAATACTTTGGTGAACTAGCTTTAGTTTTAAACAAGCCACGGGTAGCCTCTGTTTACGCCGAGGGCGATGTTACGCTTGCAGTGCTGGACATCGCAGCATTCGAAAGACTGCTTGGGCCATGCGTCGAAATCATGAAACGAAACATCGACGTGTATGAGAAGGAGCGTAAACGGCTTGGGCTTCACGGCATCAAATGAGGCGCCAGATTGAAATTCTTATTTGTGTGTTTAGCTTTTGATTTGAAGAAGAATATTCTGTGGCATCAAACAAATAGGAACAAGATATTCGTTATTGTTAAAAATTTAGCTGGTTCAAAGGAACCAAGTTACGTGAAAGCTGCCTTTAAATGACTTAGAGGTAGTATTCTTATTGTAACACTCTGCATATACTTGAGTTTGACTTAAAAAGACGATGATAAAAAGCATGAACTGTTATGATTAATAGATATTTTGCACTGAATTAAGGATTTTTGAGTCAACAATCTCTTCTACCGATCAAGCACTATTCAGTTGCATACAGTGCTTCGGGGTTCTATTTTGGAAAGAAATCGTTCAAACCTAAACTTCATAATGGTATTAGCAGCAAAAGTTCGGTACCTAATCTACAACTTGAAGATACTAAAGATTACTTTCAAGATGACAATTTTAATCTGATGTTCATGTAAAAGACTTAATTTCTTGCCGTACCTAGGATTGGCGGTATCATTTAGATTTCTTGCATCAAAAGGGATCTTCTTGCTTATTAGAATGTGAGCTTTAAGCTGCAATTTGGCTAATGTTCTTACCAGAACTTCAATTTCTGTGTTATACGTTGCTTGAATGTAAACCACATCAAAAGTTTGGTTAATGGGATAAACAGAAGGCATATAACAAATCGCGTTGGTGAAAAGTTGTTCTAAGGATTTCCAAACAGAAGATGCAAATCAGATCGCACAAGCCGCTTAAAAGTCCTTTTTCGACTTACCATATGGTGCAAGATACATATTAAACCGAGAAGTTAATCATCATCTATAACAGGCATAGAAACGGAAAGATCCTTGATATTTTCTTTTTATATTTGTGAGTCTTTGAACAATTATTAACATAACTGAAATGAGGGCTCTGCATTAGATAAAGGCCGCTTGCAAATTTGAAGATTTCTTGCTACAACCTTCAATCTTTAAAGGGACATGACAGTTACTCGATCATTTAAAAATTTCTTCGAATGCCCCAGAGTAAACAGGTTCTATGTTTACTTTTCTAAGTATGAACCGTCTTTTGTTCTTTCTGCAATGCTCTCAGCAATTTTAATATTTAGTCAATTTTCAATTCATATAAAGACCTAATGTATATAAGAACATATATTAGAGCATTCTTAAAGCTCGTTTGAATCTGCATAATGCATTGATTTGACGCTCTTTGCAAGTCTACGCTGTTTTGCTCAAAGATGATTTCAGGTCAAACAGCTCCTTTCAATTGTACAAATGAGACTTCCACTTTTGGGAATGAGCTTACTGTGCAGCTTCAAAAGATTCTATTGGCTGTGAGCATGATGTTTCCATAATAAATGAAAAGGCCATTTCAAAAGCAACTGTCGAAAGCAATGTATGATAGCCGTAGAATGTAACTGCGAGTAGGTCAACGTCCCAGCTGCTTGCTAGCAATAGACTGGAACAAAAAACCCCAAAACCTGCACACATTTCAAAGTTCCTTGAAGATAAGAGGCAGAAAGAAGATTGATAGATAAATCTGCTAGCAGGTAAACCTTCGGCTCTAATATTTGATAACTACAACTTTCTCAATACCATTTGTGCTTTATGTCATGAATTATTGAAGACAATAAAAGCTTATACATAAAATCTACAGGAAGACACAGTTTCACGGTGAATCAGCTTCAATAAGCCTCCACCATAGCACAATGATTTAACCAATGCGAAATTTTCATATGAAGGAATATTGTCATCTTTTATATGCTCAGAAGAAATTTGCATTTTTGAAATATATGTAGAAATATTGTTAATTTTGCTGTTAGTTTGCTCATCTATATAAAGATAGGCTGGTACACAGACAGTTGACTCGGTACCATATCCACGCTGTATCATGCATACTCATTCAGTCATAATTACCTAGACCATGTGCCGACATTTGATAGAAAACGTCTTGTTTCATAATGACTACATTTGAACCACTAGAAAATCCCGAATGAATTTGACTGGAAAGCTTAAGGGCCATATTAAAGAGAATTAGAAAAGCTACTTCTCCCATTTCTTGTCTAAAAATGATTCTTTGAGCAACAAGCAATGTCATTTATCTTGAGTTAACAGTTTAAGGCAAGCCCAGTAAATCGTGATATCCCACTTTATTTTTAAAGTGCAGTATGACTTGCGCTCAAAATATGAGTTCCAAAAATATAGCTACACGACATTTTTCTCTGTTACTTGTATGATATTGGTCTTGGCTAGTCAGGTGGGGAAGGGGTGTGGAAGTAAATGTTTTCGGGGAAAGGAATTGAAAAACACGAGTTGGTTTAATCCAAGTACTTCTGGCAGGCATTGTTCTTATACTTTGGAACGCTTGGACCAAGGTACATCGTCTCAAAGCAAGCTGATTGTAAGAGCCAATGACCTTTAAATTTACAGAAAGAATATAAATATGTTCATGAAAAAGCTTTATTTATCAGAGAAGATCTAGGTATAGTTTCGAGTTTGGTGAAAATTAGGAAACTCCCTCATGAATCACTATTTGGCATACATTAAAATTTGCAATCGTGCAATCTGGAGATCTCTACAGAGTTGTGCTGGGATCTCTTGTGAAATGTATTCCAAAGCTCTGGAGTGAGTCTCTTTATGACCCTATAGGGCATCGGCCATAGCTTAACGCAAAGCTACTGCAAATACTTTAGTGCCTTGGTGTAAGTGAATAAGCGGGTTATGATAAACTACGATTCTGTTAAACAACACAGACATGTAATAAAACAGCTTCCGTATTCTCTCTAATGGGAGCTTCCTCTCTAATGCGCGCCCTATTTTGTGAACGAAAATTTAAATGACCGAAATCTCTCTAATGAGCACCCCCTAATACTATAAAAATAGGTGTTCACTATATTCATGAAGTAAAACATTATTTACAAAACCTAGGCTGTTGAGATTGGAAAATTTTCTTTCTTTAAAACAGGTGTTTTGTTAAGAATTTCTGTTTGGTTATGCACTTCAATCTCAAAAAGGGAATATTGATTTGCTTATGGAATCTTGATTTATGTAAAAGCAATGATTGTTTTCAAACTGTTTCAACGTCAAAGATTTCAAAACTTTGCTTTTTAATTGCGGGTAATGTGCCCCTTTCTAATGATTGTCCCTTTTTGAAGAGCGTCCTTTTCTAATGAGCGCCCTCTCTAAGAAGCCAAAGTTAAATCCCTTAGCGCTGAAAAGAGAAAATATAGTTTATAGTTTAGACAATCCCTTTCGTTCCCTCTTTTAGAAACCGACAAACAAATGGCTTTGGAGTTTCGCAAGTAGACGGCTCAGAGAGGGACTTCGGTCATTTTTAGAATACCAAGGATGCAGCATTTGTTATGATTTAACGTAGTAAAAACCAGACAAAACCCAAAGAATTTGCTCAAAGCACTAAATTCTAGCTAAGATATCTTAGCACAGATATATTTATAGAACCGAAAAGAACTTTTGATAAATCATCTGAATTTCTATAAGTTTGCCGTTTACACTGCTTGACTGAATTTGTGGGATAAAGTTTTTTAGAACTTGCCTTTTGTCTACAGAGTTTCCTTTGATATCTGGGTAACATAACGACATTAGAACTGATTTAAAACAGGAGATAAAATTGTATAATTAATTTTAAGGCAAGTGTCATAAATCAAACTACTTGAAAATTTTTCTGGGCTTCTCCGATAAAAAAATTTTTATAAGTACCAAACCTTGTTGAAAGCGATTGCCAACCTTATTCAGAACAACGGAAGAAATCGCTCTATTTAGCTTTAAAATCTTCCCTCTCGAAATGTATCACTTTGATAAAAAATAGACAACCATGTTTTATTTCCGACAAAATAACTGTTTAGTTTTACGGGGGTGGGGGGGGGGGTGGGGCTCGCCCCCTCTGAAACTTCTCTATCTACACAGCTACCAACTATGTGAGTTGATTTTTTCATTTTTTTGTACCGGTTCCAATAAAATTTAAATTTCATCAAATTTGCACATGCTATGTCATCTACGTTTTAGTCCTATTTTTATCTAAACTCTTTATTGGTTCGACTACACTCTCTCTACATCTTTTTATCTTTTTCTTTTGTACATATGGTGGATTTAAAGCTATATCTTATAATTGTATGTAACAACAAAACGACAAAATACACAATCCAGAGCTCTGACAATACTGTAGAACATTCACAAAATGCCTTGACAAGGTCGATAGCGTGTCGTTAAAGCGATGCCTGCATATTCTTAATTCTTAATCACCATATTTCAGTTATCGAAAATCCTTGTTCAAGATTGAGATTAAATGGTTGCGCAGGTTTTTATGCTAAGAAGCAAGATGATAAGAATAAAAATGATTTTGAACGAGGGTTCTAGTACGATTTCCAAAAATAAACTTAAGAAGTTGTGATCTGATGTGTGGGTTTTTTCGGATCTATTGTTATATTATTTTTGTCTAATGACATAAAAGTTTCTTAATCAAAACAAATTTTTGCGTCTTTAAAAGAAAGTGGTGTGCAAGTTTTCATGATCTAACTGCTTACCACTACACTCGCTTACAGCATCCATTACATAAGGAGTCTGGATTACACCTTTTCTCGAGCAAAGATTAAAAATTTTAAGCTTTGTCACTGTGGAGGAGCTTTAATCACAGTTTACGCTACAATGTCATTTGTACCGGATTTCTATATTTTTGATTAACAAAATTGAATCTTTAACACCAATTATAACATTATTAATATGATTTGCTCCTCTAATTCCTAATCCAATCTCAGTGTCTTAAATCTCGATTCGGTTCACACTCCCGATGCTCTCATATCGAGGGACTACACCATAAACGCCAATAAAAAGACGTTTAAGTCTCTTTCTATCCATGGACAGGATCTCAAAGACGCAGCTGGAAGACCAAAAAAATCACAAACGTTTTGGTAAAGATGATTTTTCAGACTTGGCATTGCCATATATAGCAAAGTGCTTCCTAGTGATATTTAACACCTCTTTCGAAACTAGCAAAGTCCACCCAATCAAATTACAGACCAATTCTGTATTGCCTGTTATTTCGACGTTGTTTGAAAGGTTTGTCTTCAACCAGCTGTACAAATATTTAGACATAAAAGGGCTTTTTTCAAGTGGACAACCAGCCTCTAGATTAAAATTTTCCACCTCAACTCTGATGATGAATGGTACTATAGTATTAACAATGGCTATATGATTGGCTCAGTTCTTGTTGACCTTAAAAAGGCTTTCGTTACAAGCAACCATGAACGTCTATGCCAAAAACTCGAGCACTATGGAATTTATGACAGTGATCCCTTCTGGTTTCAGTCCTACCTGTCTAGCAGGAAACAGTGTTGTAGGGTTAATGATACAGACTCTAAATTAGTTGGCAGTTAGCAATAATTTTGTCTGGAAGAAGGTGACGAATATCAAAGGCTTTTGCGAATTCTTGAGAAAATTTTGATGCGCTCTTGCAACTTGTTGAATTTGATATTAAAAAGATCAACGCAAGGCTTAAAGAGGCAATATCAGCAAAGATAAAATTCTCAGCAAAGCTTGTCAATTTTGTTTGTCTTTCATCTCTATTGCGATACAGAGTCGATCTTGTGTCCCAAAGATAGCTTTCCTCTCTCTTCAAATTTATATACTCTTTGGTTTCTTATTTCTTTGAATCTTTGCAGTCATTTATAAGAGTTTCAAAAAGCAGCGTGATCAAAAACAACCTTGCTGGTGGAGTAAAACCCTTGAAGGACAGTGCATATTATTAAAGACAAAAGGACTAGAGAGAGAAGGAGGACTAGAGAACCCAATAGAAGAAGTTGGACGAAAGTTGAAAGTTGGACGAAAGTTGAAAGTTTTGCTTTGTCGAAACAGCTTTTAAGACATCAAATTGTGCGTTTACGCTGTCCAATTTTCGGCAATTCAATTAATCGAATCCAATTAAATGCATAGTGTATTCCAGCCTTAGAGTGCAGAAAATAGAGGTGGTGCTCCACAAGGCTCATGTCTCGGCCCTCTAGTTTTCATAGTCTATATCAATTATCTTCCCTATGCAGTTAGAAACTCAGTCACCTCCATGTAGGTAGATAATGCTATTCTGTTCTTAAGATCTAAGAATTTAAAAGAACCGAATGAAACTATCAATACTGACCTAAAGGAATTGGATTTCTGGCAACGAGGAAACAAACTATCACTAAATGTAGCGAAGACATAGGGAATGCTAATTTGTATGTACTAGGAAAAACTTCTGCTTCAAGATTAGATATATTAACTTAGCTTTAGCTGAGAAGACAAGATTTCTTGGTGTTCAAGTTGACAATAGCCTCGATTGGAATTAAAAGCGGGAGCACCTCTGCCTAGGTATCTAGAGCGATTGATCTGTTAAAGTAAGCAAAAAGATGCTTTCCTCAAAATTTCCTTAAAAACGTTTACAGTTGCATCGTTGAACCCAACCACAGATACTGTAGCGTTGTATTGGGCTGTTGTGGTGTTACTGAAAACTTAAGAAGCTTTAGAACAGATTTGCTAGGATCATAACGAATAGCAGATTTGATTTTTGAACCAGCATTCCTGCATTGGCTACCATGCTTAAATAATTGAAAATGAAAAATAAATTATTACCAACTGTGTTGAAAATAAATAAATTTGGAAAAGAAAGCTTTCATAAAGCAAAGACATCTACAGAAAGACTTGACTCAAATATCAGAAGACGCATATAAAGAGTCAGGGTTGCAAGGGAATGGTACCATCTTTTGGGAATTGTAGTTAATACCAAATCTTTGGAATTGTTAAAAAAGAAGCAAGAAAATCATTTTGGAGAAATTAAATAAATATGTGATACAATTTTGGGTTGAAAAATAGTGTCAATGAATATGAAGCGTGCGCGCAGAGTCGTCTGGTTTCCCAGGGATGAATTCAGCTGAATTGAAAATTTAGTCAGACTAATATAATGAGTGTGTAGGTCGAACAATTGAAGGCCATTAGAAACGGTAGCCAGTGTAACCGTCCCACAAATGCTTGCCAAGTGTATCCTTTTTTAAAGTAGTTGAACCTGGTTTGCTGACCAATGCAAACAATTGCTTGTCCAATATACACCTTGAATCTTGAACATAACCATGTCAAATTCCTTCTGGAAGTTTAAATGGTATACTATTTCTGGAGCTTACATTGAAATATCAAAACACGTTGGTATTATATTGGAATTGCTCGTCTGCAAATTTACAAATCTTTCTTCGCATTTGTCAAAAACAATGTTCACAGTAAATTGAAGAACAAAAGAACACTATGGTGCTAGACTGACTCACACAAAGTATAAAATGTGCAAGAACTCTATCTCTAGTTCTACAAGATATCAATTGACTGGTAACTTGTTGCAGCACCCCTAACTGGGTTCTTACTGTCTGCTAGGACCTGACAGTATAACTTCATTATTACATGTTCAGACATTGTTCCGTCAGTTATAACTCAACATCTTAAGATCATTAAGATAACGAAGCCATGAAAATGACCATGCTTATAACGTATTTCAATTAATTTTGGCTGTACAAAACTTGCAAATGAAAGAAACCAAACACATTACAGCATACTAAAAGCTTTTTCGTCTGACACTAGGCATAAAGGGTCAGAATAAAAGGGCCAAAAGCACTAGATAAAGAATATATACCCAGTTGTGCATCGAAATACATTATTCCCCAAAAATTCCGCACGGTATGATTTCGGACGTTTAATTTTCGACAGAAAAATTGAGACCAATAAATCTTGACTCGGGAAAATTTCGGACAAAAATAAAAGACAAGATGCAAATTGCGTTGTGAAATGGGATTTCTGAGATGAACCATTTCTAAACACAGAGAAAGCGAATAAGAGAATTTCGCAGAAGCAGGGCGTGAATCGTGCTTGATGAAGAGCATCTTGACGAGGAGGGTCAGGCAAGTCAAATTACGATGACAGTCCTGCTGTATTCGAATTTGTTGACTGAACATTGCATCTAGCATGCAGTAGGAAATTTGGATGTTTTGCAGTAAGAGAAGTAATAGCCGGATAAATCGGATTCATGAAAGAGCAATGAGAATAGCTCATGATGATTATGAATCAACTTTTGAACAACTTTTAGTAAAGAATAAAACAATATCTTCTCTGAAGAAAAATTTACAATATCTTGCGATAGAAATTTACAAAAATTTTGAACAGTTTGAATCCACCTTTTATGGATGAAATATTTTCCATAAATGAATGCCCATATTACTTAAGAAACTCCCAATTCAAACAGCAAAGCCACATTACAAAATACATGGATTTAATACCGTATCATACAGATGTAGCCAAATATGGAACTCAGTTCCAAACGAGATAAAGTACTCCCCTACTTTACAAATATTCAAGAAAAAAATCTCAGAATTTACATCGTTTAATTGTACTTGTAATCTTGGTTAAACATGGTTGAAAGTCAAATAAAACAGGCCATCACGAAATAATTCTTTGCAATCAATCCTCGCATTGTTTACAGTTTTAGGGGAAGGATTGTGTATCGTTGTTATGAATAAACCTGCTTCTGTGATTCTGGCTACGGTGGGCACACAACCCGAAGATTGGGGGAAGTATAACCAGTGGCGTAGTTTGACCTTCCAGACTAGGGGGGGTAGAGGGTAACCAGTGGCGTAGTTTGACCTTCCAGACTAGGGGGGTAGAGGGTTATGCGTGGTAAATGTTACCGAAAAGGACATAGATGAAGGATAATTTGGGTGCTATTTCCTCTACTTATAGAATTTACAGGATATGTTGGAATATGACCCAACGTTGATGGTCAAACGATCCAACGTTTCACCCAACATTTCATTTTCATTTTTCATTTTAAAATATTAAAAGAGGTTATGAGTTTCATATCACGATATGTTTTTCAAACTGACCTGTTTTAAACTAACACACTAAACTAAGATTAAAAGAAATTATCATTCCTAATTTACAATATAATATAATACAAAATCTATGAAAAAGAACGTAAAATTTAAATTAAAGTTACACCCCTTCTTTAGTTGTTCTTTGAAAATTTTGAGGGATGGTGTCAATTTTTTTTTCTCTTTCTAGACTGTCCTAGAGCTTTGCAACGCCATGAGAAAAGCCTTATGGCCATTGATCGTTTTCATTAACGGTATCCTAACATCAGTTTCTGATGAGCGAAGAAACCGTTCTCTGTCATCTGAATATGTTATGAATAATTTTCTCAAGTAGTCAGGGGCAAGTGAATTCAGAGCCTGTAAGTCAGCGTTGCAGTCTCTTTTCTCACAAGATTACTGATAGTTGACCAGCCAAGACTCTGAATTAGCGGAGCAGCTGAAGCATCGTATAGGCTGTTTGTTACAATTCTTGCAGCTCTTTTTTGGATTTTTTGCAGGACGGCAATTTTTGATTTACTACAGCAGCCACAAACGGAGAAACAGTAACCCAAATCGGGCTCAACAAATCCTCTATACATTTTATTGAGAACGTCAGATGGAAGATATTTCTAAGAATACTTAATAAGTGCAAAGGATCGATTTGCCTTGGATTTGAAAGAATCGCTATTTTTGTCCCATTTTAGTTGACTGTCTATCTGAGCACCTAAATGTATTGGTAGTCATTTCAATATTCCTGATCACTTGTTGAAAAAGATGGTAGAGCATCAGGCTGGCCTTCGATCCTATGGATGTTTGGACCAGAACCTATAATAAGTGACTGTGTTTTCACAACGTTAAGGGAAAGTTTGTTTGCATGCAGCCAATCCTGTAGTTTCAAAAGTTCTAAGTTTAGGTCATTCTGTCGGTCATCAGTGCTTTTTGAGGAGAGAGAAATAACCGCGTCATCAACATGCATGCTGACATGAGATATTTGCAGAGAATAAGGCAGATCATTGATGCTAATCGGGAATAAGAGTGGACCAAGACAAAAGCCTTGAGGAACTCCACAATCTCTTCCCTTCATATCAGAGGAAATGCCATCTAACCTGCAAAATTGTTTACCATTATCCCAGTATGATGTAAGCCAGTCATGTTCCAGGCCAGTCACTCCGTAAATATTCATTTTTTAGCAGGATTTCATGATCAAACGTGTCAAAGGCCCCCTTCAGGTCAATGAAAATTAGAGCAATGGATTTTCCTGTGTCTATATTCAGGTACCAACCATTGGGGCTAGCCATAAGGGCTGTGGCAACCGAATGTTAGAGTCGAAAACCAGACTGGTGCTCGTACAGTGATTTATTTGCGTCCAGGTATTCATAAAACTGATTGAAAATTAACTTCTCAAAAACTTACTTCACCCAACATTTTCACGCGCAGATCGAGAAAGGACTGGGTAGAAGGTCGCGCTGGAGGCTGCACAGTTTCGCGACATTTCGATCCGAAAAAACGAAAGGTACTCGCTGCCTTCACTGTCATCGCGGCTTTTCAGGACAAGCGTTGCATCCCTTATCGAGGCCGTGGCCTAAATTCGTCTCCCTGCGCTTTCTTGTAGCTCCTCTGTGCTACGGACTCTTCATTGACGCTTTACGCCTCCTCTTTTGCGCAAAATTCGTTATACTTCGTTATATTTTCCATAATTTAAGTGCAACTGATTGTAAGCAAGCGCGATTGTTAAAACGAACGAAACCAGCCCGAGAAAGCAACGATGCGATGACTGAATTTTGACGCCCTTTATCTGCGCGTGCGCAGAGCCAATAATGGCCGACCAGACATTTCACCTAGCACTTGAAAACAATGGAATTTTTGGATGTTAGCTGCCAACATTTTGACCTCAGTCAAATTTCATCCAACATAAAAAATGACGATGTTGGATGACCCAATATGGTGGTCAAACCATCCAACATGATGTTGGGCGAAATGTTGGGTGAAATGTTGGATCGTTTGACCAGGGCTTTATTAGGTGCATTTCTGCATTTCGGTTACATTAGGTTTTCTCGTGTTATACAAAAGCGCTTAAATAATGTCACATTTGAGATCTTTCCTCGAAAATCTCGAAAATCAGAAAAGATTCCGAATCTACACTACCAATCAGGCAAAATTTAATGTTTTTAGCCTCTTAGCATTATCATATGCTAATGAGATGAAACATGTTTCTAAAAAGAAGTGTAAAAATGGCATGAAAATATAATTAAAGTGTTCTAAAGGTAAACTCTATAAATAGGTAGATGTTGTTTTGAGTTAGTGTAACTTTTAAGTCTCAAAAAAAAATTAAAATATTAATGGAAAAATGGCAAATTTTGAAAGGCATAAAAATGAAACTTTATAAAAATACCAGTGTCACACCTTAAAAATTATCTTGCTGTGTTTGTTCAGATTTCAAAGTACCAAGTATTTTTTTAAAAATCTGTTAGGTGGAAACGGCCTAATTTGAAAAATGTCACAAACTCAGAACGTTGCTTGATATTTGTATCCTGTATAAGGGTCCTGTATATTTATTAGTCAAAGCTAATGCCTTCTGTATAAAAATCACAGATTCAAGTATGTAGGCATTATATAGTAGGAACACTCTACTGAATTCTTTAACAATTCATTATCTTTTCCGTCCAACAAAAAATTTGAATAGTAAAGTTGATTTTTCAGAAAAATAGTCAACCATTATGTAACAAATTGTTGCTCAGTTTTCAATAATACTATCGAGCATGACAAAAGTATGCTTGTCATTGTGTGCTGCTAACGATAGGCCCTTTATATTTATTTCAAAAATGGTCATTCCGTCCAACAGATGAACCTTTTTCGTTACTTTGTTTAGACGTTTGATTCAGAAACGTTGCATTTGATTGGACGGAATCCTTTTCTTAAACTCAAATCAAATCATGCTATGTACGTTTGTTACTTAGTTTGTCTCGAAAACGTATTGAAGTTTTCCACTAGTTTCACCCTGAAGTGTTAGCTTACAATTTTAAAGGTATTGTTTAAAAAGTTGCATTTTGTCCGTCCAACAGTTTCGTCCAACAGATTAAATCTATAAACTTTGGATTTGATTATAGTTAAGCATTCAACATTTCCCGTTTTGAATAAGTGTTAAAAACGTTGCATGTATCTTATTATTTGATAATCTTATCAGTTGAAGCTTTTAAGTCAAGAATTTTAGATATAATTTTTATCACCTTAGTTTTTGCCAACAGTTATAAGGCTATCTATTCCGTCTTACACATCATTATTTCCTAAATATTTTCCAAAACTTCAGACGTATTAAAACATTTCTTTGCCCAGCCCTTATTCCACCTTGTTGGGTTTAAAGGCCCCCCCCCCCCCATAGTGGTCGAGATTCACGCATTCACGCACAATTTTTTTTTACTTTTCACGCATTCACGCACTGCAAAATTGGATTTTCACGCTCCGCAAACAATAAATGTAATATCTGTTATTGCTCATAAGAGCCCTGTTTGAAGGACTACAACACAACTGTCAAACTTTGAAAGTCTACACTTTGCTTGCACTACAAATCAGCAGAAACGACAGGAAATTTAAATTATCATTCAAAATTTCATTAATGTGTAGTTAAAGCCTTTTCATGACATAACGCAAGGAAAGCTCATGTTTCACGCTTCACGTAGGAATCTTTATTCACGAAACCACGCATATAAAATTTTACGATTTCACGCACGAGAACATGGCGAATAACGCATCACGGAAAAATATAGGGGGGGGGCCTTTAAAATCCCCCTATGAAAAAATCAAGGCTGGTTTAGCAAACATGTTTGTACGCAGAAATTGTATCGAATTCCATCCAACAGAAAAATCCTAATTCAAAATAATACCTGTAAAAAATTTGAATTCAATATAAATATGGAGTATTCAATTTCAAAATGTTATTATTGAATAAAAATGTTTCAATAAGAGGATGCCTACCTTGTGAAGAATTTGAGATTGAGATTTCGTTTTCAGGAACTTTTCCAACCTTACGGTGACAACTGGCAGTGTTTCTTTAAAAAGTCGCATCTCAAGATAAGGTGTTTTTTCTACGATGTTTCTTTGGCTTCCATATTTGTAATTTTGTTTTGAATTCATTGACAATAATTTCAGTCCTGCCATCATCTTTTAACGAAACATTTTCTTCAACAGCGATTCTGCAACAAGCAAACAGTTTTTATTATGATTCGTTGACTTTTGTCAAGTCATTGAATAGGTTATAGCAGTCAGTTTTCAAATCAAAATGAACAGATGAACTCTTATAACGAATGACCTGTAAATCACGTGACCAAACAATTTCAATTTTGCTAGCAATAGAGTGGAATCACATGGTTACTGTGATCATTTTCCACTAATCATATTTCTCTTTGTCATAAACCCTAGATAAAGGTAGAGTTTTCTCTGACCGTAAAACTTTGATAACCTTAGGGGTTTTCAGCACAGAATCCAAAACACGGAACTGCCTCTATGCTCGGCCTAGTTATGAAAGATTGCAATAAAACGCCTTCACAAGATGCATTAAATCTCTAACTAAAGTCTTATTGACAAATAGGCGAGTTGAAAAATTAAACTATTGATCGATAACACGTTTATGTTGCTTTTCAAGGGAAGCACAGAGGTTTTGCAGTCAAAAGCGACAATACGTACATAAACATACACATTTTGGTTTAATGTTGTAAGCGCCATTGCGCTTGTTCATTGGTCAAGTATTAATTTTCAAAGTTAAGCAAATAAAAATGTCTTTTAATTTAAAAATTTCTTTTGACAATAAATTTCCTATTGATGGGTCTACTCTCACAACAGCTCATTTAGCGTAACAATTTGACTTCTAAATTTCTTTGATAATTAGACAACTCACCTAAGTCCCTGCTGTAGAAAACATTGCACAAAGTCGATCAAAAGTGCTTGCAAGAAACCACTCACTGCATAGGGTAACACGATTCAGGTTATTACAGCACCACAAACCCATCAATCAATTGAAAAACCCAGAAGACAATGACAATCTATAACATTCTAGAAAGTCTGTGAAATTCAATTTGTCCTATCCTAGGCCACTTTCCAGACTGTCTTCAAACTAGCTACTTGCAACTGGAAGTTTGTTTAACGCAAAATTGCTTTTGGCGCGAAATTCGTGCAGTGTATGATGTGTCCCACACAATTTCACACTTCACGATTAATATGACAAAAGGGGGAGCTCCCTTGTGCGGCACTTGACAGAGATTTACTAGTGCCCAGGTTATTCGGAAGTGGGAATCTGTTTTCTGCAAAAATATTGCTTATAGTCACTTCCACGAGCAAGCGTCTCTTGCTAAGTCACTTGCTAACCAATTCAGTGTTTGTCGTATTGTATTGAAGAGACGTTAGAGCTGATTTTATGCTTATCTGCTTTGATTCACCTTGGACTCATTGCACGAGAGCCCCCTTAAGAGAACTTTTGAATATCTAGATTCACGATGCATTCGGATCAGATTTGGCCAATCGGCGGCGTGGCATCACCGAATCCTTTTCTGTCAGCTCTCCAAACTGTTCTTAGTTTAGGGGTAGGAATATCAGTTAAGGCAGCGAATTTTGGACATCTCAATTTGAAGGAGTTTAATTTTTCCAATCTCGTCTTATTCAGAAGAACTAAAGCTCCTTTTCATACAAGTAAGTCTGATATCAGCCCAGAAAATGCTAAAAACTGATCCAAAGTAGAAACTTCTACAACTTTACAAGCTCATTTGTTGATCAATTTTCTGCGCTATGATTACTTTTGATAATGTTATACATAATACATTTCCACTATAACCTTCATTGTTACAAGATTACCTATCAAGAAAAGAAGCTATTTGGTCGCACTTCGAGACATCTTGGACATTTGAGACATTTGAGACCGTCAGAAATTTTGCAAATGAAGCCCATTTAAAATGCCAGAGAATACGAAGAAAAACTGATAACAGGAAGTATAATTATTACATTTTTAATGTTAGTGCTACAATAGTGCAGATACTAGTTTATACATCGAGATTCAACCTTAAAAACCCAATTGGCATGGCGACAGTGTGCCATTAATTTTTCATGCTGACCCTGTATTCACGCTGACATCATTAAACATGCACCAAACCCACCAAAAATTGTTTGAAACACTTGTAATTTTTAAGGCAATTACTTGTAGAATAGCCAAATTACCCGTGGTTTTTACTGCTGTTGTTATGACAAATTCTCGATGACCTCTTGGTGACATTCTAGTGAGCCATTAAACCTCTCCTCGAATAATTTGAATCTCTTTTTTATAAGTTCCTAATTAGTTCTTAAATCATTAGGGTGTATGTAAGCAGGGCGATTGCTAGCTTTTTCACTCTAGGGAGGTGTTCAGGCCTTATTTGCCAACAAAGTGAGTGAGACAAACTTCATTTGCTGAAACGTTTGAATATTCACCAAGAAAGCACCCACAAATGGCTAAAACCCCTCGTTGTTTTTGAGATAAAATTGCATTTTATAGTAGCTCAGCCTCAGCTTGTTCTTAATCTGGTCTCAACTTTTGACCAATATTGAAGCTTGTGTTCTTATAAAATTGTTCTTATATTAAAAAAGAGCGCATTCTAAAGCTCGTGCTTTCTTTGAGTTTAACATTTCTAATTTGCGTTAGACTTCCCTTGAACTGTTAATTATTCATCACTCAGCTACAAAAATTATATTTTTCCTGTAAAACAATTTTTGCAAAATAGTGTTTCCTTAGCTTAAGGTATTAATTCTCAACTTATGTTGAGAAAGAATTTGTTAAAAATCATCAGTAATCATAAATTGTCCCATATCCAGTAAACGACTCAAATATGTGCAGAATTAACTACACTTTAGGATAGACCTGTAAACATTATTCATCATTAAAGGAACATCGTATCCTCAAAATAAGACAAGAATGGATTTAAACAATGACTATATGATATCTTCACTATTTACACTTTTCACATGGATAACATGAACGCCATATTTACTTTCTCTAAAACAAATTTTTAACAATGGTGTAAATAATTATTTCGACAGGTAAGTTTTTTGCATTTTTTTTTAGATTTCATGTAAGGCATAGATGGAACACCAACAACTGTCAGTATTTAATTTAATTTACTTTTAAGCATTAGAAATCACATTTATCGAATAAATCCCAAATGTATCCCAAGCCCTTAATCAAGAATAAAATATGTCCAACCTGGCCTTCTTAATCCAAGCATGCACAAATCAGTACTAATTTCGAGTGCTTGTATGCTACGCAATATAAATGTCTGCATATTTTTGAAGTCCTGTTTTAATGCATCAAATGCATCATCCCAAAAGATTTGTTGATTTTATTGTATATACGAGCTTGCAAAGAAGTAAGAAGAGTTTGTTTTTTGATCATGATAATCCCGAGCCATCGTACATCATCATCCTCAGGAATTCTAAAAGTAAATATCAGAAAGACGTTAATAAATAAAACTTAAAGATGGAAAAATGGAAAATGGCATCCCCTATAATGAGCATGGATTAAATTCTACTCTAAATCAAAACACGTAAACCTTTTACCAGATTGTTTTTTTCTAAGAAAAAGCCAAATGAATCAACTATAAACATGGTCCATTTATACTCAACCCCAGGCTCCATTTTCAAAGCAATGTTTAAGCAGTCCCCGGTAGGGTTGGCCGGTTCATGACACCGGGTCAGGATGACCTATGAGCACGTGGGAAAATATAGAAGAATATTGACCCATCTGACTGGGTCGTATTCAAACTCGCGGTTCTCTTTCCGAGGATGGCTACTGCTTTTTCAACCCTTGCAACTTTACATAATGCAACAGAATATTCCCTTAAGGCTCGTTGAAGTCAGCTTTCGGGGCTAAAAATGCCGAGGAGCTCTTTTTTCAAAAAAATCATATGTTCTTCGCTTAATTGTTAGGTTAGGCTTGGAAACGATGCCTAGATGTCTCTGCAAGAGAAAAAACAGTCTTTAGCGTACAAACTGTTGTCTGTTTAAACCAAATATAGCTCAGTCATTAGGGTCGTTGACTACACACCAAAGGGTCCGTAGTTCGAGTCCCTGACATGACCAAACTTTTAAACGAAAAAACTGCTATTGTCTAGACAAAAGGAAGTCGTTTTCCCCTTAGGACTCCATTGGTAACATTCTCTACAGGCAAGTGGCACTGATTGGGCAACCTCAACAGCCATGTGCTCGCGTTTCTGATTGGCCTATTTCAATCCACAACTGGGTATATAAATTTCCTAGCGTAGAGTTTTCGATCTATGTTCTGACGTTTTAAACTCTGAAGAGTGTCAGACGAAAAGCTTTAGTTTACTCAAATGTTTGCTTTTTTAAAGCCATTTACAAATCTACTTGTGTTGTTCGTTTCTCATCATCTATCAGGCTATATCAACGTGTTTCTTTATGAGCTGCATATAAAATATATGGTAAATCTTAAAAATGTATTCAGTAGTTAAAATATTGGTATAACAGAGATGAATAATCTAGATCAGTATTTGTCAGCTACGATGGGTTTGCAATAATTAACCATGCTCGTTTTATTAAGTATAACTTAATGTTAGGTATTTAGAAATTGTTTTTCGCTATCATATTGTTTTGTCAATCGCGGAAACAGGTACCTAGATTGTGATGAGAAATTTCATCAATAAAATATCGCAACTTCAAGGAACTCAAGTAAAACGAAAATATGAAACACACCATTGTAATCGACTTGTCCATCGCCATCAACATCAGCCTCTCTAATCATCTCGTCGATTTCTGATTCTGTTAATTCCTCTCCCAGCTCCAATGCAACTTGCTTTAACTCTGTCATGCTGATGTATCCATTTCCATCCAAGTCAAAGAACTCAAAAGCTATTCTAACTTCTTCTTCCACCGCTTTTATACTTTGTTGTTTCGCTCCCATCATGTCAAGAAACTCTGCCAGTTCTATCTTGCCATCACCTGAAACATTTTAGCTATTAATATGTGCCTACTGTCTTGCGCAACATGAAAGAAACACAAGAAAGCAATCTTCAAATTCAGAAATAGATTTGAATATAAACATCAAAAATTAATATTTAATAAGAGCGCATGTCCAATGTACTCCTAAACGGCTGACAGTGTCCAATAAGCAATTCTTTCATTCGACGCAGTCCTTGCTTTTAGGCAAGTAATGTTACTAACAGCTTTCATTTAACTTGTATCAGAAAGAGTTCCCCGCCCAACCCGGACAGGTCCTTGAATCTTTAAATCCTCAACATTAGGTATTAGTTATAAGTTACAGATAGATAACTAAGGGACTAAGTGACTATAGGAATAAACCCTAGGCGTTATCTGTTTCTACTTTAAAGGCCTAAGAAAAATGCTTTTCTAAATTTTTTAAAGAATAAGCCTTCTTTCTTAATGCAAAATATCTGTCCTACAATCTAAAGATCAAGAATTATTGCACTTTTACAGGGTGATGCCTCACTCATTGGAAGACTTTCGCTTGTCCTTACAAGATTGATGAGCCAGAAATCGTAACCTTGCCCCAAAAGAAAGCCGAAGAGGCATGGTTTGGTCGTCATATTTAGGAATCTATTTTGTTTACAATGATCTCCCAGGTCATCTTTCACCACCAGGCGTCGAAAAACATTTTGTCAGAAACACTTATGTTAAACCCATAAAAGATAATCGGTTCTGCAATGATTGGTTACATTTTTCGTTTTAATTGATTCAGTAATGATAGTCAAGTCAGAGAACTAGAGCTTCTGGCCTATTCATTTTAGGGTAACTCTAATGATGGATGTACCAGGGCCCAACTGCATATGAAACCGACTTTTAGTTTAAAGTTTGTCACAGTACTTTAGATGTTTTTTAACTTCCAAGAGTTGTCAGGACCTACCAATGAAAAATTTGGTAAGCAGTCAATTGTGATATGGAGTAACGTAAGGTATTCAAACGTTTCTACTTACAGCAATTTTGTATTATTTTAATTATTATAGGCCTCCCATCTGGGGAAAACACAAAAGAAGGTTCTTTCTCTTGTTGATAAAGAAACATTCACAAAACAAACAAAATTACAATTACGTAGACATTACAAAATGTTTTGCTGTATACCCTCAATACATATCAAAACCCTTACTGGATTTTATAAAGGATCTTGGGGGGGGGGGTTGTAGGAGCTAATGTTGCTCTGGTCTTGGTCACAGGTTACTCAAATGACAGCAAATCCTGAAAAATCCTTTTTAGGCACTTTGCAGAAAAGCAGCAACACAGCTAAGTTTCTGATAAAAAGATTGCAGTTGTTTATTCGTTTAAACAAAGGCGAGATTCTTGTCATAAGTTTTGTATACTCCAATTTCGACAACCGTGGTTGTTCTCTCATCCACCGGTAAACCAATTGTACTCAAAAAGTGTCTTAAAACAAATTTGTTTGGATCGGAATTACTCCATCAAATAGCCAAAATCCAATGGCATATGATTGCGCGTTGGATGGACTACCAAGAGAAAAGTAGATAGGGTCTCTTAGCAAGGACAGAGAAAAGTAAAGTAAGGACAATTTCAAAATCATTTGGCAAGCAAGGTCGTTTTTCAATTTACGAATCTTAACATCCATCCAAAGCAATGAAACAGATTTTTAGTTGTGCAGACAAAACTTGTTAGAGTTTAGACTTTGGAGCCTGAACCCCAGTCCACAGATGCTGAAACTCTTATGGACTGGGCAACATTGATCAAAATGTTGTCCACAGTTTCCGCCAGAATCTGGTGGTAATTTATGCATCCCTCCAAAATTATGCAATTAGCTTATATTGTCAACGGCTCAAACCTTGCAAGACTTTAAACTCGTCATGTTTACCATCTTATCCACGTTTTGTTTGGCTTCAGTGCATATTTCTTGGAGGGTTTTTGATGCAGTATTTCAAGGGTTTCAATGCATAAATTATTTTCATAAACTTGACCAAGCCCTCTGCCTGGACAAAATATTTATCAATATTGCCTAGTCCATAAATGTGGCAGCATTTGTGGATTGGCGCGCAGGCTAGAACGTTTCAACTAAGTAAGGTGTATGCGGTCTGCCAATAGTCAAAAACGAAAATTACTTTTAGTATTTTAAAGAATAAGTACTTTTTAATTTCGAGAAGCTCGTAGCGAATCGAAGTTTTGACTGAAAACTTAAACTGTGTTTTCATAGCTGTAAACAAACTAGGCTGCAGGTGACGCAATCATTGGATTCTATATAAATATACAGCTGTTTTGCTGTGAATGCCGCCATCTGTTCAAGAAAACATATTGGCAATGGGAATTTCAAAGAAATATAAAGAAAAAACATGCCTTTACCATTGAATCTTATGTGTTTCACGAAATGCAATTATGCAACCAAAAGTGATGACTTGGTTTCATTAGATGATGTTCTGATATCATAAAAATAAGAATCAATTATAGTTTATTTCTTACCGTTTCGGTCAATGCTTTTTATAAGATCGTCTAGTTCCTGATCTGAAATTTTGTGACCAAGAGATTTTAGGACAATTCTCATATCATCAATTGATATGACACCATCTTTATCATAGTCGAACAGAGAAAAAGCTTTTGTGAAATCTGTGAAAGAACAGTTATTGATGTAAGATTTAAATTGTCAAAAGTAATATACTGTGTTAAGTTAACTGCACAAAGCATTATGTGACTGTCAAATATAGAAAAGAATTAAAGAATTTAAATGGACATTCATGCTTATCTGTTATTCTTTCTTGTACCTCCTACATATTCTACTTTGTCAAAATATTTTCCACATGTGAGTTAAGGTTTCTATCATGTTGTTTTTATTAGGCAGAAAATTTTTCTCCTAAACAAAATGACACATGAATAATTAATTAGAACATTGCATACTATTTATGTTATTTCACAATGGTGTCAAGTTGTGTTATTCCAAATATACCAAAACGTGCTTATTTTTCAGGTGCTGATTGTGCGATGTTTTGGATAGAAATAAACAATGCTTGACACCGGAGCTATCTTGCTTAATACGCTTCGGTACGAGATATCTAAAAACAGAAACAAAGGTTGGAAAGACCATGGGTCAAGAATCAGTCTATCCTTATTTGCTAAAAGTAATGCACCTATGAGCCCTGTGGATATATGACGCAATTTAAGTGTTTTGATTATTATTATTATTATTATTATTATCATTTTTCCTGTTCATGACCGTATGTTTCAGCCCAGTGCATCTGGTTTCAGCCAGTACATTGGTTTCAGTTTGCTGATGATGCTGCTGTTGCTACCAATGGAGAAAAGGAGAACCAAAAACCATTAAACTGCTTTACCAGATGTTGCCAATGGGCAAACTTCATTATCAGGGTCGACATATGTGTTAACTTTGGTATAAAGAAACACTCTACGCGATCTCCCCATTTCAACTGAAACTTTTCATCTGTAACCTAATAGTGCCTGCTGTCAAAAATGGCGATTCCTTTAAGTATCTTGGCCAAGATCATGAATCTAAACTTATTTTTCTTTTCTCTACTTTTAGGAAGCATTGTCAGCATCCTAAAAACAAACTTATACCATCGTTATGTTCTGTCTGAAGTTATCTGGCATTTTACCGTTGCAGATCTACCAAAAGACTTTGTGTTGTTCAAAAACTAGACAATCTTATGTTCAATAACATTCGCCAGTAGCTTGATCTTCCAGTTTCTGCTACCTTGAATGAAATAATCCTCTCAAAAATCAGTTTGGTCTAATTCTACAACTGCCTTCTGTCAAATTTCCGCAATGCCTAACCTTATGGAAAAACACCAGCCACGGCACAAACCTACAGTACGACATCCATCGTAAATGCGAAAAAGGTACTAAAGGCTGCCAAACAGATAATAAAGAACATCTTTATCAAAATTCACCATCTCAAGGAGCTATAATTTCCTTCCTACTGACACATTCCCTGGAAAAGCTGAACGGTATTTGGTCAAGTACACGGAGCAATCTGCCTAGTAACATCTTTAACTTTACCACCAAGTATCTTAACAACACTCTTCCAACTCGTAAACATCTGCTAAAATGGAACCTTAGTCAAACTCCTGACTGTGAATTTTGTCTCCTTCCTGCACGTTGTTGCTGGATGCAAAATGCACCCTGACCATGGCCGCTATACATGGCGTCATAATTCTGCATTAAAATTTCTAGCCACTTCCTTCACAGCAACAAGTGGATCTTTTCTCTGCGCGGATTTACCAGACTTTCACTCCCCTCTATCATAACTGGCGACCAATTACGCCCTGACTTCTCAAAACCAAGTGAAACTGTCTGTATGTTTGAGAACTAACCATAGGCTTTGAAACAAATCTCAACTGCAATGCTAGTAGAAAGTTAGAGAAATTACTACCCACATATCTGACTTAAAACGTCAGTCTTAGTTAGTTTTGTTTTTCAATATTTCTACCAGTTTACTTGGTATCTTTGGCACATCCTGCAGCTTTTTCATCGACATGTCTGACTCCCTTTCTCTTGACGATCAACAGAAACGTTTTCTCATCTCTAAACCTTTAAAGCATCTCCATTCGAACCACATATTACATATTCTGCTGTAGGAACAAAACTTGGACTAACCCAGAGCTACTAACTTTTTAATATTTCTGAGTTTTGAATTTCATTTCCTTTTCTTTCTTAATCTTTTCTTTTAATAACTACAATTGTAATTATAAAAATATTTTATGAAAACAGGCTAGCCAGTTACAAATTGCCTACGTAATAGAGAGAATTGAAAATTAGTTTTTACTTGAATTGAAATAATAAAAAGTTTCCATTATTATTTATTTTGTTTAATGTTTCGTGTGGTTTTTTCGACATTGAAACTGTCATTAAGGTTCTGGTAAAGTACTTTATATATTTGCCGCTGTGAGTAAGATACTTTTAGTGTATTACTCGATAGGAAAGATTTTCAATGGTGGATGAGCTCACACTGTGCCACCAATGCCATAAATGTTAACTAAGTGCCATTCATTAAAAGTACGGCTGTCCCGAAGTTTCGTACGTATGTATAATCGGTCACTGTAACAAGTGCTATCCAATAAGATAAGCAGTGCTTTTCTGCCCTTTTTACAGTTTTTTATATCAAAAGCAATGGCTAAAAAGAGTCTGATGGAATCATAGAATAAACATCATCTGGAGGTAATTCAAGTTTGACGTGAAAGCCAAACAATAAAAAATTATTCACTGTTCTCTTCATGTCGTTATGAACACAGAAACGTAGGGCCTAATCGCCAAGCAAAAGTTGACGTAGTGACATGGCTCTTTCGCAGTCGATCAATTCCTACTCAGACTATGGAGCATTTGTTATGCTTGTCACTTTAATTACATTTCTAAAACATGATATGCAATCTATTGTCGTAGATATTGTAAGCATTGGTATCTCAGATAATTCTTATGTTTTGCTTTTCATGACATCAGAGCTCATATTTTCATGACGTAATAGTTTTTATTCCCACCTTCGGGCCCAAACACTGTCTAAAGGTCTAGAAAATGAATATAACGTTAATTGAGCAATGGAGCTTTGTAGAAAGATAATTACCATGTCTCTGAGACTGTGTTAGCATCTCAGCCTAAAATAAAAGCATTATAAACATTCAATTAGTGTTTCAAGATTAAATGCAACAGTTAGTTAACAACTGCAAAAACAGAGTCTAAGATTTTTATAATATGGCACTTGTTCATTTCATGACATCGGAAGCTATTAGCTGCTATACAATAATGGAATATATTAGGCATAACAATGTAAAGCATATCAGCATTTTAAAGATAAAGTAACAAGACATCTGTCATTCTAGTCTAGCAGAGACTCTTTCAGTAAACGAGTAGAAAAGTGGCTGCATCCAGCTAGAAAGGTTTCAACGGAGAATGGCCATCAAAAAATAACATATCAAAGGAAATAGTTAGAATTGCTATTTTCAATCGAAGTTTATAAGCTTTAACAAAGTTTATAAAAAAGACAAAATTGTTCTTGATAAGTCAATTGTGATGAAATAAAAATTAATTCATTTTCAGAAGTTGGCTGCAATACTTGGCAACGATTCGAAATAGTAATAAGGTAAAATCTGATGCTGCAGAATGTCATTTTGCAGAATGTAAGTACGTTGAAGTTAAATTGTAAATTACGCGAACTAATTGTCTTAGCAAATGGCCTAACAGCACACGGTATAAAATTACAATCAATTTTGAATTGACCACCCGCCACCTTTTAACAGCATTCTCAAAGGCCAAAAACAAAACCTTAGAAACAAAGCTTCTCGCAACAAAGCATAAAAGACAAGCTATGAAATGCGCTCGAGTTCAATCAATTACATTATTCTTCTCGTCCTGCAAACGAATTTTATTAGCAGATATTTCAATACTCTAATAATAAGAAAGACATGACAATTTTCAAAAGCTGTATTGGCTTGGCCTGGCCTGGCCTGGTCTGGTCTGGCTTTCAAAGCAAATAAGAAGATTGCAACAAATTAAAAATACAAATTTATCATCTCTTGCGCCCAATTTTCAAGTTTTCAAATTTTTTGTCAAACTAGACTCAAATGTTTCACTTTACAACAAAATTTCTGATGCATCGAAGCTATACTTAAGTTCCAAAAGTATCGTTGAATTTATGGCCCTGTTAATTACGGGAGCACTTACAAAGGTTATCAGGAAGAATTATTTTTTTTAGAAGTTTCTTAAAGCATTGTAAAATATTCTTCATGTATTGTATCACAATCTGTATCATAAATAACCTTTGGTACCACAAGATTTGAGAATAACACGGCTGAGCAGGAACATAGCTATCCTGGGTGCCGGAATAAGCGCGCTTTTGCGGCTCTGGTACTCAGGGTAGAACATAGCATGGTACACTAGAGCACTTCTTATTTTACACTCGAGCGTTGAATTGTCGCCGGACAATGAGTAAATTTTAAAAAGAAAGATGTGGATCGAAAACTTACTTTTGGGCCATTGCTTAACTTACTTAACTTTCTGACTTAACTTACTTTGATATGTTATGTTTCAGCTTTCCGTGTCATTTTTAAATAGATAAATTTAATTTAATTTAGTTTAGAATTGCATCGCATTTGATACCATTTCACATTGTATGGCAGTGTATCATTGTACATATGACACTGTATCAGTATCACATTTATAAAATCTTTATATGATAGATGGCATTAAACAATATCACTTCACTTTCTATCAAACAACAGGACTTATGTTTCATTGCCTCGTATTGCATTAAGCTGTCATATTATATGATCTTTTCCAAAGTCAATAGTTATACTAGATTCAGAATGTTTCATTTGCAACGATATTGATTTTATTTTTGGTATTAAGTATTATCTGGCCATAGGAATAAGACTTGTCCCTGATAATAATCTTTGTCTGGTCCCTGATAATAATCTTTGTCTGAAGAGATCAAATATTTTCATGATTGCTTTTCAAACTGTACCATAAATCCCAAAGCTGCTTCAATTGTCACCTTCAAATCCCAGGACGCCAATCCCGTGGGTTTTCAGATCAGCATCAAAACAGCAATTTTGAAGACTAAAAGCATAAATTTTTAATTTTTTTGAGATCATTAACTATAATTTTCTGGTATTTTCCATCAAAGCTTTAAACGGATTTCATGTAATCGAAAATCCAGGCATAAAATAATGACTTTGGATTTGCGATGGTTCCTTTCAACGGTGATCCACTAAGACGGTAATCTCAATAGAACCCAATTTCACACGTGGGTGTTGGTCTAGTAGACATAAATTATAAGCGGTTCGATGTTCATTTGTTATATAACTTCTAGCTAGTGGAGAAACATGGTTCCTGCAAAAAATTCGTAGATGAACGTGTAGATGAACTCCTTCTTAGCTCAATATGAGCTAATACTACTCAATAAAAAGATATTTGTGAAAGGACATCATGACTGGTCCTCTCCAACCACTGAAATTCTACTGTTTATACAAATAGACAACAACGATACACCATTCTAAAAAATTAAGAGGGTTTTTTCAGTTTAGCATTTCAATCAAAGAAACTGATGCTCGAAACTCGAAACTTAAACGTCCTTTGCTTAGATTTGCAAGCATACGAAGCAAAGCATCTTATACAAGTAGAAATTTCGGAATTCCATAAAAATTTGAGGGGTTTTCTTACATGGGAAAATAATGATTACCCAATTGACAAATATGTAGCACTGCGATGGAAGGTGCAAAAGTCTCACCATTTTCAGTTGTGGATACAAAGACTCACGCTGGGTATCCTGTTTTCGCTTCTTGTATTCAGAAGAGCTTTACGACGAACGCCGCAATAACCAGTGATCTTTAACTGTCTACATTGCCGATAAAGGCCAGCGATCTGCAATGATTTCTCTTTGTAAAATAAAGCTTTGCAAACATAAGGTACAGTCAGTCAGTCAGTCAGTGATGAAAACTCTTCGCAGCAATGAAAAACAACTCAAGAAATTGTCTCCGTCTGCCGTAATATACTTATAAAGATCTTCCAACCTCCTTCGCTATCTATAATTGATGAGTAGAAACGGCAGCTGATTCCTCGACCTCCGGCAAGGGCTATAGACAAAGAATCTAACTCAATATTTCACAAACGGATTACTTCGTCGTTCGGAGCCCCCTTTAAAGATATGAAAAACGCATTAACTTACTTCAAGGTGTCCAAAATCAAAATGACATGTCACTGCTTATTCCAATAATTTATGTCGCAAGAAAATTGTAATTGAAAATGCTTCATGAACACATAATAAGAACAGGTTGTTTCTTCTTTTGATTATGCAAATGTAAACATTCTTCATTTCAATAAAATAAGTTTACTGGTGGACAAGACGACAAAGGACTGATAAAAGCATGGCCCGTTATTCGTTAAAACCGTGTAGCATATGGTTTTTGCAAATGCAACTGCAATATTTGTTTATAGATTTATCAAAGACGTGATTGCCACGCGAATTCACAATAAGGGAAGTATGGATGAGTTAGGTTTAATGAGCCTGCGCGCACTAGATTAAATAAGCTTTTTATCATTCTATGCTAGTCCACTATGAAAGCATTGCTTACGAGGTCAGCCTTGCTACGCCATCTTTCAAAGGCCGTTTTGTTGGGGGTTCGTCATATATTCTTTAATGTCTTAAGAAATTCTGCTTTTAATTTGTTGACCCCCAGTTTTACTTCTAAAGTGCACTAGATATGTTTTATGAAATGAGACGATACCTCATTTGTTTTATAAAACTCAGTCGTCCTCTCCTACTTAGCAGGAAAAGGCTGTTTTATATTATCGTCATTTCTCAGATTAATGATGGATTCACGAGGACTGACACTTTCATTTTCTAACTAGATGAAGATTGTGACAAGGAACATGTGTTATGGCATCAAACAGACTTAAAAGAACTGAGCATGTTTGTCAGTGTGGAATGACCCGACTGCATATACTGGCTGTGTAATCCACACAGTGATGAGCCTTCCATTGCCGAATAAACAGACTAATATATGTTACTAGAAACTTCACCTGTATTCCTGTGCGAGATAAACAAATAACGTAATCTGATGCGATTGTAAACTAGTAAACATCATTTAACTGAATCATGTACATACGTACAACAATAACAGGAAGCATTTAAATTTACAGTGAAAGGCAAGACCTGTGGATTTTAAATCGTTGTTTGTCATTCCCTAACAAAATGCATTCAATCCATAAAAAATCAAATAATAAAATAAGCCATTTTTTATTACAATATTCTAATTCTTGATTCAGACTGATTATTCTACAACAAATTGCAAAAATTAGGACAATTCTATAAACTAGGAATTTTTGTACAGAAATCATTTGTTTTCCTGTTGGGATAATCAATTGGTTCAGTGATTGGAATTGTAAATGCTGGGTCAATTAGTAAGCAACATATTCTAGTTTCAGGTTGTTGATTTTTACTTTGCAGATGTTAATCTTTGCAGAGATAAAAATTTATTAAAGAAAAAGTGGATTTTTCATGAGAAACTCGTTTGTAGACACAAGTATAATCTTTGGTGGGCATAAAACTGCCCAGCCACAAGGAAGCTGGGGAAAAATCAATTTAGGTGATTCAATCTACTTGTTGACTAAGCCGTCTGTTTATCCAAAAGCATCACCGATAAATTATCAGTCACCCCCCCCCCCTTTGCAGCCAACTTCTATGTACAAAAAGTATAAGCGAGGATCAATTAAAATTAGATTTGCAGTAATTCAGTTGTGATCAGCACCAAAACCTGTCCATTTGTCGGGAACCATTAAGAAATATCGATGCATTGCTTCTGTAAAACGAGTTCTATAAACAGCTGGTGACACAACAGTTGGCATTTTCCCGTGGCCACCTAAGATTCCTGTCGACTTTACGTAGCTCTCCAACTTTTTATCCCATGTAAAAGTTCGAATGTAGTCTGAAAGAAACAAACCAATTAGATGTACAATTTTTCAGTTATGAAAGTTACAGCAGTGCAATTTTAAGGTTGAAGATAATATGACGCATGATACATAGGTCTGATTATAAAATTAATGAAAGACTGATTGGCTTTAGGATATATATACATGATAAAGGGTATCCTCATTAAGTAGAAAATCTTCACGTGCTATGTCATTATAGGCTGAAAGTTGCTTTGCAACGAGTATTTAACCAAAACTCAAACAGAGAGAAATTACGTAACCAAAGAGCGAAATTGCTTTTAGCAAGAGATACATGATGAAAGGTCTGATTATAAAATTGATTAAAGATTGATTGGCTTTAGGATATATATACATGATAAAGGGTATCCTCATTAAGTATAAAATCTTCACGTGCTATGTCATTATAGGCTGAAAGTTGCTTTGCAACGAGAATTTAACCAAAACTCCAACGGAGAGAAATTACGTAACCAAAGAGTGAAATTGCTTTTAGCAAGAGATACATGATGAAAGGTCTGATTATAAAATTGATTAAAGATTGATCGGCTGTAGTATATATATACATGATAAAGGGTATCCTCATTAAGTATAAAATCTTCACGTGCTATGTCATTATAGGCTGAAAGTTGCTTTGCAACGAGTATTTAACCAAAACTCAAACGGAGAGAAATTACGTAACCAAAGAGCGAAATTGCTTTTAGCAAGAGATACATGATGAAAGGTCTGATTATAAAATTGATTAAAGATTGATCGGCTGTAGTATATATATACATGATAAAGGGTATCCTCATTAAGTATAAAATCTTCACGTGCTATGTCATTATAGGCTGAAAGTTGCTTTGCAACGAGTATTTAACCAAAACTCCAACGGAGAGAAATTACGTAACCAAAGAGCGAAATTGCTTTTAGCAAGAGATACATGATGAAAGGTCTGATTATAAAATTGATTAAAGATTGATTGGCTTTAGTATATATATACATGATAAAGGGTATCCTCATTAAGTAGAAAATCTTCACGTGCTATGTCATTATAGGCTGAAAGTTGCTTTGCAACGAGAATTTAACCAAAACTCAAACGGAGAGAAATTGCGTAACCAAAGAGCGAAATTGCTTTTAGCAAGAGATACATGATGAAAGGTCTGATTATAAAATTGATTAAAGATTGATTGACTTTGATATATATATACATGATAAAGGGTATCCTCATTAAGTAGAAAATCTTCACGTGTTATGTCATTATAGGCTGAAAGTTGCTTTGCAACGAGTATTTAACCAAAACTCAAACGGAGAAAAATTGCGTAACCAAAGAGCGAAATTGCTTTTAGCAAGAGGCGCCCTCAACCCTCAGAAGCGCCCGCTTTTTTTCGCAACCAATGAAACTAAAAAAGCTTAAAATTTGCATTCACCAATTATTCCAACGACCAATTCAAAGTTGACCTCATCGATGCCGACAAGAAGGGAATAATCCATGACACTGTGGCTTGAGAGAAACTCGGAATCGTTGTGAATGGCTTTGGAGAGGACAGCCTTGGAATGGGGGCGAATGAAGAGTGGAGTCTCGCATATCACTGCAAAGATAAAAATTGACTTCTTACAATATAAAAAAATAACGAATCCCTTGCAAATTGTGACTTGATTGTGGGAAAATTGTGGGTAAATTTGATCACAAAATGCAATGTGCATGCATAACAAAAACCCTACAGACCTTGATGTTACTGTTGCTAAAATTACGAACCAAAAGAAAAAGTATGTACGTTAAGTACAATAAGGATTTAGAGTACTAAAATGTTTAAATCTTCGAAATAAATAGCATATAAAAAGTTCAAGTGCAATCTACTTAAAAATAGATTTTCAAAAAACTCTCTTTGAAAAAACGTCTTACTTTCAAGAAGATTTTCATCCATCAGCACTTCTTCCTTCCCGGAAGTGTGCACATAACGACTTCTAACTGAGCCCTTTAAGTCGAAGATCTAAGAAAAAGAATGCTGAATTAATCCTTTAAATCGAAGACCTAAGAAAATTTATAAACAAATACCGAATTCAAGAGAACATAATCCAGAAAGTTCAATGAAAATAAAGTTCAGGTGTTAGAACAATATCCTGAAGCAATTAAGGGGCATAATCCTTGTAGCTAGTAATCAAATTCGGTTATAACCCAAATCAAGAAGATCAAAAGCCACAACGGCAAAAGGTTGAGATAATGGTCAACAAATTTCAGTTACCAGAATCTCGTGGTTATCATCAAAAGCAAAAACGCGTTCGTTGAAGTCATTCTAGATATATTTCATAAGAAGCGAGCAGACAGCAAGGCAATTGCTCTTTAGATACGGTCTAGAAACACCTTTCTCAGAGATAAACGTGAGAAATATAACATATAATCGACACCTTAAACGATCAGTTCAGCAATTTATGGTAATACCTTGTTTACTTTGCGATTATAAAACACATTCTCCATCACCAAAACATCCTGTCGCATCGATGTATTGGTCTGTGCATTCTTGAAACCAATTCGATAAACTCCAAGTATTTTTGCCAGTGTGGTTGGACGCTAAGAAAAACAAGAAACAGTTTCATGATCTGAAGGCAGCAAAATTTCGTAGACAAAGGTTTAGCTGCTTGTGAGAGAATAAAAAAATGTCATGATACTGAAGTTTGATACTGATGACAAAAGTAAAGAGTTCGGCTAAGGGAAATGCTCTAGCCAACATGATCTTAAATCCATATAAGGTTTCTTGAAGAAACATCAACCCCACTTTGCGAAACGCAACCTTAAAAAGCATCTAGCCATGCAGGTGCTATGACCTTCGTGAAAAGCATCTACTCTCGACTGATGTATTACGATAAAATAAACTGAAAAAAAAATACATCAAATCGCGAATTTGCCTCCGTAAAGGGCGTACAAAAACACGAAAGTTGGCCAAGAAAAGTGGCTAGAAATCGTACAAAAACAAAATAAAATACAAGAGAACGGTAAATTCGCCTCGGCAAGCCTTGCTCTTGTTTGAAGGTGGTCTTGTTTCGGACAAAAGAGCTCATTCAACCGAGCATTGGACCCGAAAGGGGAGGGAAATCGAAGGGGTTTCGTTTAAATTTTAGTTTTTTTATTCATCGTCACCAAATGAAGGGACCTCAGGGCTCATGTGTAAAAACTGTTCACTTTAGGGAGTAAGGATCGATGTGGGTGTCTTTAATTTAGCAATAAGGTAACAGGACTTGCTTTCAACTTAGCAATTACTTAAATATACATTTATAAATGACTTCAAGTTTGATCTGAATGTCATTCCTGATTTATTTTCAAAATGCACTCGAAATAGTATCTACCAACAACAAACTAATGGGTTTTTAATCTTATCCTGAAAGCCTTTGGTTTCTTTTATGGCGAGGCAACCTGTCGTCCTCTGCAGCAAATCCAAAAACGCATTTAAAAACATAAAGATCCTTCTTTATTGAGGTTCTTGCTCAAAATATTTTTGAACAGTTTCTTCTCGTGCCAAGATAAGCAGCATATGGTTAGGAGACATCAAAACTGAGTCATGGTGACAATTTTTGATCACTGACAACAATCATGAAGTAAAAACATGTTTCAATTTCCTGATATCTTCCTCTTGATAATGACAGGTACTGATTTTATCGTACTGATTTTGTCGTACAGATTTTGTCGTATAGATTTTGTCGTACTGATTTTGTCGTACTGATAATGTCGAATTTGGATTAAAGCTTGTTACAATCATTTATATCGAAACAAAAATATGTCTCTTTTTTCGCCGTGCTGGCTATTCTGTTTATTATCAAGCTGCGCTTCCCAAGATCGAAAACAATAGCAGGCATATAGATAGGAATTTGCGCTGCCTGACAGCCCTGTCTTAATTCTATCGTTGCTCTCACCCCTCCCTTCCTTCATTTACAAATCAAGAATACATGATAAACAAATTATGTGAAAGCGGGTTTCCGCGGGTTTCCGCGGGTTTCCAAAAATGAAAGCATGTAGCCCGGCAAGTACGAGGTATAATGAATTATGATGCATGGAAATCAGGTCTCGTCCCCTGGGAACCACAAAGAAAATGTTTACACAAATAAGGGGGGGGGGGGGTATCTCGAACAAGATCCCGATTCGCAAACAGCTTCAACGTCAAATGTACTGAAAGTCATGCCATTCAATATACCTGCTCTTTTAGGGCCTTGTCCATGTATTGAAAATAGTGCGGTGCGAATTCCACAAACGACTGAACTTCTAACCGAGACATCTGCTTCATCACAAAACGGTCGTCTATTGAAAAAAATAAGTCAAGGCTAATAGCAACAAGATGTTATTAAAGGAGAGAATTAGCACCAACAAAAGCATCGAGTTTTAACAAAAAACAATGCAAGATATGTTATTTGTGCATCAATTTGTGCACGCAGATTTGATTTCTAAATAGTACGGAAAAGCGGAAACATGTCATACTAAAGTACTTTCGACAGACACGCGCCAGAGTATAAACGTCGGATAATTTCCAAAGATAATATCCAAATGTGGATCGAAATTCAGGTGAGAGGAAGAATAGCTCAAAGTTGATTGGTTCTATGCTTTGACCAATCGCAGCCGCTAATCTCTCACCTAGTTGAACAGTCCGAGAGAGAAAACGAACTCTTTCTGTCTACAGAAGTCGGGATCCTTTATTTCGATTCAGACAGATTCCAAAACACCTAAACGAGAAGCCGACCTTGCTTGCCAATGACCTTAAAACTGTCGTCACTATATGTTTTGGCGCGTTCTGGATTCTTAGTAAATGTTGACCTATAGCCGAATCACAATCTATGTGGGTATTCTGTTTTTTTACAAAAACGTCTTTTACAGATTTAATTTCCTCGATTTTCCGCAACAGTATAAGAGATTTTCTTACAATAATTCATACGTCTTGAATATAACATCGACTAGTCTAGTAAATACATTGCCACGAATTTAGTCAATCTTCAAGAACTCAAAAACCGGTCGTTTTCAAACCCTGAATATGCTGTTTGCAGAATGTCCTTATGTAATGTGAAATTTACAGCGGCAGTACCTTAAAACTACTGACATAAACATAAGCTACTTCTCCTTACCGAGTGATTTTGAGAATGAGGATCCTGATTTGCCTCCTCTTGCTTTCCAAAAAACACATCTTGAGAGTGATTGAATGTACCTAGGAAAGAATTTCCGTAAAATAATATTAGCAAACATACCATCAAATCATCATCAAATCTCAAGAATTTCCTAGGATATCATATCTTGAGAAAAAGGTCATTCTATAATACCATTAACTTCCAATTTTCAATTCAGCATTAGCATTCAATGATTACGTCGACATTGATTAGAGCGACGTCACTCTGACTTGGCAGCGGACAATTTGATTTAGTAGAGGTCAATTTGATTTGGTAGAGGTCATTTTGATAAGGTTAAGGTCAGGCAGAGGATCAGACAGAGTTCATATGGATTAATAGAGGTCACTTGATTAGTAGAGGTCAATTTGATTAGTAGAGGTCAATTTGATTTAGTAGAGGTCAATTTGATTTGGTAGAGGTCATTCTGATAAGTTAAAGGTCATACAGAGGATCAGACAGAGGTCACATGGATTAATAGAGGTCACTTGCTTAGTAAAGGTCAATTTGATTCAGTAGAGGTCAATTTGATTTGGTAGAGGTCATTCTGATAAGGTAAAGGTCAAACAGAGGATCAGACAAAGGTCACATGGATTAATAGAGGTCACTTGATTAGTAGAGGTCACTCGATTTAGTGGAGGTCAATATTATTGGGAGGTGGTCACTTTAATTTTGTTAAAAACATCTAAATCAAAATATTAGCATTTTGAATTATGACTACTTCTAGAAAACCTCATCAAAAATGTATATAAAAATTGCTGATTGAGCCAGCTGGGTAGATACACCGGAAGATAAGTTATGCCAAGATAATTTGTTTTTATTCAACAAATATGATACCAAGATTGAATATTACCACAGTTGATGACAAGTAACAAATGAAATGCGCATTGCGAATCATTTGTAAACTGAGGAGCAAGTAAAGTGGTGTTAGTTAGCAAAAACAAACAAGAAAATTGGCGAAGGAAAGTTTTCAAAAAATTTTCGGTGCAAAACAATACAGAGATCTATATTGAAAATAATAAATAAATTAATAAAAATACATATAGACAAATAAATAAAAAGAATATTGTGGGCAAGCAGTGTATTGCATGACTGGACTGATAAGAATGAAGAAATATCAACCGATAGCAAAATGAGGGGGAGAATCCAAGTAATTCTTGTCTGATTTTTACCTTTCTTCGCCTTCTGGAAAAATCAGCTCCCTTAGCTGACGAAATTGCTCCGCATAATATACGTTACAATAAAACTTTGCCGAATTATCGTGAAATTCTACAAAGAAAAATGGCAGCTGTTAAAAAATGTGAAATAAAAGAGAGTTGGTCAGAAAACGATATCAAATTAACAGAAAACAATTACAACGCAAAAGGAAGTATGGAACTGAGTTATTGTTGACAACTGTTGGTTACAGCTGGCGGTTCTGTTTGGTCATTTCGATCCACAACTGGGTATATTTAACCTTTTTGATCATTACTCTTAGGTTTTTTACTCTCAAAAAGCCAGACCAAAAGCTATAGTATGTCTAAAAAAAATGTCAAGATCTTCTACCTCTAAAAAATGTTATTCATTAAGCGCAAAAAATCCGCGAAAGAATCCTTTATTCAGCGTTCCATTTCTTTTAAATATCCGTTCTTGTTTACGGCCCTTGTGTAGTGCGAAATGAAAAAACATATCCTTTTAACGCTCCACTGTAAAACTATTAAAAAAATTAAGGGGTTGAAAGTTTCATCTTTGTATTTCTTCTTTGGAAACTTTGGAAACTTTGGAAACTGTAAAAATTCAATTTCTTTATTCGATAAAATTTTTCATTATTTTCCTCGCTAAATTTGTTAGAGTTAAGCCTAACCCCAGAAAGAAAACCCTTCAAATCCATAAATATCCTTTCAAAAACTTTTTTATGTGCAATTCCTAACTAAAAATCATAGCCTGATCTTTCCTAACAACGTTTCCTGGACTCAGCGCTTGAAAACATGCTAGAGTCGAAGATGAAATGCAAGCAATACATGGCACAGTCTAGCAGCACTGGTCACCTACTGGAGACAACAGACAGAAAAAGGAATGTTTGTAATAAGGCTTACGCAGTTTGATGTTAAAGTCGATTGCAGATTTGTTCTCGTCTTTTTCCTTGCCAGTTTTTTCACCTAAAATTTAAATAAAGAGCATAGGAGCTAAAGAGCCATAACTAAACACCACAAAAACGTCGAGAAAAAAGAAACTTACACGAAAACCTTGACATTACAGAAATTTTGAGGAAGATTTTGAAGATAGCTGAACATTTCGGCTGGGGAAAGGACAATAAATTTTCTCGAATTCGAATTAAAAATCTCCAGAGATCAAAATTTTACAACATGCGCATGTTGTGCGAACATGTTTAAGCTTGGAAACCCTCCCGCTCTCGATGCTTACGTAAGAACGGTAGTCGTTGCAGCATGCTGATTTCTGTACTAGCAATCATCCCACTCTCCTTATTGGAAATGTGCGCTCAACAGGCAAATAGTACAGCTTTTGTTTCAGCTGCGCCCAATGAACATCTGATCAGCTTTTCTTTAGCAATATAACAGCTACGCAATACAATCGTCATATTTAAAACACCCATGTAGCAGATTCATTACGAGGCAAGGCAAGGCAAGAAATCTAAAGTCGAGGCAATGGAGACAGCGTGTACGTTGGATTTGCTTTGGTTGATTTGATTTTTAGGTAAACAACGGTTTTCAACTAAAATCTTTCAATTAAACCAACTCCGACTTTTGCAAAGGCTTTAAGGCTTTCAGTCTCTTTATATAAAAGAGTTCAAGAAACAGACCTGGCAAATCCTGCTTTATATCCCCTATTGCACTTTCAAGATCTTCTTTATCATCAAGAAGGCCATCAATAGAGTCTGTCTTGGCGTCGTCAGAATCTACAATTCCTGGGCTGTCCAGAGCAAGGTCATTACTTGCAGCTTCGCTCAAGACGGCGGATGACATCAAATATTGATCAGCTAATGACATTCGAGTCCGAATCCCTAGATTCTTTCCGTCGACAGTGGAACAGCACCGGTTCATCTTTTCCGTTTCCACTGCAATAAAGACACTCATATTTTCAAGGTCAAATCACATTTCCATGCAAATAAGGATTATTGCTAATCATCGAATACAGCTTTAAAAACTCGGTTCCATGCTGCAAATATCTTAATTGTGGGCTTTCTTACAAGATACTTAAGGTTCCTATTCGATTCAAATAAAGTCAAGGCAATGTTATCAGCAAATGTATTTTTTCTGACTCTTTGAAACCTCATAAAGACAAGCGCAATTTATTGCTGCGTGGTGAAAAGGGCCACTGGCACTTTTACAAAATTAACAAGTAAACAATGGAAAGGTACGCGTTAACATAAGGGATGTTTAGGAACTGAATTTTGAACTGCAATGGGAATGCTCACATTAGAGATCTGTGCAAGAAAAGAAATGAAAAATTACATGCTATTTCCCAATATCACGTTGCATGGACTGGACATATTAAAACCACCTTATCGTTTGATGAATTCAAACAAAAAATGAAGACCCAAAAATTGTTTTTCAAATTTCAATAATGTTTCAGAAAAACAAAGTGCGCTTGCTTAGGACAAAAATCTTTGAATAAAAAAGCCACTCTTCCCCCTTCCTATTTTTCGGGAGTCTGACTGTCATCTGCACCTCCTTCTACCCAGGACGACATAGTATCCTATAGAAGACATTAACCATTGGGAAGTATAAGACATAACACTGAACGTTAACATTTCTTGTGTTATTAAACTGCACATCGGATAATTTTAAAAGCAAATAAAATTTTGGAATGCCAGCTAGCGCCGGTGCACTCAGAACAATATTATCCTCGAAAATTTGCTTGTGAGTTTCAGTTTGGAAATTGACATTCAAGTAACTAGCTCAAAGTAAATTTAAGGGAATGCTTTATGTTTTTTCGTGTAATTATTTCTAGTTCTGTTAGCCTTTGTCAGTTTTATAACAATCCTATTACAAAAGCAAAGGAGAAACTAATAATTTGCATAATTGCATACTCTGGTCATAACGGAATTTTGTTGTGGTATAAAAAAACACGTAAGGGTTGATAGAATGAGGAAAAAGAGAAAGAGAAGCATAAGAGAAAAACAACCCTTAAAAGAAAAAGGGTTGGAAGAGATTGAAGAAGCTATCGCTTAAATAGAAACATTGTTTTAATTGATAAAATTATGATTCTTTGCAGTAATTTGAAAATATAAAGCGGAAGCTACAATTTGATTGCAAACCTTTCTCTCCCATCAAATCTGCGGGGAAGTTTATCTGGTACTCTATCAAAGGGCTCTTTATGGAAACGCCAGCCCATGATCGAGGCCTCTTCAACGATTTCCCTTGTGGCTTTCGATTTCGCAACACAACTTCACTGGAATTCCTAGAATGTTTTTATCTAAGCATTAACAAATGTTGCATCTTCATTTTCTACGATTATTCATGTATTTGCAAAAGTAACACACAAAAGTAGAAATACTTTTGTAAATACACACTCGGCACAAAGTCGCGATTTTCATAGAAATATTATAGCTGGTGACAATATAATATATTTTTCCTGTTGTGTTTAACTATACCTGGTCTCTTTACAGGTAAGAAAACTTTGCGAATTTACAACAATTTTCATCAAAGACCACAAGAATTTTATTTCAAGTAAAGACTGCAAGACATTATTAAAGACTACTCAAAATAAGTTTTTCCTTTTCCACAGCTGTTGAAATTTGTGGCAAATTAGCATCTCTAAGATCGTTTAGAAGAGCCAATTAGCATAAAAGCTGGGCTTATCTCTTGACCCCCTGTAATGACTTGAAGATCATCCTTGTAAGAAACTGGTTGAAAACAGGACACAAGTTGTCCTTTTAGACCGCTTTTCCCTCTCCAAGTTTCTCATACATGTGTGAATACATTTGATAAAATGATCTACTTTAAACGAAACTATGGAAAAAGGATCCATTTGTGAGAAAGCGGAAAATATTGGGGCCGACAACAATCATTACTGGCGCAAATGGCGTTATTAAAGGGGTAAGATAAATTATTCGTGTTTGGTCAAAGTTTGAGTTGAACAAAGGAATACTTGCATTTCGGGTGCTTCCATTGCTTTTTCGATTGTCTGCTTTGCTTGCCGCGTCTCTTGTTCAATCGCAGGCCCATCTAATAGCATGCGAAGTTGACTTAGCTGGTTGAAGTAGTCAATTGAACTACAAAAGCAAAACATTTATTAATAAAGCAAAATAATTCTCAATCCTATCTCTATTTGAACCAAATCTCTGACTTTTATCTTCTTCATTTGAAACGAATCTCTGACTTTTGCCAGGAAACAGTCCCCTAACAAAACTCCCTTAAGCATTTACAACAGGCAGACAGGTAGAGTGAATAATTCTTACTTGTGACTTCAATATGCAAATCTACGCACAAGTATAAGTCGAACTATTTTGCCAGGTCCGAAAAGATCCAACCACGCGGAATTTCATTAGCTATGCCAGAACCTACAAGGATCTCTAGAATTTTATGATTACGGTTCAGAAAATTTAATTGCTGTCTAAGACTTTCAAAGGAGATGTGTGTATGTTTATATGCATAAGAGGGTGTTTTATAGGCAGGTAAGCCGGCGAAGCTCGCTTTTTCGAGATATTATTAGTAACAGTTGAAGCAAGACGGCTCGCCTAACCGATATCTTGGTTCAAACTGGCACTTCAATGGGATGAAGATTTCCCTCAAAAATGCAAGCAAGCAAGCAGGCTGGCTCGTGATTTTACTTGAAATGCGTATCTGACCGTGTAAACAAATGCAAGAAGAATGGCTCAGTTAAGTGTTTTCACTATGTAAGCAACGATAGTCTGAATAGTCACTTTTGTGGACAAACACTTGTAGGACCCTGTAAAAATGTAATGCAGCATCGAACACATGTGCAATCTGAGTTTAATTTTAACACCAGTGAAGCAAAGTATAGTATACAAAGACGGTGGGTGAATACCTGAGTGCATAGGCAATGACTGATGAGGGTTCTTTCTCGTTGATAACAACAGAGACCGAGTCACCGATTGGCAGCATGTAATGCTCGTGTGCAGGACTGGAAAAAAGCAGACATTTGGTTTGTAAGGTATTTCTTTATTACGGCAAAAATAAAGTAGTTTGGAGCTTCGGAATAAAAATACTCAGTTCGAAGTAACAACAGTGAATTCAAAACCCGATCTAGATTACTGGCAAATATTGCTGAGAAGGAAAGAGCTCGTAAGAATAACATGCAAAAAAGAAGGCTGTAAAAGAATAACAATCCGAACACGTGAAAGCAGTAAGTGCTTTGTAATTCGAAGCCATAACAGCGTAAAAATGAAACATTGACAAATCTGAAAGATGGAATTTCTCGCTCAAGGGACAAAGATAATGTTGAAGGGAAATAATTCTGTTCAAAATTAGCATGCCTATTGCACAAAAATATAAACGCAAAATTTAACAAATCGCGAGACTCACTAGGGCATCGGGACTGGCTGAAAGTTCGATCCGGGAAGCAAGTGAGATATAATCTTCTTCATTTTCTCTGTGCCTTTTTTCTGTCCCTGAGCTGTTGTCACTGCAAGAGGTAGGAAACGTTCTACAGACAATGTAAACTTTTGCTTGATGTGTAAAGGTAAGGAAAGGGGGTGAGTTTCTTTCATATTTATTTCTCTTACAACATCCAGAAGGCTTTGGATTATTTATCTAGATTCAAAAAATCTTCTCAACGTAAAAAGTGAACAGCCGAGAAAATGGAACAAATTAATCGAAATATGAATGAAATCAAAGATTGCATATAAAATCATTTATACATTTAAAAGACATGGAACTATAAAAGATTCAGTTCTTCGTCTGATCAACTTCAATGTCTCTTTTTGAATACTTTTTGAAACAAATTTTTCTCCAGGCTGGGCCTTTTTCTTTGGTATGTATAAATTTATTTTCAAGAACATCTTTATTTCAGAAGAAGAAATAAAGGAAAACTGAAGAAGAAGAATTCTTACGACAGCACATTGTATCGTATTCTTGGCTCCAAGATTACTTGAGCCATATCCAACTCCTTTCATGAGCATCAATTTTCAAAGTCGCAGAATAATTTTATTTTACCTAACAGAGGATCTATAAATGATTATTCTATTGCAAATGAAAACTTACCTTCTAAGGAGATGGATTTTGTCTCTGGCTCGTCTCTGCTTTCTAAATAGAAAAATAGGCGATAAACAAAAAGCCACGAGCGTCTGTTTAAAAGTGTGAAAAATATTATAAGCTGTTAATATTATGAAATATATTCTATTTTTTTCAAATCCTATTTGAATGCCCTTCGAAAAGTTAAACAATCGATAAACAAATATACTAGGGCAGTCGTAGCCTTTTGAACATATATGTTAGAGGGGCCAATTGCCTTTCCAGTCACAGCTATGTTTCATTGTCTAAAATAATAGGTTATTGTGCCCACTTTATAGAAACAAAAGTCTGCCCCCCAAGCTGATTTCCCTTAAAAAGGCCATGGCTTGATATTGTGAACATATTGTTAATCAATTTAACAATAAACGAAGCGAAAAAAGCTCCGAAGTTGTAAGGAGCTACTGCGGAGGAAAAGCGTTGTCAAATCCAATGCAAATGAAAAAACAAAACTAGTGAAACATACCCATGAACCCGAATCCTCTGTATTGTAACGATCTTTGCCGGGAGTGACCTAACATTAACGACATTAAGCCAAATTAATATGCTAGATAAAACTGCAGATAACCAGGAATCCATAACTCGAAAGGTGTTAATAAAAGTGGATAACGGCTTAAAGTATAATAAGCCAAACCTTTGTTTCGGAGAATGGTGCTGCTAGAAGACACAGATTCCCGCTCGCTCTCCTCCGCATCGCTCACCCTCCTTGCACCAGATCTAGATTTCTCAACTCTCTTCTCATTTTTGTTGTCCGTAACATCGGTACTCACACTTGTCTTGTACCCTTGCTCGGCCTTTGATGGCGTTTCAGGTGATTTGAGGGTTTCATCTAAACTCTCATCATACTGAAATGGAAATGAAATCATTTTTGGTAAAAACGCTATCTAACGTTAGGTGCTTGAGCTGATGAAGATGTCATTAAAAAGAAACACTTGCAAAACCTTTTTAAGGCCAATATTAATTGGACAAGAATTAAAAAATTCAAGAAACCGAAAAAGAATATAAGAATCTTAATGCTACAATTCCAATCACTCAAAAGTTTTGAATGAACTTGCTTGACAGTATCGAGGTAGGAAACTGCGAGTCAATTTTGCAAATTCAAATATCAATCAGGAACTCACTTGTTCTTCTTTCAAAGAAACCCAAACCGTTCTACATTACTGGACAAAAATTAAGAAGAAAACAAAATACCTCAAATGCCTGAAAAGCATTAAGAGAAATTGTAATTTTAAATCTTTAATTGCAATATTCCGTGATATTATCACTGAACATTCCTGCATAAACATTTGCAAAATATCTGCTCCAGGAAGCAAAATAAGTCACCTGAATTTCCTCCGGGTCATCCATCTCAAGGTCTTTTCTATCAACCTTACACACCTCCTCAGCCATCTTGGTTAGCTCCTCCTGCCCTTTAGCAAAATCAATAAAATGTCCTTGGGAATAGCTTCTTATTCTCGCTCGAGAATGATCCTGCAATGGCGTTTTCTTAACAAGTTCAAACGGACTGCCAGGCAGCTCTTTTTCTATGGATGATTTTCTGTCAGCTTTACTTGGCGTTAGTTCAATTGGTGCTGACATCAAGCGTCTGTGTCCCATAGTTCGACCTTCTGTCAGCGTTGTAGAAGGAACATCAGAATCATCTCTTGACTTCCTTACTTCTTTATCACGCCATGAATGTTTCTCCTTTAAGAGTCCATCCGGAGGACCTTCTTTTGTCTCTAGTTCGTCGGGACTATTTTCTTCAAACAAAGGTCTTTTTCCAGATAAAATGTCATCTAGCTCAGAACTCGGTGCTTTATCTTCGACTCCAAATTTCTTTCCGCTGTTTGCTGGTTCAAAATAATCGCTGTCCTCATCAGCCCAAGCACCTAACGGTGGGTAGCGCCTTTTCTGCAAAGACTTTCGATCCTTATTACTTCTTTTCTGTATTTCTTGAGGTGCATCTGACTGGACTTTTTCGATGTCAGTTGGTACTTCTACTTTTGCATCTGTTTTTATCAAATCACCAGTACCCCTAGTTGTGTCAGTCCCATTTAAATCTCTATCGTTCGTATCTCCTTGTGTAACGGGAATTGAATTTTGACTTGCACATTCCGAGCTCTCGTCAACCTGCAGGCCAAGGCTTTTCAGCTTTTTCGTAATCGAAATAGGCTCAATCAGCTCGTCCTCGCTCACGACTTCTGGAATCTCGTAGTCGACAGCTGATTCACCAAAGCCGATTTCACTGGCGCTGTCAACATCTTTAATATCATCGATTTCATCTGCTTCCGATAAATATGATTGGTCTTCATCTGGAAAATCAAGAACATCTTGCAGCGACATTAGGTCACATGACCCTGCATCACTGCCATCTTCAACAAATAAACTGCTATGAAGTGACGAGGTTTCATCCGACTGCCCTAATGACATCAGCTTTCGTCTGAGATACTTCGGGAGGTTATCTGTCTCTAGCGTATTAATGACAGTGGACGATCGCTCACGTGACTCGACCATCCAGTGCTCTTTGCTTTCAGTTGAGCAAACGGAGTCTTCACTTTCAACGCGACACATCGATCGCCTTTGAGATACCCCATTTGTTATATCGGATAGTGATCCTCTCTCCACTTGAACGGAGCCAGTGCGTCTAAGGTTGGACTCTTTTGCATGTATCTGAATAAAAGATATTTAAGCTTTAAAAAACAAGACAACTGGTAAAATCTTGAAATTTTCATTATATTTCTAAACAATCAAATTTAGCTGATTGGTCTGACGGCTTCTGGCTTGCGTTCACAGATGCTTCAAAAAGTGCTTTCTCTATTTATCAAAACGGTCAACTGAAGAAAGGAAAATGGCCTCTGAGAAACATAAGACAAATCAACAGCAGACAACTAGAGGTGCTCAAAGCTCACATTTGCACCAACTGAGAAGCGATGACTCAAACTGATTCCATAAAAACTCGATATTTACCTATTACTTATTTACCTGTTCAGGGTTTTTATGATAGTAATTGATATCCTCTTTGTTAATTGATTTATACTTGTAATTCAGTTAACATCAACGTTTAAGTTTTGGTTGGCATTAATTAGCAAATTAATTACCTATATGAGAAGCCAGCCTAAAATAAACAAATTATTATTATTCATCATTATTATTTTACCCGCGAATCGCTGCTCTTTCTGCTAAAGTCGTTCTCATCATCATAGCCAATGCTACGCTCATTCGGTGACATTTCTGGTAGTTTTCCAGTTTCTGCATCGCCTTTCTCAGCTAAAGGTGATTTTATTACCATATATGGGCTTCCAACCTGTGTCCTCTCACCCTTGGCCCCTCCATTCTCTCCTTCTTTTTCAGTAGCTGTTTGGTCTTCCTTACCGATATTTAGAGATAAATCAATTTTCAATTGTCTCCTATCGCCGACACTTTCTTCCTCATTATGAGCCTCTGTGCCCTCTTCAGTATGACCTGGAAGTGAATTCTGACCTTCAATTTGACCATAAATTTGACCTTCAATTTGACCATAAATTTGACCTTCAATTTGACCTGTCGCACATGCTTGATCAATGGCTTCCTTCGCTTCATCACTGAACTCCGCACCAAACTGACTCAAGGTTTCATTATTGATATCCGATGCAATGTATTCCTTAGGCGGCTCGATTCCTAAATACGTTTGTCTTAAAATCGCCCCGTTGTTTAAAAGCACTTCCGACACAGGCTCCTGGGCGGTTTGTGCGTGGATATAAGTGTATTGCAAATTCTGACCAGTAGCACCATTATCATCTCCTGTTTGATCTTGCGACACGGTCGGGTAGTACTATAACGGAAAAACTATTAAATAAGATACATAGGGTGCAAAGACATTAAAGAACAAATTTCTGAAATACAAATTTCTAAACCAAAAAACAAGTTTTTTCTTTCTGATATGGCATTCGTGTTAAATTCTTTCGGCACAAAATAGTGGCAAATGCGAGTAAATGTGAGGGATCATGAAAGCTAAATTCGTGTTAAAGTTCAAGCCTGATCGTGACCGTGAATGGGTCCGCAGAAGCCCGCCAATGAGCTTTCTTTTAAGCGAAAAATTAGGTCTTAAAAACGCTATAAAAAGTTTTTTTCCTTTACTCTCGTTCGCTTTATTTATCTGGGTATTAATTGTAAGTAATTGGAAAAGAATTTGATTAAATTGTAAGTTTTTGTCACGGTCCCCTGAAAAGCAATCTGCTTAGATTGGCGGGGTTACAGTGAATAAAGAATTTGAAATGAAATGAAATGAAATGAAATGAAATGAATGATCACAAAAAATGGATGATCACAATTTTATCAAATCCCGCTGAAGACTTCGAGATGCCTTTTGCAAACAGCAAATGACAATTGTTCTTGGCAACGAAAATGCCAAGCAACATGTTCTCATTTACCAGTTAAATCGAAACAATGTAAATGCAACTGACTTTGTTTTGTAGCTAAACAAATATAAAAATATAAATCCAGGAATCACAAACAATACTTAAGGTACTTTTGGCTACAAACTAAGCAATCAGTTGACAAAATTAAAGATTGATAAAGCGCAGGGGTCTTGATCAGAATGCAGGATACCACAAAAGCAATGAAAACATTCTTAAATACGTTTAATTGATTAAGTTTTGAATCATTTAATATGCGAGAGAGCATCAATAATTTGCACTTTAGATCTAAAATTAATTAGGCGAATTCTCTACGTCATCAAAGCAGTCAGGCACTCTGGTTGAAACTGGGATAGTTCAATTTATTCATTGATTGTCAAATTTCGCAGAAAAGGCCCTGAAATCTTGTCTTCTTCCACCCGGCTCATACCTCACTCGGCCCATGCCCCACCCGGCTCATACCTCCCTGGGCACTACCCCACCTGGCCCAGACCCAAACCGGGCCATGCCTTGTTCAAAGCCATTTATGGGCATGGTACTTCCGATTATAATTTAACAACGGGTACATGCCTCTCCAATTTCATTAGGAACAGCATTTGGTTGATAACGCATCTCTTCACTTTTTGGTGACGATGATGGCTTGGCTGCCTTTTCGCGCTTCTTTTCTTGTTGGATAAATTCTTGCAGCCTAAAAGATGTACAGCAGCATCAATTCTGATATTCAATCTATACCGAAAATTGAAGATTCGGAAGCTGAAGATCAAGTTGTAATATTTCGCAAATTTTCAACCAAAGATGTCAGATTAACAAAATTCGTAAATAAATTTCAATCATGTAGCCGTACTTCCTACTTCCTTCACATAAAGCTAGTTGATAAAGTGACAAATAACTGCAAATTACTGCAATGGCATCTGGAAACGATTCGCTTGGGTTTAGCACAGTTTGCCTTTTTGTTTGCATATAATACCAAATGGGAGTTGAGGGAGCTGGTACCCAGCGTTTCATGGTGAAATTGGCAGCAGATTTAGTGAGTCATGTGTAATTTACTTGTTAAGCGAAGAGTTACTGGGTTTCTAAAATGACGGAGAAAATGGTCTGTTCATTGACATAGAGGTAAGGGCATTGCAGATCAAACAAGATGAGTGCAAGTTGTCAGCTGCAACGGCAGGAATTATCATGCTCAAACGAACTTTTGTACGAGCGGCTGAGTAATAATTGTAAACATGGCACATCAGATGAGGAATTCTGACTTGAAACAACTATTAATCATTTTATTATACACACCTTGCATTCCATGCGAGAATGACTTCACATAGTTTCTTCTTGAGATTCACAAGCATATTCCCTATGCTAGTCATGAGTGCACTCTTTTCTGAAGGTTTCAAAATAAAACTGTCGACGACATTATGGAATTCTGTTGACGCACTCGTTGGATCTTCTAAGGATTGCCTTCTCTCCGAGCTCAAAAGACTGTCAACCTTCATCCTTAAGCATTGCATAAAGTCTTCAAAATGATAACTTTCCGCCTAATAATACGAAAGATATAATAAACATCTGATATATAAGAAGAGCTTTATTATTCTTTATTATTTAGTTGTAAATATTATAAGAAATAGCAAAGGAAAAAGCAAATTTTGTTCATTGAAAGATAAACTTTTTGTGCCTTTCATGAATTTCCTTAAATATAACCAATCTCAAACTGTTTCTCTTCTTACAATCAAAACAAACTCTGACCATGCAGGAGTAAAAATTTTCGAAAAAATCATCTAACGTAATTAACATTTTAAAAATTCAAGATAAGAAACATACTTGAAAGTCCGATTGAAAATCCTTAATACTCTGCTCTCGTGTTGCATTTGTTATTGGATCGAGGGAGCGCAAGTCAATTATGCGCTCCATAATCTGTTTCAACACTTGATCGGCCCTAAAAACCAATGATAATATGTTGAATGAATAAGATTAAATTAGGTGAAATTTATTGAATTTCTGAAACATTTTGAAAACAAACAAATTCAAAATCAAATCCATTCTGAATTTGATGACTTTGTCGTGTTTGGAGTTCGTACTTCTAAGCCTTGTCTGTAGCAAAATTATCCCAATTTTACTTCGAATTTTCAAACTTCGGCTCGCAGTTTTCGAGACAGTTTAGGAATAATGAAATAGTTGAAAATGAACAAATCTGAATCAAAGAGCTGGTGACGAGAAGGTTGTAAACAAATGAAGAAAATTGTTAGATTCTCCAGGATAAAAAGGCCTTGGTGATACCTACTTGGCACAAAACTCTTCAACATCATTTTCCCATTCGCTCGGTTGTCTTTCCTTCCCAATAACAACATCTGGGCTTGGAATAATAACCTCATACAACTCAATAGGACGATACCTGAAAACAAACCAAAGTGGTAAAGAGAGCACTCTAAAATCATAAAGAATTCGAGACATTTTTGACGTTATGTATACGTGACAATTTCGGGCCTACTGGCTGGACATCATGTTAAAATTCCAGATTTGTTTAACTATTAAACTTGAAACAACATTGTTTGCACTATTCAATAAGAGCAACCTACTCTCTTCCACCACAAGTGACATTTGGGGCTTTCATAAAACATGTCTCTTATGCATCGTTAACAGTGTTTCTTTTGCATGCATGGCTTTAACCCTTTCAATATGGTGCCCATCTCTTTCTAGTTCATCTTTAGCTCAACATAAACATCAACAACGACTTTTTTCACAGGCCCAAGACATTACAGTAAAGTTACCAAATAAAATTCGCTAAACCTTGAAACAACTTGTCAATGATAAAAATCTGTTGAGGCGTTTGACAAAATTAATATTTGTTGAAAATATTGGTCAAAGTATGTTGCAAGTCATCATGTCTTTCAATCTGAAGAGATGCAGTTCGCAGATGCAACTACGGTGATGGTTCACAGAGATAACATCAAATATTTCTTTAGACGAAACAAAAAACTGTGTGGAAAATCTCCAGCCGAACATCTCATCAAGATTACCAAGCAGCTGTTGGTAATGAACAGAATTGCTAGCAAACAAGCTTCGAGCGAATCTAATTCTTAATATCAGAATCGCGAAAGAATTCGTTATTCATGGTTTCGGTCTGACAAAAGAAAGCTTCAAGAGATAAAGATCGAACAGAATCTAGCAACGTCACGCTCAAAAACAAAAACGCTTCGTGCTTACGCTTCTTCAAGAAAATAAAAATCATATATTGGTTAATAATGCCAACAAATGTTAATTAAATGATCAAAGACTTATTATCGTGTATAATAACCTAATGATAAACAGTGGTGTCCGAAAACGGGTCTCATTATTATTGTCAAACGCCTCAGACCCTTCTGTCTGTATTTGGGGTGAATCCCGACGTAAAGCAAAAGCCGGCGGAAAACGCTCATATCTTTACATAGACAAAACAGTTCTAGAATTTGAAATTGATTCTACATGTTCCTATACCTTCCATGATCACAGAGCAAGTGGTTCAAATCATTTGTCGGAATGAATCAGCTTGCGTATTTCTAAAGCCTGGTCCATACTTAGATAAGAATATACCGAAACGAACGTAGGTTATTTTCAAATAAGGCTCTTCTACTTTATGAAAATCAGTTCATTGCGGGTCATTAAATTTGATTTTTTCAAGTGAACGGTGCTTCAAAGTTCAATATCAAAATTTATGAAAAGTAATACCTTGGGAAGGTGTATTTAAGAAAAATAAACGATAAAATAAGCTATTTACCTGTTACTCATCCTGCAGTTTTTGCTTGGCAATCTAAAATTGAGCTCTACATTTGCAAGTTCTTGGTAAATCGGAAAACGCTCTAAATTCCTTTTATACGGTATGCTAAGGTTTTTAAGATACTCACTTGAATGACGCAACCATGTTCGCAAAGCTAAAGTACTGATAGTGATCTTGGTGTAGCGAATGGCCGCAGGGCTCCGCACTAGCTCGTCGCGTGTACTGTCCCCCGTAAAATCGAAGCTCCAAGTACTTTGCGAATGATAGTGACCATGACTCAAATGACAAAGGCACGACGGGGGTAACCTAAGAGATTATAGAGATTCTTGGTTTTTGTAAATTGCATATAGAAGAAGAGGACCTGATGAAAAATTAATGAAATTCGTAAAAAAGCAGCGAGAGTAACAAACAAAGTCTAGTGCTGTAATTAAAGCCTTGTTTGAAGAAGAGCGATTTAATGTTCATAGCAGTTTCTTAAAAACATTCAGAGTTAGAAAAAGCTTCGATCGAATATTGAAATGAGGAAACTTTACGATGGGAGAAAAGTATGATAAGGACATTGTAAGCACAAAAACACCGCAGCTTATCAATGCAATAACAGAGCAACCGCTACAAACAAGACCCTTTGCGTACTTAAAGAGTCTAGGTAGACCAGTTCCCACGTTCATGGTTGGAATAAGAAACATAAGGAATACGCAGAACCAGGGGGCCGTCAAAGGAGGAGGGGATAAGGCCACGTGCCTACCCTAGTATAATCCTGGTAGCAATTCTTTTAATTCTGAACGGGGGAAGCATCAACTTATGCTATTTTCTTACCTTTGCTTTACAGGACAAAGGATTCCACTTCCATTTTTTAGGTTCTACAAAATTATCTCAGATATATAAAATATTGTTAAGCTTTTCTTACAAAACTGTTTTTTCTAAGAAATCTCTGTTGAGATTTGGCTCTACTTAACAAGAACCGCGACGCCTGTTCGAGCGACCATCCGTTATATGGAGAAAATTAATAAGACCACTAATCCGAGAAGAAGATTCCAGAGCAACAAAAAAACTAAGGCCGGCATATATTCACCTGTTTACACTGCTTGCACCAGCTCCAGGTAAGTATTGTCCGGTCATATCCAGGAATTGGCGATTCTAAATTTCTCATGTGAATATACAATGAGCCATTTCCATGGGCAAAATATCTCACGTGATTTACCATTGGAACGTCGCAGTTGTGACTGGAACATATATAGGATGGCCTAGAAAAAATCAGTAAATGAAGCAAGCTTTTCCATGCTATCTTGAAGTCTTTGATTGTCCTGACAGCGTATATAACTGACAGTCAATAGATCAGCAGGGGCCAAGAGAGGCAAGAAAGGATAGGAGAAGGGAGAGAAGAAGGGATAACAGAAGGAAGATGAGAAGGGAGGGCCTACTGACAAGCTGAAGAGTGAGTCAAAAGTTTGGATTCAGATCCTCCCAAGTAACAATTATAAAAAAGACGTGCCTGATTGACAATGGGGTGTTATGACTCCACAATACGCAACGGTACTAAAACTAAAACTGTACGGTAGAACATAACGATAAACAAGCGAATTTTTTTGGAATGCCCCTGCTCATACTCTTAGTTTGGGATTCCAGACAAAAAACCTTAAATGCATGATTTGATAACGGTAGGATATGTAAGTAGAAACACAATCCAATCATGGCGTCGCTTCAAATCTGCATCTAACACATCAAACAGAATGCTCCGTGACAAAACCTGTCAAATTCCCACAGAAACAGCTAATCAATCCGATTTCAAGGCAAAAATTTTACGGTGAATATTTGAATGGTTTGTCAAAAGCCGATGAAAATCAGAGCTTAACAAGCAAGATTAAGCAAAGTTAGTGCAATGAGATACCTGATGCGCGGCTTCATAAGTAAACAATGCTGGCAGCAAAACTGCTCTTTGGCATAGAAAAAGTATACATAAATACTTGCAAAGCGTTTTATAGAAGCCATTGGTCTTAAGGAAAACCCGAAAGATAAGACGAAAGAGACTCACCTGAAACAATACCGTTCTAGAAATCCTCCGAGAGTGATGTCATTTCTACCGTAAAATTCCATAAATACAGCCCTGAAACAAAAAAGTTCTTCCATAGTCACAGGAAACTAACAACGTATTCAGCTTTACATTGAAACTTGTTATTGGCATTCTCAGAATGAATCTGAGGCTATAAGAATCGTGTCACCGTCTTCCTTAGAGTTTGCTTTCATTGACTTTGTGGTTGGCAAGCTACTTCATAATTCAAGCATTGTAACCAAAACAAATCACTTCTCAAACAATGCGATCAAATGCCGTTTACGGTGATTTTAGTAAAGGAAAGTTTTCCTTGCTGCTAAGAATACACAATAAGAGGTTTTATAAAGTGAACTCAAAAATTGCGATTCCTTCATATCACAGAAAGTATTTAGACGATTTCTTAAAAATTGCTAAAAGTCTTTGCCTTCCTACAAAACAGGAAATCACGATAAATTAATTGCAGCGGTCCAACACAACCAGGCCACCTACTGTGGGTCGGTAGTTACAGTTTCAAAATGTCAATCATAAAAAAATCAGAATGATTACCAAGGGCTGATGCATGGCTTCGGAGCATTGTGGGACTCACTTGAGTAGCTACTAAAAAGGACAGCAATTTTCTGATGGTTGTACGGATCAAAGCAATCCCCCTGAAAAAGGAAACTATTGTATTTACAGAGAAGTTATCAATACTTCTATTCGGAAAGTTAAATATTTCCAACAGTATCATAAATGTCTAAAAAGATAGTCCAAATAAAAGAACATATCAAACCAAATAGTCAATAACAAGTAAAATTGACGTCCATAAAATATATAAGAACGTAACTAGGCAACAGAATATGTTTGGTTATTTACAAAAATTTTTTTTAATCATGCAGCACAAAAATTATTAGATAATAACTTAAGTTTGTATTTAAAGTTTCGTAAAACTCAAAACGTACCGATATTTCATATTCAGAGGACGATCCTTGCTTTTTATCGGGTGATGCAGAGGTCTGATCTTTGCCCTCCTCTCCACCATGGTCTTTTCCTAGAAATTCTCTCCTTTCCTTGCTTCTTATATTCACCTCTTTTCTTCTTATCTTATGAACCTCTTCAAAGTCTCTATAGGTTTTTAAATCAACAAGCCCCCCTTGCGCTCTAAAATCAGCTAATAAACTTTTAGTCGTTTGATCTTGAGGACGGGGGACAACATCTGGAATTGTAAATGGATGTGGACCTTTCGCTATCAAGTTTGGATTTACTGTCTTCGTTTTGACGCCTTTTTCGTCGCTGTTGAACTTTACTTCTTCTAGATTTTTTACTTCATTTAAAAGCTTTGATTTGTACAGTTGCCCTGGACTGAATCGACGGCAGCCACAGTTCTGTCCTTCCTCTGTAAGCAGATAAGGCAACGGATAAACACAAAACGGAGAGCTGCAAAGAACAACTTGAGAGATCAACTCTTTGAATTTCTTCGACTCCTCTAACATGTTATCAAGTTTTGAATTCTCGCTTGTCAGGCTTTCTTCAATTGGATTAAGCGAAGTGGTTTCCTCTTCGTTCTCTAAATCCTCTAGATCCTCCTCCGCAATCTTGAAAACCGCCTTTCTGTGTCTCTCCTTTTTTAATATGGAACCAGTTGGAAGCAAGTTATCTAAGGTTGGTGGCATGGCGAACTCGTCCATAAGAAACTTGTGCTCAAGCTTCAAATGATATGCAACATAAATAAGGTACTTTAAGATCGCCTTCACCTTTGTCAAGATACTTTTATTGCCACCTTGCAGGACCAAAGAACAACCTAAATCTGGAGCACAACCTTCAAAAAACATGAGCGTTCTGGTTCCACCATCCTAAAGAAAGAACATGGGGGAAAGTTCCAAAATAAATACACAATAATATGAATGGAGGATTATTACAAGATTTATTCAAAACTCTTATACGAGTGGAGCCTTTCAAGGTTCTACAGAACAGTGCTATTTACATAAACACAAAAAGCTGTATGTGACAGGATATCATTTGCATTGTATATATGACAACTGACTGTTTCATGGTTTCTTAATACCTAAATAATACCTTTAGGCATCAAAACTGTGCATTGTGAATAATGACCAGCTCGAAGTTGCTCACGTTTTAGAATAGAGTAAAAATTATACCCTTATTTCCTTATTTTTAAAATTCTTTATGAAACAGGTAATACAGCGCTAAAATCTTTGCCAAAAATAGTAAGAACACCACAATATTCACGTTCGAAAGATGTGTATAAAAATACGATATTCTTTATTACCGGCAAGAGGTACTTTTGCAACCGGAATTGCTGACAGGTCCCCAGCCTCGGGCGTGTCACTTGTTCCATTGACTGCAAAACGGCAGCACGTGTACACCTTGCAATGTTCTCCATTACATTCTGCAAAAGTTTAATTTCAATCACAAACAAAGCTCTAAACGCAACACTAGCAAGGGCATTCCCATTAATACACGGCTATGTAGTGAAACCTGAAAGACTTTGGATAATTAATAGGTTTTCTAATAAAAGCAAGTAGAGTATTTCTTGCCCTATAAAGAAAAACCTTTTGACGTCACAAAGTGTTTACGACAGGAAAAATTTCAAAACCTAATTGGCTGCTTTCCCTAGGGTCGTGCTTGAATTGCCATTAAGGTTTATGAACACACCCAACCCCCCTACCCCCCTCATTACCGCACAAACCCAAACCTGGCCCAGAAACAAATCGAATCAAGACTCATAAAACACCAGCCCCAGAACAACGGCGGAAGCGGGGCCAAGCTTCTCAACTCTTCCCAACTTGCACTTAATCTTAGCAAAACATTTTTAATTCAGCTGAAAAAATCATCTCACCGATTTGATATTGTGAACAAGGGTTATTCCAGCTTCCAAAAGCATGTTCTGGGCAACCCTTGCTACCGTCTTCTCTACAAGGACAATGTTAGGTTTCAGCGACACGATCCTTGCAATAAACTTCTTCAGGAATTCATATTCTTGAAGGACAACCGGTTCAATCGATGTGAGCTTGTTTTCAACCCGCTGAAAATAATACATACGAATGTGACAAAAAACGAAAAGTTAGCTATTATAACCTATTTAAAGGCAATCGTCGTTTTATTTCATTCCTGCTACACAGTTGCAATAATGACAAACATATTAGAGAATATATGAACTAAAACCCAGATTTCTAGATTTTTTTCAAGGTATAGGGAGATGGCGGTGAAAGCACTCGCATAATTGTTCTATTAGTAAATTTCTGAATAAATTTGTTTGGTCGACAAACCTATGTGGCATATATTTCAAGTTTTTAATTACTTTCATAAGTCAAATATTGCAACATATGAAGTTGATTTGCGGCGTCTTTAGCAGCATATTAAACTCTGTTCTTTTCCCAAGGCATATCTGAGCACAGAAAACGGGGCGCGAAGTCAATATATTTCGCAACGGCAGTCTGCAGTACACAGGCCTTTATCGAATAGCAAATAGCCGCAACGCTTAAGCAGTTTTTTATGATTTAAAACTTTAAACTACAACTAAAACTACTTAAATACATGCCACTCATAACGGCGAAGGACACAAGGTCATCTATTTTTCACTATGTGTGACATTTACAATTTCCAATTAAAACTATATATAAACACAAAAACAAAGAACAAAAAGAATTAAATAGGGCAAAGTAAGAGACCTCTAGAAAAATTGGCATACGAATTTTTTTTACACAATTTTACATGTGTCAGAGGAAAAAATCAAGAAATGAAGAAAAGAAAACAAAAAAGGGGGTTGCTGCTGTTGTGTCTTTAGATAAAAGAATTTCTTAAGCAGTTCAGCGTTTAATAGAAATAGTGATTTGTAACATTCAAAATCTCAGATTCCGCACACATTTCTCCCGCCATAAAAGACTGTTATCACTTTAAAGGTTTAGCCGAAGAGCGGCAGATTAGCCTTTAAGCGTATTTCATCCCGAAAGCGTTTCTTTCCAGGACGATAGCCGCTTATCTTTCGAAAGATATTTCCAGCACTAGAATTTGGTTTAAAAGACTCGGTATCTTTAATCAACCAAAGATACGCCTTTACGTCATCAACTCTTCTACTAGAACATATTGTATCTGGCAAATAGACAATTTATTCCCGCCAACATGGAATTGCATTAAATCCTAGGCTATCACTTCGTTTATACTTCGGGTTCTGCAATTAATGAGAATCGTTTGGAATCCAGATCATTTCCAGCGTCATCTTAGTATGCCCGAGAGCTCTTGAGACCAAAAATTAGACAATTGAAATTTTTTGGGTTTCGGGATGACACCCACGATACAAAGCCCCAAAGCTCTTGAGGTTCCTTTGTCGATACGTGCAGACGGAACTTTGATATGACGCAAATCCATCTTCAGTATAGAGTGCGGTAGTTAGCGGTAGTTAAACAATAACCAAATGTTTACGGAAAAACTTGGAACTAGGACATTCCACTTGATCAATGTAAATTGAAAAACCTTTGAAAAAAATAATAAAAATTTGGTATCATTTATAAACAGTTATTTGTGACAGAAAACTTTGACTCAGGCATAGGAGTCAATGTGTACAGGTAAATGCTCCTTGGTCGAGAAAAAAGACAAACTATATCACTTTTTGCAAAGGGCAATTAACTTTTGGCGAGCTGTGGCGTGAAAATAAGTTTGCATTACCTGGTACTCGATTGCGCAGCTGAGCATCAAGATTTTTGGTTGTGTGAAGGAGCAAGTCATCTTTTTGTGCACGACGTTTTTTGGGAAAGCAACACCGCTGACCACTTGGCACTCAGGTTTGTCTCCAACTGGTACAATTTTGAACCAGACATATTGCCTGATGTCCATATCGTCATCACGGCGAACGTCGGGGACAACCTTGGTGAAATGACAACAGGGTGTTGTTCAAAATATCATAGAATGGCAATGGATGCCTAAATCTCTAAACTCATTCTTTAATGAAGTGACAAGCGAATGTTGCATCTCAGTTACAAATTTTATAGCGAAAATACACTCTTATCAAATCATTGGGAAGTCCAAAATCTGACATTATTTAGTAAAATATCTAAAAAACTCATGTCACTACTGCACAAAAATCAACAGATTTGAAACATGCCTGTTTTTTAGATGCTGGCAGCAAGGAAATTCATTAATCGAAAGGATGCCGTCAGAAGGAGACGTACAATGATACAATATCATGCTGACAAAAAGCTATTGGATAATTTTTTAACGAATGAGCGCATGAAAGAGTTTGGTACAGTGCAGTTAGCGATAAGCCCATTGAGTGGCGGGACCAAATGATGCTAGACCTAATTCAAGTACCGTGTGAAAAATCGTGTAGCTTTTATACACACTTTTCGTATTAACAAGAAAAACTTTGCATAACTAAAGTCGCGTCATAAATTTTATACGTATGCAAACATGCACCATCTTCTTTTAATTACCTGCTCACTTATTCGAACAACAATCGGCATGATAACATCTTTCCAGACGATTGGAAGGCCATCCTTTTTGATCCGCTGGTCCAATAGGATAAGTAAATGGTGATCCGACGCAAGTCTAAAATAATTTGATATATATATTATAAATAAGATTAGGCTTAAGGCAAGAGCAGAACAAAGACCGTATAAGGTATTTATAGCGAATTTCAAAAGGATGATCATAGGGAATTTTTCACATATTTCGTTTCAAACAGAAAACAACTTGCTAAAAATCAAAAAGTAATGACGAACTTTCTAGTTTGGCAACAATGGCAGACTGTAGTATGCCGAAATGTTCTGGTTTTCATTTATATTAAGGAATGGACTATATTTATGGACAAATGTGAATCTTGATGGCTTATAATAAATTCAGAAGGTATACTTTGTTGCGGTTACAGGGTGGTATACAGGGTGGGATATGCTTTGCTACTATGGCATGCTGATTATCTGACAAAATGTGCCATGAAAGAAAACACTTTTTGTTTTACTTGCTTATCCAAACTTTTTCTTTTAAAGACCTTTTACTGCAAATATCACAGTAGAAGGTATTCAAATGCATATAAAAGGCATCAAAGAACGGCTGTCTCTAAATCACTAACAAGACCAACTTCTTCGACAAAAGAAGTCATTTATCAACTTCGAATCTCAAGCTTTCTATATTAATTAACAACTTTCATTGCAAGGAGATTTTTATGAAATTATCATAAGATATGGCAGACGGTTTAAAATCCTATTTAGACTAACTTAATGATAACTAAACTTATCCATGATTATTATTATTATTATTCTTTCAAGTTTTTCCACAATATAGTCGTGGCTCTTTATTTATTGTACAAACTTTATTGAAATTAACTTAAAAAAATTATAAATTGTAAATAGAAAGAACTTGTTTAAAAATTATAACACTGTTAACTTGCGGCAGTTTTGAAAATCGTAAGACAATTACGCGGCCTAATAGAAAAGTAAGACCATTATTACAACATGCCAACGTAAGGAGCCGGTAAACGGGTCACTATTACGGAAAGGCGCTCAACTCTTGCAAGCAAAATGATTGATTTACACTGAAAACCAGACCAACCACTGTGCTTTTTATCATACCGTCTTATGTACAATTGAGAAAGCTTCGGGCCTTTTTTTTAAATTTAATTTATTTTAAAATTATATTTGACTGCATCGGATTCTCATCGTCTGTATAATTAATTACTTATAATTACTCAGCCGTATAATTACTCATTGCAAGATTCACAGAATCCGGCGGACAACATATCCTGCGTTTCTGAAACCAGGGTTGCCAGATGTGATTTAAAAAAAAAGGCCAGACGGGTAGACAACCCAGGCCAAAATGTTATAAAAGGGCCAAATTATAAAATATTTCCCAAAAAAACATTGCGCGTGCGCTGTTTGTACCTCTATGCATGCGTTATATATACATACATACATACATCATTTATTTCAGGCAGGTTGCTAAAATAGGAACTGATGTGGAACTGCATCTAGTTTAAGTTATTTTATCTAAAAATTTTACATGAAGAATCTAATCTAGAACTAAAATCTAAATATAACACCCAGAACTACTTAGACACAATTAATATTATCTTACTGAAATTAGTGTCATTATATGTTGGGAAATATAGTCACTCTTTCCACTTGACGCTGAAAAGCAGCAATGTTCTTTTTCGTATGTTATTGATTGTACAGTTTCTTTAATTGACTTACGTTCCATTTTGAATTTGGTCACACTTTGATTAACTTTTACTTTGTCCGGTATCAAATTCAATGCAATAGCAGCTCTGTGTCGAAATGACTTCCTACCAATTTTTGTTTTAGGATGATCCACCAGCAATCGGAGCGAGTTTCTCAGATTGCAATTCGGTTGTTCCTTTTCAATAATAATATTTATCTCGGGAATTCCCAAACCGTAAAATGCACTATGGGACAGAATGAGTAGCTTTTTAGTACAAAAATATTTCAATGATTCCCAACCAATATAACTTAGAATGTCATGTTTCTTTACTCTTTTTTAAATGCAATTGACCGCTCTAGCGGCTCTTATGTGAATTGTCTCCAAGTCTTCTAACAGTGAGGAAGAGCATGATCCTCAGACAGCAATACCATATGTTACATACGGCATAACTGTCTTAAAGTAGATGGTTTCTAAGCCTTCCTTAGGCAAGAATTTCAAATGTCTCGGCATTTTGATCTTTTTATTATAGCGCTTGCATCTTTCTTCAATTTGTGGTTTTCAACATAGCTTACTGTCTATCCTTACACCGAGACAGTCTGAGAATTTGAGAACAAGCTAGAAAGTCTTGGGCCAAGAACAGAGCCTTGTGGCACTCCATATCTGATTTCTTGTTTACTTGAAACTTTTCCGTTGACTTTGGTATTTTGCATGCGATTTTGTAGATAGTCTTTCAGCCAGGAGAACAATGATCCAAAAATCCCAACTGACTTCAACTTTTGCAACAGTATTTCATGGTTTACGGTGTCGAAGGCTTTTCGAAAGTCTAAGAAGATAACCCCTACTTTATACCCATTACCTAGAGCTTTCTTCCATTTCTCAGTGAGATGTAAAAGCATACCATCTGTGGAGTGACCCTCTTTAAATCCCCATTGCCTGTTGCTTGATAGTTTATAGCTATTCACACGATTGTCTAACAAATGACAGACGACACCTTCAAGCAGTTTGCTAGGAACACTCAACAGTGAGATTGGTCTGAAATTGGCTCTTTCCGTTGAGCTCCTTTCTTAAATAAAGGGCTGAGGCAAGATATCTTCCAGCCTATGGGGCATTTTGAACTTTCTATGCTCTTTCTAAATATGCAGTAAAGCCCAGAATCACCTGTGCTACCAAGTAAGTGTAACGCTTCGGAGATATCTCGTCCGGACCTATTGCTTTGTTAGGTTTAAATTACTTTGCAATACTTTTTCTAACAATTCTTTTGGTTTATACTGATTTCAGATATGGTTGGAGTTACTTTCGTTATGAATCTAGTAACCTCCTTTTCGTTGACAGGTGCATGTTCCTTTGCTAGATTTGCCAATTCCTGCGAAGTACTCATTGAAGCAAAGTATTTCCAGGATATTTCTGAGTGACTTATAGGTGATAATATTTGACATATGGGCGTAGTAAGCTACTAATTACTCAATTATTTTAGTTTTTTCTTTCAATTTAGAATTTCTGCTGAAAAGGCCAAAAAGACCAAATTTAAGTAGTAGGTCAAAAATAAATTTTCCAGGCAATGAAAAAGGCCAAAATTAGGAAATTTGGGCTGAAAAAGGCCAATCTGGCAACGCTGGATGAAACTCTGTCCTGATGCGAATTGCGTTGCAAGATTATATCATAATCGTCGTAGCCGTCACCATCGCAATCATAATAATCATAATCTGCTGCGCATTGCTGAAAGACAGACTTTAAGGCATACAAAACGGTTCAGCTTTAAGGTGCTATCCTAACAATCCTTAAACTTTCTAATTGGTATTGGTATCATAATTATTATCATTTTCTAATTTTGTTTATTGAGACGTCAGCTAACTTACCGAAGTCTCTCCCGTGCCAAAGTCTCTCCATTGTCGTCGTTAAACGCCCCAATCTCTGCGACCTGCGATGTAAGACGGGGCTTCGGAAACTCAACGCCTCGCAAAATATCATCACCGAAATGAGTAGAGCTGGAGCTTTTAGCAATCTTCTTCTTAGCAACAAAAGGATGTCCTTCTACGCATACATAAGTGTCTAACGGAGGTGGAGGCACATGAGTGATGAGTGACAGCTTGTTCGTTTGGTCGTAAATTTCTTTGCGAACTTGCTTCTCTGATTCCTAAGGGTCAAGAAAATATCTAAAAAGCAGCTCATCGAACGTGGATAATCGGGAGATTTACATGCCTTAAAAACAAAGCGAACTTTTATTCTTTGGTCTTCAGCACAACAAATTGCGAGAAAATCAAATTTCGAATTCGACCGATCAAAATTAGGAAGAACTCTGCACATTATTTCAATGAAACTTGTGACCATACACCACAGGGCTAGGCTGTATGTATAGTTGAAATTCCCACTAAAGCAGCTGTTGGACAATATCTCCTGTCGTGTAAGCACAATCGCCAACAATTGCACATTTTTAACGATCTAGCTCATGAGTCTGCAATTTAAAGTAACGAAAAAATTCGAGCGATCGAATAGTTTTTTTAAAATTCTCCTATCATTTTCTCTCAACTGCCTATCGTTACGAAACATTACATTACCCACAACAAAGGGCCTTACCAATATCTAACTGACAAGAAGTATTGAGAGACTTTGATAATTGAGAGAATTATATTGAGAGAATTATGGTGTTGCATTTGGCTAGATATAGCATCGGAAAGTTCTTCACATGCGTGCAGGCTTTGTGTAATTTTGGTCTCATTATTCTCAGAAATGCTTTCACATTTCACATCTCCAAAATATGAGCGCAAGTTGAATAGTCAAGTCATACGACCCTGAATATTTTCAGAGATGGCCAAACAAATTCAATATTTCCTTGCGGCACATGCATAACAAAAAACATTCTACACAAAGTAACTATAGAGAATCAAACAAAGTTTACTGAACCAACAAAAAGCATTTAATATCATTAAATAAAGACATTGACTGAGCTTCACTTTGGCTGTATTACACGAGAAGAAGATGAATTTTTTCTCGTTATCAATGGGTATTTTAAGTCGGCTTAAGGTTCTTATTTCTAGCTGTATTTTACTAATCTTTCAAAATTTAAATGAAGATGTCGAATCTTTCAACGATTCAAACCTATTCCTTTGCAGTTTCAAAAACCATTCCTCGATGCAAACGATTTTGGTCTACCATACCAACCCTTGGAGGATATTTAGAATTCCTCCAGGAAAAAAAGGTTTTTCACACAGAAAAAGGTACACAATTTGAGCAGCCGGCTATTGCTGCAATTTCTCGATACAATTACCCATTTTTTGCAGAAAAAAATCTCTTAAAGCGTCATGTAAGTTTTTTTATTTATGAATGCTCTCAGTTTGTGTTTCAAGGCACAAAAGTTTCACAGGTGTTATTTTTTGAAGTTTTGACCCACTCGACATTCTCCAAAACATAAAAAATATCGAACTCCATTTTTTTGCGCAAATATCTGTCATTCTAAGCATCCGCCGTACAAAAAAGTCTTTCAAATTTATTTGCATAAAAAGCCTTATTACATAGTTCGTTATGCGTCGATATCGAAGCAAGTCTGTATGGTAATTAATCAATTTAGTTATCAAAGAGTAAAATATTACATAAAGTCTTGCAACTATCTCTCTCTGTGATCCCTCTCTGTTCAATTAAAAAAAAAGAAATATAAACACATCCCAATTCTCAATAGGGTAATCAGATATCAAAGCATTCGTGTTCTCCCTCTTTTTTCTACTCTGCTATCAGCAATGTTTTCTAAAAGTAATCACTTTATTTGAGGTAATAACAATAATAATAATAATACGAATATTTCAACAGGATAAAAGGTTCACCATAAGTATTGCTGTTTTCAACACTTGTCCTGCAAAACAGCGAGTCTTAGAACAATTCAGCCCTTTGAGGCTGCTGTTGCAAAGAATTAAATTAATAACACAAAACAAAATAATAATTATTCCAGTTGAGAAATAATGAAAGAAGCAACTTACATCCTCGTCATCAAAATAGTCCAGCTTCATATGAAGAGAAAGATCACGTGCAGGTATGTGTTGTTTGTTATCGCTTGTTTCAAACGTTGCGTGATCCAGGTCTAAATGTCGACCTATAAACAATTTCACGTTTCAAAACTTGGCATATCATGAACCACTAAGAGTAAGTAAGTCGGCCTAATAAGACTCGGCATATCAAAATCTCTAACCTACGAATAATTGATAACATCGAAAGACTCCACTCTTCGTCATATCGATTTTTGTTTATGATGATAAAAACATGACACCACAAGATCATATCATCCAGTATACTAAGTAGTGTTGGACTTAAGACAAATGCTTCTAAGTTGAACAAAAGACTTATCTGGTCTGGAAGAGCTATCAATTTTCAATTGCTAATAGTTTAATTACATGTCTTGACTATTTAAGCTGTAATGGGTCTAGTTATACCTGATTGCGATTCATCCTTGGTAAAGTGCAACATGCAAAACCCACATGATTTCCTTCGTGAATACATAATCCTGTACGGTTTTTCACCAAAGGCTTACAGATGCGTAAATAGTAAGCAAAGGGCTACCCACGTCACAGGTCACTTAATTAAAGAGCTTGTTGTGACCTTAACAAAGTACATTAAAACACGAGGACTGGGCTAAACCAACAAAACTATTCCCTTTCAGATGCGTTTGTAAGCAATCGTAAGCAATAACTTGCCATACGTCCTGTCTGCTCTTTGGGAGACAAAACGATCCAAGTTTATTTTAAAGAGCTCACATTTCCAAACTTAGTGAAAAATTTTCTTGATGACTATATGCATAAATTAAAGAAAACTTTCTCCTTACTTGAAGAAATCCGTCGTGAAAGGGAAGGAGTTCCAGAATTATGCATTTCCATCAGAGTTCTCTAAAAGACATTTTACTTTAGTTACAGCACATTTTGTGCCATGTTCACAGAGTTGTTCAAAAGATTCCACACAAAAAGATCAATGACAAAAACCTGTAGGCCATTTGAGATTTTCATCAAAAAAATAAGACCCCGCAATAAAAATTAACATAATATAACTTTTTCTTCTGCATGGGCAAGTCTACATTTGCACCTGCATATCCATGATTATAATAAAAATAAAATGAAAAAATAAAGAAATCGGGCTCAGCCTGGTTGTACGGATGATACTGTAGTTTTATTTTCTTTAAATGCTCATGGCAAATTATTTTATATTCTACTCCCTAGATTAGCTGTCCCAGTTCAGCATGCCAATGTCTCTTGAACACGTCTTCATTTGAAGCAAATCTAAGCAAATCTAAGCAAATCTAAGCAAATCTAAGCAAATAGAAGCTTCGTGTTCCTCATACGCACATATATATGTTCCTCGTAGATAACAATAAACATGTTGCTCCTTTGCGATCTTTTTTCTTCTTTGCAATATTAATCACCTTGAAACATTTAGAGTTACATGTTATCTTAATTTCAATATAATGAAATAAAAATACCAGATTTTCTTCTGAATCCAAAGAAATCTGCTTGAACCAAATTGGAAGTGTCTCATCATCGTCATCATCAACAACAGACACATTACTGGCCGAACCACTTTCCTCTCCTTCTAAAGAAGAAGGCCCATCAGCGTCCAATCGGGATACAAGTGACACCTGGGACTCCATTTCTGGGACAGCAAGCTAAATGTTTCAAATTAAATTAAATTAGATAAGTTCTTTTTAGACTAATTCGTAAAAATCAATCCAAGACTTTCTACGGGTAAAGAATGAAAATTTTTAAAAGGGAAAAGAGCATTGGAGAAAACATCAACAGCCATAAAAACACTTCGTATCGCCATACTGTTTGATGCAAGCTCATAAGTCAAAGTTTCAGGAAGCAGGATTTATGCAAATACTTTAGAGGTAAAGTCACAAAGTTGCAATTATTTGTACGTTGTACAATTTCTTCTTCGTCAAATAATCTTTAATTGTTTAAATGATACTAACAAGATATGCCTCATGATAAAGAAGTTTTAGTTCGATACTCCACAAAGCAAAAAGACCTCAGTCAATGAGCAAAAGCTAAACAGAAATTTGTATCCATCTAAGGGAGTGGGCGAAAGGACTGGGGATGAAGACATTTTTTGGACCACGACCCCTCCAAAAAACGTTAATTCAAATCGGTTCGTTATTACTGTTACTTAGATGATTTACGTACAAAACTATTCTCGCCTAATAAGTTCACCCATCTCGTAACCTGGTGACCGCAATTATTGTCACAGAATGGTGCCTTGCTGCCAATAATGGCAGAATACGAGGCTCCATTGCGATGAGCAATACAGATTACGAGGCTCAATGGTTATCAGTAATGAAAGAATACGAGGCTCCTCACCTTGCCAGGTTGGTACAGCATGTACTCATCTTTGAATATGTCTTCCTCTGTCGCTGGTATTGACTCGATCCATCCAAGGTCTAAAAGATCTTGACCGATTGCTACTCCTTGTGGTCTAAAAAATTCAATTTATAACACCATACTTTGAGAATGAAAGTCGTTTTCTTCAGAAAAGTAGTAACTTTTGGTAGAGCTAATTAATCGTGTTATACAGGAAGAGAAAAACTGTCGAAACCACGTGCCAAACCTGAAATCGAACATTAATCAAGAAACCCAATGCACTTGCAAACAAATCACAAACTTAACACGCAGTAAAATGCTCTTGAAATCAGTGGTGTGGTGGCAGGGGGCCCCTGAATATAGGCGCAAATGGAGATAAGGGGGCGCCAAAATTTTTTGATCGTAATGTTTGGCTAGGAACATCAAAATTGATCGTACATGGGTAGAACACTTCGCTATAACTTGCTGTGAACAATCTAAAATAACGTGAGATTCTACAATCGAAGCACGTTGCGTTGCCATGACTCAATCATCATTTGTGTCATATGTTTTCGTGTTAAATATGTACGTGGCTTCATGTTTAACACGCCAACTAACGAAAATTTTACATATGCCAAAAATGTTTTCTATTAGTTTGCACTCAGAAAGCCAAAAAAACCTGAGTGTACCCCGAAGATCTTCGGGCCTAAATACATGGAAAGCACCCTGGCAATCAATACAGCAGGTTCTTGTTATTAACATCGATGTGCACTCTGAACCAAAGGTCGCCCTTTCTTTCTTTTCTCAACACATGAATCCTCCCTTCCAAATTTTTTTCTAAGAATCAAAAATCAATGTTTTTCTGAGCATCGTCGAATTGTCTATTCTGAGCGGTATAGTAATTTGCTGAATTTCTGTCTGGGAGATGCAATTTAGCCATTCTGGAAGGCTTGATTTCAAAAACTTTTTTCCGCGTCGGATCCAAACCATGGTGGGTCCTCCTATGTCACTAAACTTGATTCTTAGCCCAACTCCAGATTCAATTTCGTGCGCGCCGCCTCTGTCCGGTTCAATGGTGTGATTCAATGCTTGAAATTTTCAAGCTGTTGAAAGAACTACTATTTAATAACTACTAAAGAATAACAAACTTGAACCATGTTTGTCTATCATGCATCATAAATATGATGACCCTAGGCTGATCAAATCGTCCATAAGCAGTGGCGAAATGGACTAAGGCTACCTTTAATTAAAAAACCAAGGAACCCGAAAAAAAAATTTGCTCTACGTTATTTTACTCTGAATTCTTCCATTCATACGCGCACTTTCAATCAAAACTTATTCATGAAACTTTGAATTCAAGTTGCAAAAATTGATTCCTCTTCTTGAAACGCGTGCTTTTACATAACCATGATATATAGATAGGAAGCAAAAATCGACTTGGCCACCCTAGGAAAAACATAGCCACCCCGCCACTGCTTGCAATGAAAATAAGTGGCAAAACAAAACTGCTGTATACAATACCTATTTGCTGCTTTTCCGTAGGTGAGAAGCCAATCTACCAATTCATGCCCAACAAAACAGTTTGTGTACGTCTTCAGTCGAAATCTGTGACTTTGCAACTCCAGTTTTGATCCTGTGTCAGAAATTTGGCGCCAGAGATCTCGCAAAAAATCCTTTAGCGAAAAATAGAGAAAATAACATGAACAGAGAATATTCTATTAAGTGTCACAACAAAACCATAAGCACTTCTTCAAAAACCAGATGCACTGTTTTAATACAAAACCATTGATGCAGCACTCCAAACTCTGCGATTCTTTTTCTTTGTGCTAATACTTTATCAATGATTAATGAAAAAACTGGTTTGCAATCTAAACCAGCGATAGCGTTTTCGAAATCAAGTATCTTTAGAAAAAAACATGACTGTTAATAAACATGATCCTTTGAAAACTTTTTCAGATTGATTAACTTCACATCTAAATCAGAGCAAAACGTTGACAAAAGAAAGGCACCTGTTTGATATCATTGGCCTCTTTCGGAGTAACACCAAAAGCGTCAAAAGGATTCCTAGCTACAGAGGTTTGCGTTCTCAGCTCCCTTTCAATTATCCCAGGCAGACTATTCGAGCTTCCCATTCTCCTGATGCCAGAATCATCTCTGGTATGATAGCTTGATAAACTTGTCCTTGAGGATGTCAATGAGTTACCAACACCACCAAAGGGCTCACTGTTGTTTACATCATCAAAGCATACTTTTATATCTGCTTTTAGCGCTTCTAAACTTTTATCAAGGTCATCAACAACATATGCTTTCACGATCTTATAGCAGTAGTTGCAGACTCTGATGTTTCCTAAAATAAGATCACAGACGTGTAAATAAAAAAAAGTTATAATGACTGTACATTACAGGATGCTTATAAAGACAAATTTTAGATCTAGAACCGGTTGGAACTTTAGCTATCGTGGCACTGCGTAGTAAATTATGGTATGATATAAATTCTTTGCATTACGCTAGGAGATGTACTCCGCTATGATGCAGACTTGATATGCTTGCATGCTAAATTGTGTATGCTTTCCCTTTACTCCTAAAGTACAGTCTGTAAGTTGCTCCACCAGCCCACGCACCAGCCCACGCGTCATAGAAATTCTCATGGCTTCTGGAATTAGCGCCTGAAAGTCGTTTAAAAGAAAAGTTTAAGAGTGATTGGCATGGGATAGATCCACCCACATTATACCTAATCACGCTTAAGATATTTCATATCTAATACAACATGGACAGATGATATGCGAAGTGCATCGTACTGGATAACTGCCGCATAATACAGTCCTATCTGATGCGTTTTCAAATTCCTCTACTTTTATCTCATGCGAATTTTGGAACATATAGGCCTGTTTAACTTAGAATTAAATTAAATGACCCAAAAAATGTTTGGATATCAAAACTACAAAACATTCTTTAAACAATATATATCATTTGAAGATTCTAGTTTTGCTTTCTTTGTAGCTTTCAAATGTCTCTGGGTATAACTTCGCATACAGACATATGATCAATCCACTCTCAGATTCACATTCAGATAATTCAGATAACCAATTTTCACCAAACAGCTTATTACAATTGTGTGATTTTGTCAACAATTTAGACTCATTATGTCAAATTAGAATCAACAACATTGTTATTTCTACTTATTCATCTCAGAGCCACTAGAATTTTAAATCTGAATTTCTATCATACCACCAAATCCCATTGTCTGTCCTGGTACTTCCTGGCTGCAACATCTGCTGCAAAATATCTGTCCACACACTCTGCAGTGATGCCTTCTTCTAAATGTATTGAATTTCCCTCCACATTCATAGCACTCTTTGCAATGCTCATCGGGCATCCAGTATTGTTTGAAATCATGTTTAAAATTTACAGAAGCCTAAAAGAGATATATATATATATTTATATGTTATGTCATCAGATTTGCCAAGCCATATATATTAAATGGGAGAAAGAAGCAAAAATAAAAGTGCAATAGCACATGTTATTCAAATACAAAAACGTTGCAAAAAACAACTGGCAACAAAAAACAAACAATAAATCACATCATTCAATATTTTGTACCAGAAAAAAACTGAAATTATCGAAACAGAATATAGGATGAGAACAATTTTTTGGAGGTACAGAACTTGAAAATGGCTTTGAAAAATACAAACATTTTACAATATATTGACAAAAAGCTTTTTTGTCTGACACTCCCCAGAGCATAAACCGTCAGAATGAAGGTTCAAAAGAATACAACGAAAAATAAATGACCAGTTGTGAATCAAAATAGGCCAATCAGAAAAACGCAAGCACAAGACTGGTATATTTGACCAATCAGTGGTAAACCGGTGACAAACCAGTGACAATCAGTGACAAACTCGTATACATATAGTTTAGTCTTTTTAGCAATTGCAAATTTGGTTTATTTCATACAACTTCTCTAGGATACAACAGGATACTGTTTTTAAGCTCTTAAATTAGTAGTGTACTTGAAATTTATATTCTAAAAAACAAATGCTGCTTATTTCTGCAAAATAAATTATACTTTTGCATTTTGGAATAATCCTGACATATTTGCCTTTCCTTCTACTACATCTACATAGCTACACAATAATTCATACATTATAACCCAAATGCTAGCAATACCTCATTTGATTTCTTGTCAACTGCTAAAGCACTGAGTCTGCGAAGGATTGTCTTAACATTCCTGTACTTTCCTTTCTCTTTTCTAGGCAAATTTGGTGAGCTGTTTTCTGATCTACATTTCCCATAATTTGTTGGATCAAGATTTGCAGGGACATTTAATGAATTATCTTTAGGGGCATGACCAACTTTCTCAACATCTCTTGCTAAATTTGCTTGGTTCCTTTGATGGCTTGACTCTGCTGCATCATTCTGGTTTTCTTTTGCTGGTTCTTCTGCAACTGTCTGCTCAAACAGACTTTTCTTTCCTCTCTTCCAAGGTAAGTCAAAGAGCCGTGAGAATGAAAATCCAGATGTTATACTTTTTACATCTGGGCTAAGTGGATGGAATGACGTGTAGGATGAGTCTACCTTATCTCCACTCATTTCAAAGCTGTTGAAAAATTGATACAAATATAGCTATCAAATTGCAAATCTTTCAAACTTCATAAAACTGAAACACAAAATATTCGTAAAGGAGCAAAACATCAACAAGAAAAATGCTACAATAATCCATTTACAACCAAACAACCAAATTAAATGCTTGGCTCTTGTTCCATCCGAGCTACATCTCAAATTGCATCCAATTCAATTCGACTCATGTTGTTCACAGAAATACATCTTATATGCAAGGTTCTTGCAAAAATATTTATCATACTGTAGACCTTTGAGACTAGCCTCCTGGGGGCTTAATTAATTTGTGCTATTTTTGGATTGGGTGTTATACGAGGGGGGGGGGCTTACATGAGGGGGAGGGCTTATAGATTATCTAAAACATGCCCAGATATTGGTGACAAACCTGATAGAAAAACAAAATCTTCTGGAACTTGCTGTTTATAATGAAGAAGACATTACTAAAAGACCTCATATATTTTAATAGAAATTTCTTTATAAAAATTTAATTAATTATTACCAAAAGTATGGTTTTTTGTGTTAATTCAATAAAACCCTATAAGGCAACCTCAGATGGCAAAAATTGACAAATCCAGGGGGGCAATTTGAGCATCTACAGTAGCAGTGGAGGCTTATTTGAGGAGGAGGGGGGGGGGGGTTATTGACAATTTGTAGTTCAAGGATGATTTTCCGACAAATATAGGTTGCAAATATAGATTGAAACTTATCAATTCAAAGCAAGATTATCTTCATCAAACCTGGGAATAATGGAAAGATTTTTTCATACAGAAGAGCACCTATTGTTAGAAATAATAAGGATCAGGTTGGTCACATCAGTTGCTAGTACGTCGGGGCCCGTATTAGATAAATTTGTGTTTATGTATATAAAAGTGAATTCTCTGAGCTAAAAAGCTGATGCTAAATGTTGATTGGTGGATAGTTCCTTCCCAGGATGATTTCTCCAAACCCTGAATTACACTCTTCAGTGTTTTCAGTTCTCCTTTTTGCACATACAATTCTGATAGCCTCACCCAGGCAAGCCAGTGGCAAACTGCCTTTAAGTATCAGAGAGGTTTGTAATTTTAATTTTAACTTTTGTGAAACAAAGATGCAAAGTTTACAGTTTCAATTGTTAGCAATATTTGTTTGTAAATTATTTCAACCCTAAGAGATAAACCCTAAATTATGTTTTGGAGATAACCATTTGGTTCAAATTTGATGGTATCTTGTGTGTCCTTTACATACAGCAACAAAATAATGGGTCCTTACATAAATCCTGTGGCATGCAAATTTATCAGGCCATGTAAAAAAACTTGCTTTCTATAACTTAGATACCTTTCCAACCAATTACATATTTGGCTGTGAATTGTTTTAGCTAATACCACCACAAATCTTCCAGTTACAAAGGCTTAAGAATAAGTCTTTTTCAAGAGATCTAAAAGTGCCTGTGTTATGGGATGTTTTTCTAGGCTTCCAGACAGTAATCTATAAAGCATTTTGTGCTTTTTTACAAATCAAATTTGTTCCTTCCTGTTGCATGCAGTTTTTAAGAAATGGCTCTGAAATGGAATGAAATGCAAGATGGAAATCGTGAACCATTTCAAATTTCAGGCAAACATCGATTGGAAAGAAATTCTAAAAAGGTGCTTGCTTCAAATATTCCACTATTCATTATCTGCTGACATAGCTTTCATGGTTTCAGAGGCAATTTTCCCCGAAAGGCAAGCTTCGCAAAAAACACAGTTTGTACAAGCTGAGATTCTCCAGGAGCAGTTAAAACGAAGCAATAACTCTGCAACAAAGACATCATCTTTTGGAAGCAAAATGACGACGCTTCTGAAATGGGTTGCCTATCAACAATCGTTTCAGAAGAACTTTTTAGTACGAATATTTTGTTGAAAAACAAGCTTGAGCATGCACGACTTTGCATACTGTCTTCTTCACAAACGAGCAAGAACGTTTCCTCAAATAAACGCTCAATACCTTTTGCAAACTAGATTTAGAAAAAAAGCAAAACTTACAAAATAAACCCAGTCTTTTCCTAATGAATTGTGCATTCTATTTGGTGTTGTGCTTCCAAATTTTTTCTTCCTTGCTCTCTTCAAACCTAGGCCGATACTGACGGTAAGTACTTCATGTATTCTTGATTTGTCCTTCGACCTCGAAGTTGCGCAAACAACACCAGCCCATTGCCCCAGTCAGTGATGACGTCATAGAAATAGAATCTTTTGACCGCATGAGCAGAAAGAACATGATAAAATTACTTCCTAAAAACTGCTACACATTTTCTGAAATAAGATACTTCATCCTAATCAGACCAATTTCATCCCAAATAGAGTTCTAAAGTGTGACATCACCAAAAACCTATTTTTAAAATTTTTGAATTTTCACCACATAACATTAAATATCACAGTGAAATACTTCCAAATATGCAAAACTGGCCAAATATATCCAAAACCCGTTGAGATATTGCCAATGAAAGATTTGAAGTTTGCTAACGAATCACTGTTATTTTCGGTCCGTTCATAAAGGTATGAACAGAGACTAAAATACAGAGGTTTGATGGGGAAAAAGCCAGTACACATGTGGCCATATCTCAGCCAATTCGTAATACATTTGACTGATTGGGCATATTGAGAGGTATTTCATGATGCTCTTTCAGGCTATGGAATCCAAATTCAAAAATTCTATAAAGTATATTTTTGTGACGTCATCACTTTAGAACTCCTGCACGAAAAACCAATCGTAACCCAAATAACAGGATACTAGGCTCGAAAACCTTTTTGGTTCTCTCAGTTTCCTGGGCAACTTACTAAGAATTGTATTATATAGAGCTTACTGTATCCACCAATCTTTAACTTTGTATCTTTTATTATTATATCTTTGGTTAACTTGTATTCGATAAATTGTAAATATTTTGCTAAATAACATGAATTTGAATTTGATATTTTAATGCCAAAGTGTTATTTGAAGAGCTACCATTTAGAATAGATAGATAAATACACACAATGCAAGAAAATAGCAACAAGATAGATAGATATCTTTGTAATCTTGTAATTGTACATGTTATCTTTGTAATCTATGTAATTCCTTAACTTGTTTTATTCCTTATATGCCAATTAACAGTTGAAACATTAACGTGGAGCGAAGATTATGAAATATACCATAGACTTTCAACGATTTTCAATTTATGCCACCATCAACTTTGACTAGTAAGCACTAAAAAAGCAAAATCTGCCGAGTAAAAGCAGATTTATAACTCTTGGGGGGAAGTGACCCCCCCCCCACATCCCACATAGCACCCTGTTCAACGAAAGCCTTTGGATTCAACGCCATGCAGATTTTTCATTCATGCAAGTGCTTATTTGCGCTCTTTCCTCCTTCTCTCCGTCTTCCTCCGCAATAACAGTAGAGACTGCACGCAGGCTAGCAAGTGCTACGCTTCAGTGGTTTACAATCAAGTAATTTGGCTAAATCCAAATAGGAACAGGGATGTCGCCAATAAAGGAGGATATGTCCCTACCAGGGGCGGATCCAGAGAAAATTTGAAGGAGGGGCAGTTGGTATTGGGGGCGCTGAAAATTTTCCAGAAATTGATGATGAGTGTACACTGTATTCACTTTGTAAGGAAATTTTTCACAATAATGTTGTATACTTTGAGGAAATCTTTGAAATAAATTAACCTAGAAGTCTCAGAAACTTTTTCACCTGCTTATCATCCTTCAAAAGGGGCGCAAAATTTCCAAAAATGGGGCACTAAATTTGCTTCAACTCGGTGAGGGAGGGGTAACTGCCCCTAGTTGCCCCCCCCTAAATCCGCCACTGGTCCCTACCACAGCGTGTAAGTGACCGCGCAACAGTCTTCATACGATCAATATGCTCAAAGTCTGCATATGTTTACGCTTTGAGAACATTCGGTGCAAGAAAACATTTACCCTGTCAGATCAGCGGTTCAAAGTGAATCAACGACACACACAATTCAGGCCCATCTCTAACAATTGTAGCAAAAGCATTCTATGGCTCAAGAAGATTATCTCCAAAGCATCTTTCCATGAAATTCGGTAAACAACAATAAATTGAAGAAATTTTAAGTCATGTATCCTAAATAGCTAATAAAATATTTCTATACAATATATTTTACATACATCTGACAAATGTATCCACACGATAAACTAGGCACGCTTGGCATTGCACAACGATTGTTGCATTTGCTTAATGTTTGAGCTTAAATTAGCTAAATTAGTTCGGAATTCTTGACTATCACATGTGAGTGTTGAAATTTGGTCGTCAAAATTACCGTTTGGTTCAAATTCACTGTAGAAACTTTCAAATTTCACCGAAGATGTTGATGTTGCTGTTAGATCAGAGATAGTGGTGCTGGATAGAAAGTCACTCTCTTGGTCTGAATAAGGGCGTGTATATCGTCGAGAATCCCCTTCTTGCGTAGTCAAATCTTGAGTAGGCTTCATATTAGAAATTTGATGTGATACGGTCTCTGGCTTGTATGGATCGTCAGACGTGAGTTGGTAGGCTTTTCTGTTAGTTGAATTGTTTGACGTTGCACCAGTGTGACCACGGTGTCGAGCTAAATTGTTTGGTTTGGAATCTCTTACAAATGGTCGAGAATCTTTGAAATTTACATCCTGTAGCAGCCTCTCCACAGAGTTACGAAGATCTCTGACGAAAGGAGATAAAACAAATGCATTGATGAACAAGAAAACACCTAAAATGGTAAATAAATAAAGAATGAAATACGCTTAGTAGATCCCAATAAACCAATCATGAAATTCGAGCACGTGACCGTTAAAGCTGCCCAGTCAGTGCCGCTCACCATAGAAAATACTACCAATGGAGTCGAAGGGGGGAAAAACTTCATTGCATTTGTATAACAGTTTGCCATTATAGTTCTGGGACAATCGTAGTTTTATAGTGAATTATACCCAATGGCAGAATCATAAATTTTGGTTCCTTTTCTAGATCTGCAAGACAGAAGATTCTCTAAGAGGAGGGGGGGGAGTCTAAGGGGAAAATATTGTTTCTTATATTCGAAGAAACATGTAGCTTTATTCTAAAGATTGGGGATGTCATAAAACAACATTCTTTGCACAAAGAGGGAGCTGAAGAGTTAAAAGGTAGTTAGAAAGTAGTCAAGGCTAACCTGTTTAATTCTGTCAGTCGAACCACTTCAGCCTCTGATTGTGTTAAGGAAACTTTTAAAATTTTGGTCTCTTTTTCCTTGGCTTGTAGTGACAATGAAAATGATTCCAGCCTGTTTCTTGCAAAGTCATTCTCTAAAGATAAAAACCCAGAAGATTTAACAAAAGACGAACCAATATTTTTAGTTTGGAGAGATATGTTTCTAAAAAATGTTTAGAAAAAACTGACTGGAATTTAGAAGAAAAGTTAACAGATGATTATTTAATTAAACGCTGCCATTTTTTATATAACTCGAGATCTACTACAATCGTCGTTGGGCAAAAAAAGACAATATATAAGAAACAAAGAAACCAATCAGCTCACAAGATTGAGCAGAGAAGTTGCATGTTGGTTTAGAATATACCGCAAGGGAGATAATTAATATGTTTTATAAGAAAAGGAACACAACAAATTAAACAGGGAAGGCAGAATGAGAAGAAAAGCCAGAAATCTGACAACTGTTCACCTGTGTAGACAGATGTTTTTTCCTTTTGCCAAAGCTGCTTCTGCCTCACTATTTCAGCATCCTGCAATTAAAAATTAACCAGTTACATCTGATACATTTTAACCCATTGATGGCAATCACAACAGGAAGTAAAAACTGGATTTAGTCAACATGCACAAACATATTTGGGCAGTTATCAAAATTGAAAAAATTGTTTGATGACACACCTTAACAGATATTCTCTCCACCAGCTTCAAATTTTCTTGCTTTAAATCTTCTGCATTCTACAAAGACAAATAATTACTTAGATACAAGATTAGACTACCCTTTCGCCATGTCCTGAAAAATTGTGCTTTAACTTTATCAATCTACCTTGGTTAGGCCTGAAATGCGTTCCATAAGTAGTTTTTTTGTTGCTTCATCTTGTTGCATCTGGTGTCTCAGATTTTCTATTTGAGACTGATCTGAAACGAAAAGTTAAAGATATCAGAAAACACAAAATAGCAAAAAGACCACAATAGAATAATTCAATGAAAAATAACTTTGAAACCAGTGAAATAATAACCTCATTCACGTTTTTGTATCTAGACCCTGTTGGAAGTTTTTATTTCCTCTAATTTTCATAGTTGAAAATAGATTTCATTCATTGAGAGTTGGTACATTAAAGGTCTTCAGTAATTAAAGAAACACTTTCCTAAAAAACATTAACTTGTGCTTACCAAGAGTATGTTTTCTTGCATGTTTCAGTGAATCTTGCAGCTCCTGAACGTTAATTTCAAAATCCCTTATCCTTTGATTAGCAATTCGAAGTTGCCTGAAAAAATAAAAGGCAGTTTGAATGTGTTATCAACAAGCTAACCAAATAGAAGGAAGAAAATTCATGAAAAGATACTTAAGTACAATCGGATGTAAAGGTTTTCTGCATAGGAAAAATCACTTAGAGTTATATAAAGTATGTATAAAGTATTGTAAATAAATATCTTCAGATGAAAAAATATATGAATAAACTGTCGAGATATGCCAAACTAATTAATTAGAACAAATTGACTTAAAACAGCTTGTGCTTTCTAAAGGTATTGCATAAATAACAAAAAAAATTACTTTCGTTTTTTGCAAGTATACAATCCGTAAACTTGTATGTGTCATATCCTTTATCGATACAATGGTATAAATCTTATCAAAAGTACCTTCTTAAGTCGCTGTTCTCCACTCTCAAAGGCTGTACAGCAAGGCTAATTTCAGTTTGCAAATTCGGATCAAGATTGTTGATAAGGAATGGCAAAAGACCAATCATGTGATCGATTTCATTCAACAATCTACTTTCTTCGCTGTTTACTAGTTAAAATAAAAAGCAAACAAAAATTGTTATTAAGATTAGGAATTCTAATGACAGTTGATAGATAAAAAAGCAAAGAATCATGACCACAACAGTTATTAAGAAGGACGTTTCCCCTTTATCAACAAATATCTTTATAGTCCAGTCTAAGGCCCTACGTTGTACTAAGGCAAGATTTTCATTTAGGCTTGGTTTGAAGATCATCTATGATAACACTTATTGATCCCCGGCAAGTATCAGCTAGGTTCGCTATAATTATCATCCACACATCAAGAAACAACGTTGGCTTAAAAGACGAAAAATCAGCACTTACTTCTGTCTGACAGGAGGCTAGTAAGCTCTTTAAAAAGATAGCTCAGGGCTGTTATCTGGGTAGCTGCATAGCCAGGTTTAATTCCATGCAATTCGATCCCTGTTGAATGGGGCTTTAGTTTCATATCATCTGAGTTTCTCATCACGCTTAACTGGCTAACAGCATCTAGCAACGGTCTTTTAGCTGTACCATTCGGACTTTGATAAAACTGCTTCTCTGATTTTCTATCTTGATCTTCCCTTTCTGCCGTGGGTGTTTCTTTTGTCGATACTGGATCAACCTTCCTATCCTTCTGTTTATTCCTGATCAAATCTTTATTTCCTTCAGAGTCATTTTCATATCGCTTCTTCTTTTTCTTTCCTTTGTCAATTTTGGCAATTCCTTCTCTGCCTTCAACAGTTTGTGCAACATGAAAACCTTCTGTGTCCACAACTGGATCAGCATTTAATACCACAGCGCCATCAGATCCGGACCTTTCATTTTTGAACAATAATCCCCTTTTCGTCCCCTTTCTATCCTCGACCAACCCAGTGTCACTGACGTTGTTTTTGTCATCGTTTTTTTCAAATCTCACTGTCTTTACACGGGTTTGTTTCTCTGTTTGCTTGCTCGCCAATTCGTCAGTTCTCTTCTTCTCTTCTTTTTCAAAGTCTTTATTTTCATCATCATCATCATATCGATCACTTTGACTGGATGAATCAGGGTCATCCCCCGAGGCACTGTCAGTATAAGACTCCACTTCGATCTTTTCTAAAGAATCTTTTTCGCATTCAAAACTCCCAGCTGTTAAAGTAACGTCTTCTTCGTCGTGCGAATGCGAACTCGAAGTGTCAGAATCCTCAACTGAGGTAGAATCTAGTGACGGATTTTTAAAATATTCTACTAACGGTGCCTTTTCAGACCACTGAACAGCACGCTGTTCGCCTGCCTGGTTGTCTACCCCATTGTTTAGCAATTTATTTACCTCCATGGCTGTTGCTGAACGATTGCTGGCCGTGAAACTCCCCAAGCGTTTATGTTCAGTGATTTGACTTGAAGTATCTTTCCCCTCTGAAGCTGAAATTTTAGCAGGAAATGACAATTTTTCGGAAATTCCACTGATTGTTTTCTCCAGTTCTTTGAAAACGATGCTAGATGACAAATCCTTAGTGCTGTTTGATTTAGGAGTAGTCAAATTAGAATAAAACAGAGCCTCTGGTACTCTTTGAATAATATCTCGATGAGATGACGATAAGTTTGGAGCAGTTGTATCCATAGGCAATGTAACAGAATGATTGTTTGGAGATAGCATATGATGCTTCAGCAGCTGAGAGTATTGATCCTAAAGAATAATATAGATTGCATCTCAGTTAATATACTAAATACTTCTGCATCTCAGTTACAATGCCTTTTTAGCAACTTAAATATTCCTCAAGCAACTTTTGTCAGAAAGTCAAAAAATAGTATATAATTCAGAATGTTTAATGATATGTAAGGAAACGACTCAAAAAAGGATTGAAATCTATAGCCATTTGACAGACATGGAAAAAGCTATTTTCCATCATTTTTGAAGAAGACATTCTTGAAGGTAAACATACTTGAAGAAGACTTTTCTCCATTTCTATTTTGGCAAGTTCTTCCTTCAGCTCATTTTCTCTTTTCTTTTTAGACTTTGGCACCTTTTTGCCAGCTGTTCTTGGCGTTGATGTCACCATGGTTGAAGCTTTTGCATCTTGAGCTAAGGGTCGTGTAAAAAAAATTATTCTAACAATTGTCACAAATAAAATAACAAATAACCAGCAATGAAATGTATGGCCTGAATATCAAAACAGCAATGTAATCAGGGTATAAACAGCAATTAGGTCATTCATAGGTAGCTGAAAATAACTGGCACAATACTAAGTCTATCGTGATAATTAATGTTAACGCCTAAGGCATCCTACCTGCAGCTGATCGCTTCGGTCTTTCAATGGCATTTGGCAAAACAATTTTCACTACTTTCTTCTTGTCCCTTCTGCTCATCGTGTTGGGTTTCACTTCAGCATTAAAAACTTTCGGCTTTGTTTTTGTACCTTCAGACAACACCAAGAAATTGTAAAAGTAACAGCAAAAAATTGCTAGATGATTTGTTAGCAGCTTTCAACACATCCAATCTATCTTCAAAACATTAAAAAATTTTCTTTTAATGCTTCTATGGATGTAAAATACGAATGTAAAATACGATTATAGATTGACTACAAAGCTAAATTGCGTCTGTCATTTCAATTTATACCATTCTCGTTTTTCAAAATTTTCAAAACTTTAAAATATTCGTTTTAAAAAATATTCGCATTCATGTATAGCCACGTGATTTCAAAGCTGTGCATTACTGTCCATTTCTACGTGAAAATGAAGTAGTGTGGGTAGGGCTAAATATGTCCAATTTTATAAATTTCTGGGATTCCAAATTTTCCCCAGTTTGCTTATGAAAAATTCCATATAAATAGGGTAGCAACATGTTAGGGCCATCTTTGGACGATGGGGACTTAGTCCAACTTTGTCAAAAAAATGTTGATACTATTGGATAACTGCTGAGCAGTTTGGCTACCCTGTAGAACAAATCATAACCAGACAATGGTAGTTAGAAAAATGCTGTCGAATTGTTGATTGGTAGCCTTCTTTCAGGCAAATTCTGGACGAGGTGTTGCGCTTGTTTGGCAATTGGCACATTGAAGAACGTACAACAATGTCAGCCATGATATAAAACAAATCTGACTTTTTATCATAATTAAATTGGTTTGGCCAGGATATAAAAAAAGGGCATAAATAATAATTACAATATATCTCGCCAAATCTCCATTTCGGAGCAGTTACTATACCACAAACACAGAATTGCTAGGAAAGACGTCATGTGCAGTATAGTACCACAGGCTAATTTTCAACCAATCTCTCGATTTCTATCAGGCCTTTTGCGTTGCTTTTTAGAATTTGTTCCATTCCTGGAAGGTGTCTTTCGAATTTTTCGCATTGCCATAAATGTTTTAATTTTTTTCATGTAATCCCCCCCTTCTGCAACTTCTGCAGCCCCCCCCTATCATATTTTCCTTTCTAATTAGCTTTTAAATCGGTCATGTTTAGTTTCAATTTTAGTTTTAATTCAATGTTGGTCCCTTTTTATGTTTTATGTATTCTTTAATTCCAAAATTGCCTTTTTAATGAACCTCATCTTTGTTTTAACGCTATTCTTAACTTTCTGCTCTATCTTCTTTATGATTTTGTGCAACTTTGAAGATTCTAAGCTATAAAAAGGATTTAAACTATTCTCCAAATATTAGCATGTCATAGAACTGATAGAAATGGAAATCAATACAATTATAATAGAATTGGGGCAAATATTCAAATTTTGATGATCTTTAAATATGTCAGTCTTAAAATGAACTAGTGCAGCAGATGCCTTTTATAGAAGGATTTCATTATTAGAAGTTTGTAAGTAAAAACAAAACAAACCTTTATCGTTCATTATATTATTCAGCAATGATGCACATCTATTCAACTTTTTATTCATGGAATAAACCTGATAATAAGTAACAAATAATCATATAAGACATGCCAAATCTAAAATTCAAATCTTGGCATTGATTACAATGCAATAGAAGGAGATTTGACAAGTTTTTTAAAGTTGAATCAAGAGCATTATACCTTAGTTAGAAAAAAATAATTCAAATTTAAAAGACGATAAGGGAATATATTAAAATGAGAGAACTTCATCACTATGATGTAAACTAAAAGAGCTCATTTATTGGCTACAGGTATCAAGAGTATCTTAAGTAGCAAACAATGAAATAAGCAAATGGAAATAAAAATTCAGGAAGTCAATCGAGCCTGATCTCCAGAGAAGCCAATTGAAATTTCCAATTTACATTATTATAAGTGCATAAGATTTTATTTCTTTATCAAAAACCAATTCAAGAATACCGGATCAGCGTCTGAATCAGAGGAATTGTAAAACAGATATGTTGCTGTCTTTTTGTGATTGTTCTCTGTTACTTTTCCTCCTTGAATCCTTTCAAAAACATGATTAATAAATTAGAAATGAAAGGAAATTTACAAATTAAAAATACAGCATTGTAGCAACAAAGTAAAAGAAGAGCCAGAGCATGTACTATACTTCATACAGCTTAGCATTAGTCAAATCAACTTTTAGATTATAGTTTTCCTTGAGGCATACTTGATTCTGCGTTTCCTATGTTAATACCTTACTAAACATGCCACATGATAAAGAGAGTTTGAAAAACTGATACAAACCTTTTTTGGGCTCCATCTTCATTTGTTGCTAAGCCTCTTGCAATCAAGGACTGTGTTGAGGGCTGAATAAAAAGTGAGAATCTTTGATGATATTGTACCTATGACTGATGTTTAGCAGAAACTTTGGAATAATAACATTGACAAAAAACATTGATTTTTGTGTTGCTATGCATGCTAGAATGAATCCACATGATATTGATTCATGGGGGGGGGGGAGGGGGGCTGGGCATCAAATTTTTCTGGTAGGAGTTCTTTGAAATTCTGAACAGCTCAAAAACAATCCAATCAAGAGCACATTTTTGCTCCCGCAGGCTAAATGTTTGTCCTGTAGAGAAGAGGAAACACCCTCAAACACCAATACTCAAGGCCTCCATTTTTATTTTTTGCCTCTGTATAAGAAAATTGAAAAGTCATGCTTTTGGGTTTTTACAATCGAAACATATTTTTAAAGCAAATCATAGCTATTGATATAAACATGAATTTAGTGCACTCCTTCTTCCCTACATAACAACTGTTTAACAAATATTCTGCTATACATACGCTTTGTTCATTTTGAAGAAAATGGATTTTGTTTATACACTTTCTTTATTTCCAATTTGAAGGGGCTGTCTAACTGCCTACACTTATAGGACCATTGGTCTAATAGCAGGCTTAGAGGAAGGCTGGTTGACATAGGAAGAATGGTGCCAGTAGAAAACATAGATGGCACACAGCCCTTGCTGTATCCCCACCTCAAGGGCATGGTATGTTTTCTAATACAATGACAAACCGTGCCCTTGAGGCTTGGAGCCACGACTACAATCATTGCTAATGGCCTAGAGCCTTCTCATAATTCCCACCAACCTGTCAGGGTATCAGGATCGCAACTCGAAAAGTTGATTCTAGAAAAATTCGGTGAAAAGTACTTCACCCAAACCAAAGCACAACAATTGAACCTGTCAACCCATACTTATCACCATCCCTTTTTTACCTTTTAACAACCTAATCTGGAAAAATGCTACTTTGGGCAACTATGTTTTACCTTAAAAATATTAAATAATCTCTGTGAAAAAATTCACCTTTTGTCTGTCATTTGAATTACTATTGAATCCTTGCAGTGCCTCCGCTACTGTGTCAATGCTGTACAAAACAGCTGGAAGAGATATCCCCCAAAAGAGCCCTTGAATTTTAAAGGCTTTTTCTAGGGTAACTTTTGAAAACAAAATGGTATGAGACTCATACAGCTTATACCACTGTGTGCCGCCCCTGCCAATTCATTAACTTTGATAACATACTTCAAAAACATTTTCAGCAAGACAAAAACTTTCTTGCAAAAACTGGTTGGTTGTAACTAAAATCTATGTTAAAACTAACTATTTTTCTCATGTTTATTTATTATGAGCAACTGAAGCTAATTGTATGGGTGTAACAGAAAATTGCATCAAAAGGAGAAAACTAAGAACCACAAGGAAAACTGGTTTTAGGGTAATTCAAAGAATCACAAAGTTTGAAGTAGATATTCCTAAGACTTTTGTAAAAGATGAAACATGTAGAAAAATATGCATTTATATCATTATGGAAACAATATCAATATTTTGCAACCCATGGGAAACTGAAAAAAGGATGGCTTAAAGAAAATGTTAGAAGGACCTGGCCCACTCTCCAAAATGGTTGCCCACCCCTGGCATAAAGTGTTTGTTACTTTGTTTGTTAGCAATTGCAAAAAACAAAAGTGCAATAATTACATGAAAAAACATCTGTATTCAGAAGAACAATAGAAAGGCTAGGAAAAATGGTCAATGAGTTGTTTATAGCTGAAAAGGGTAGAATTCGGATCTCTTGCTTGTTTCCTTTTTTCTACTTGTTAAATAAGATCCAAACTAAAACGACTGCACATACAAAAGAACTTCAAAGCATCTAAATTTAAATACTTTAATTTAGATATAGCATAGAGTTGGAGAAAATAGAACTTGAAGAGTTAGTCATTTACGAAACAGGATTGCAGAGATAAAAGATGTAGTTTTATTTTCTCCAACTCTACGCTATAATTATTACGCTCTACGTGCATATGTTTTGTGAGCACTGTGCTATTTATTTAGATATCTAAATCAATTTACTTTATCAACGAGCGCTCCTAAAGATGGTAACCATAATGTGACCGACTAAAATACGAGTCTCTCAAAATATTCATAATCAGAACAAACCTTTGATGCGACAGAATAAGCAGGAGTCTTCGATCTTTTTATAGTTGGTTTGTTCATTTCTGATTAAAATTTCTTGTTTACCGCCAAGAGTTTAACTCAGCAGCAACAACGAATGAAACAAAATCTCGATTGGAAGGCGAGGCTCTGACACGTCGAATGGAAAACACAGGGAGACTGAGTTGAATTCATTATGGGCCTAAGGGAAGTGTGAGATCGAGACAAATTTAGAAACCGACAAAAAATGGATAGTGTTCTTCAAGTAAGCAACATTCATGCTAATAAAAATGAAAAAGGGTATCCTTATATTTAATAAATTTATTTGAAATAGAATACGATTAGGTTTTATTACGCCTTCTTTGTGAAAGCTTCGCTTAAACTTCTGTTACATTTATGTTTGTCATTAAATTATTTGATTTTAGTTTATCGCAGAGCTGTATAAAACTGTAGAATTAAGTAAACCTTTGTTAGAGCAGAATTTGGAGATGTTGAGGAAAATTAGAAATCAAGTAAACTTAAATACTATTTCTTTCCTTTCTTAGAGCTGTAAAAAACTTGCTACCAAATTTAATGCACAATTGCTCTTATAGTTATATAATATTAGACACTTTTGTTTTAGGAGGCGTCCTTATACACTGTCAAGGGGGTAGCCATTCTAGATAATGATGGAGAAAGGATCTTAGCCAAGGTGAGAAATTGGTTTTCCAGGCTGGAAAACTTGCATCTGCTCGCAGCGATGCTAGACTTCTTGTGTTTGCACCTCGCACCTCTAGTGACCTAAAATATCAAAACATTCATATATCATACTATAGTAATGTATATATGGGCATCGTTGCTCACAGCTCAAATACCTCCGCTCGCAGGTCACAGCTGATAATGTGTTGTTGGTCACATTGACGCATCCACAAAATCATACATGTTTTCCAACCTGGGTGGTTGCAGGCGAAAAGAACAAGAATCACCTTGCAACACACCACCTCTTCTTCCGTACTAACTTTGACATGCTTAACAACGATCGTCAAACACCATCTCAAGATTCCACGCTAAATCTAAATGATTTTTACAGAAGTAAAAACCAGGGGCGTATCGAGGTAGGAAGTGTTTTTGAGGAACCGGCCGATAATGTTAGGCTTGGCAGTAAATGTCCAGATTAGGCTCCATTTCATAAAATTATTGGGAGGATGCAAGGCGTTTTGATTTACTGAAATAATAAGAAATGCTTGGAAGAGAAAGCTGAGAGATTATGTTCAAATCTGAAGAAAATTATGTTGCATAGACACAAGAAAATCGATTAAAACCATCAAATAGCTTTCAGCCTGTAGATACTCATTTAAGGGAAAGCTTGTATATTAAGAAGTGCTTTTTCCAGCAAACTAGAAGCATCTAAATTAGAAAGTTTTCTTTTCCCTCAGTGCCAATAATGGTGCCGCCTCAGACAGTATAGTTATATCTTGGGCTTTTCTGATATATAGATCTAAAGGGTTGGAAGGTCTGATATTATTATGCTAAGTTTCTTTAATTGAAACACTGTATTGCAGAGGATGGTCTAAACAGCTAAAGAATTTCAGGTAATTTTTAAATCAGGCAAATTTGTAGTAAACCCCTTAAATGGCCTTAGGACCATATTTTGAAAAAAGCTGATGGGTATTGTCCAGGATCTTCTATGGCTTAGGGTGATGTTGTGGCTGTTTGGATGCATTTTCCGAATATCCCTAGAAAGTTTTCTTTGCAATTTTGTTGCTGTCAATCATGGTGGCGGCCTCCATGAAACTCCTAAACAAGTTTACCCTCTTTCTATCCCTAGCCTTCACCAATAATGACATCTTTAATTATCATTGTTGTGCAGTTTGATGATACAGTACCCCTGGGTACTAGAATCACTCTTATTTTATATATACAGGTGCTACAACGATTCTCAAAAATACTGTTAGGTTTTACAAAGAATAACATACTCATTCTCATTTACATCCTGTCAGTGATTGACTGATCAGTGATGTCAGTGCCCCCTCTCCCCTCATTTGAAGGCCTTTTGGTACGTCAACAGATATATAGATATAGATCGGCCTGCTTCCAAAATCTTTTACTTTGCTGCATATTTCCGAAACTTTGAAAGAACATTTGAAGATGGCACAATAAGGGGTACCATTTTGCCCCTTTGCCCTCTTTCTGCGATCTCTTTCCAGCACACCACTGGTTTAGATCATTACAAAATGAATGCATTGTAGTATCAGCTGAATTATACTGTGAAGGAAAATCAATTTGCATTTTTAAGATAGAAATCTTTTTTACAGTATTTCGATGACACATTTGCATCCATTAAAGAACAAAGGGAATTTGAAAAGAATCTTTACAATAAAACTTCAAGGCAAAATGGTAAGTCCTTACTTTTGGCCAGATTTTACTCAACATCAACTAACTGGGGAAGCAAAATCATTTTACATCATAGTTCAAGTTATCCTGTAACCGGAATACTTCCAGATCTTGATACTCTTGAACTGAATGTAACTTGACCTTGGTAAATATAGAATAATCTCTTTATTACATTCTTTTTATATAAAATACTACCATGTCTGGTCCCAGCTAAGTGTATGTGCAGGATATTGAGAAAATACCCTTGTAAAATTAACTGTATTTGTTTATGATTCCGTTAAACTAATTCCCTTTGCTGACAACGCAGTACCTTCTTTATTCAAAAAAGTTGTGTCAAGGTGGAAATAATTTTTAATTATCATCATCATACTATTATTTCTTGTTTCGTTAATTAATTCAAAGATTATTTTCAGCTTCTTAGAAAAGACTATTTAGACTGGTTTGCCCTGGTTTGATTAGCATGAGAGAAAGCTACATTATCAAGCTTTCACATACTTAGTAAGAGTATAAATAATAAGCATTAGATCCAGATAGAAAGTGAATAGCTGAAAAACTGGTCTATTACATTGAAAAAACTCAAGTTGAGATCTATAAATAAATCTATAGATAAAACAATTTGGAGAAAGAAAAAAAAAATTAAGAGGAAAATATGTTGTAAGAAAATCCCTCCACTGGTCATGATAAAAAGAGATTAAGGAAAGACATTTAATGGAATTTGAGGACATCCTACTTGAAGCTGGGCATATAGGGCTCTAATTTGTGGGCCTGTTTTCATAAATAGATACATTGTTCTAAGCTAGGATTTTTATGCAATATCTTCCTGTTATTTATATTGAGTGGTTTTTTGCAGAACATTATGACAAGATTATCAGTAGAATAATTGAATGTGCTCACCAAAAGAATACTTTTCAGTCTCAAATTATGTGCATTTTTATATGTACAAATGCCTGGAATAGGTCTTGTGCCTCTTACCATTGCACAAAATGTATGACTGCAATACCTTCTTTTGCATTTAAATTTTATAATTTTTTTCAATAGTTTTACTTTTTTCAAACTTTTCATTTTACTATTTTCATCAACTAATTTTAAACTTTTTATTTACTACTTTTTCAAATAAAGCCATGAATCCTAGTGAAATGATATATTTCAAATTCTATTTCAGCTGAAATAATCATGTTGGATGGTTTCACAATTGTCTATAGAAGTAATGTGGATTTATATTTTTATGTGATGGGATCATCTCATGAAAATGAAGTAAGTAAAAAAGTCATAAAATTATTACTCTTTATAATCCAGGTCTCTGAAAGACAAATATAGATATAACTGATAAATGTACAAATTACATCAACTATTTTTCTTAAAAAACTGTGCAAGAATTATCTTATTATTGTCATAATATTAGGAAACTGGTTTTAGTAAGTATTTTAGGCAAATGAAAATAATTTGTAGTAAATACTGTTTATGGCATTGCTTAGTTTTATGATAATTAATCACCTTCTTGCATTACAGCTGATTCTTGCAAGTGTTTTGAATGCATTTTTTGATGCTGTGAATCAAATGCTAAAAAAGAATGTTGAGAAAAGATTTCTTTTGGATCATCTTGATGCTATCTACTTGGCAATTGATGAGCTAGTTGATGAAGGGTATGTGTGACTGTTCCCTTGCACCTCTGTGGCAGCATTAGCTCTAGCAATATTTATAGTTTATAGTAATCTATAGTAAATAGATGTGGTAGTATACCTCAAGTGATTTCTAAAAAAATGATATTTTAGTAATGAAGGTGTGATATTTCTATCCAACCCTTATATTAGAAAGAAATTTATAATAGTTGTATAAGTTGTGTTATTTTATTAAGTTTTAGGATTACAATTTTGAATGATTTTTGTTTAATGGGATTTTGTGTTAGTCCATGTATAAATTTGCAGTGAAACAATAATTGAACCAAAAATGTATAATTACTAATGCTGAATTAACAAAGGCTGAAATTGCTCTTGCATAATCTTGTTGCTTATTTGTGTGTTCCTCAATCTAGAAACAAATTTAAACTTTACTTGTATATAACTTTTCATGTAAGGTTACAGTAAACGTTTTTGACACGATATTTGGTACAATAAAACTATAAATGCAATCAGATTAAACTATATATATATACATCATTTGATGCACAAGAATGTGGTGATTCCTACCATATCAAAATAATTGGCAAATATTCTAAAATGATACTTTCCAGGCAAACTTATTGCTTAAATGAGTGTACCAGCTTCAAAAGCTATTTTGTACCCTTGCATTTGAGGTAACAAAATCTCACTTATATCCACAGAAAGCACCTAGATCCTTAGTTACCAAAGTGTGTCTCGGCCTTTTCAACTTCCTCCTCCCCTTGAAACTATATCCTGTCAAAAATTTGGCAAGCATTTTTCTTCCCTCTCATTGCTGTATTTAGCTATAAAAGACAGACCAGAGCAAATACAAAAATTTTGAGAATAACTTTGCTTACAAAAATTTTTATTATTTTATTCAGCATAAAACTAGTAACTTTTTATTTAATGCTTACAGGGTTATCCTTGAAGCTGATTCAAACAACATTGTTCAAAGAGTTGCAATGAAAGTAAGTTCTTGATTCTTATAATTTTATCACTGTGTTTTTACAAATTGGTTATGATCAGCCTTTAAGAAATTTTATTCTCAGTTTAAAAGTTAAAGATGAATAATCTTTTTCTTGAAAATGGCTTTGGAAAAAGCAAACATTTTACAACATATGGGCTGAAAGGTTTTTCGTCTGACACTCCTCGGAGTATAAAACATCAGAATAAGGGTTTGAAAGAATATGAATAAAAAGTATATACACAGTTGTGGATCAAAAGTAGTACCGTTAAAAAACTGCTCACAAGCTTTTTCTTGAATTACAGATGGAAGTTGAGGTACCACTATCAGAGCAAACTGTTGCACAGGTAACAGAAATACCTTCAAATTTCACTTAACATTTTCTTACAGGCCCTGTTCACTCTTTGCAAGAATCATTGATCACTCAGCCAACCTTAAGTTTTTGGAGCTTCTTGAGTTCTAGAACTAGAATTTAATATTTTCAAAAGAAAAATGAATTTTGCCATTCTTTTCATCCTTTTCCAATATCGTTCTAATGCAAATACTCCCATTCTTATTGTAAAATGACATTGTGTTTCGTTTTTCAGGTTATACAGACTGCAAAAGATCAACTGAAATGGTCCTTATTAAAATAAAAAAAACATTTTGTTCGTAATTATATTAATTTAGGCATATCAATAAGACAATATGACACCAGCCCTTTGTGAGCTGAGAAATTGGTGTGGACTTGACTCAAAAAATTAGCAACTTTTAGCTGAGATTTACTCATAGTACATAAGTACAGTGGAACCTCCATTAACAGGCACCTCTTGAAAACAGATACCTTCAACAATGAACAATGATCCAAGTGTTCATTAGATGGAGGCTCCACCACTGTTAAAGAATTATCAGGAAATCTCATAAAATGCAATTTGTTATAAATAATCCCCTCCCCCTGAAGAATAACTTTTCCCCTCAAACATGACATAACCTGTCTTTAAGGTAGTAAGCTAAATGTTATGCACACACTAATATGAAAACAAACAAAACTAGTGATGTAAATCCTTCTGAAGAATAGTGAGTGAATTCTATCAAGTGGGCATTCTAACATAGATCGATTTCTTTAATATTTGCTTAAAGTGGTCATTGTAAATTGTTTTTTCAGTACATCTATCTGATGCCATTGTTAAAATGAAAAAATTCCTGATATACTGAGGATATCCTTTAGTTCAAATTCTCTCTCATTCTCCTAAAAGTTTTTACTTTCTACCATAATGATTGATATAATGACATTTTGTTTAGATGTTTGGACAGTTTAATTAAGATATTGAAGTATTGAGAGCAGTCCCAGTTTTGAATTCATAATCGCATAATAAACAAAGGAGGTGACAACATGCATAGTACTGACTGCAGTTTGAGGATGACGTTAATGCTAGATATGATGAAACAGAAAATGCAAGGGTATGGCTTCTGTGATATAATGTTGTACAGTACTGCATGGAAGGCTGTGATATTACAGGATACAGTTTGGTACGGAACGGAAGGGTATGGTACTGATTGTATGGTAAGGTGTGGTATGGTAGTATATGGTATGGGTAAGGTGTGGTATGGTAGGGTAAGGTGTGGTATGGTAGGGTAAGGTGTGGTATGGTAGGGTAAGGTGTGGTATGGTAGGGTAAGGTGTGGTATGGTAGGGTAAGGTGTGGTATGGTAGGGTAAGGTGTGGTATGGTAGGGTAAGGTGTGGTATGGTAGGGTAAGGTGTGGTATGGTATGGTAGTATATTGTATGGTAAAGGTGTGGTACGATAGGGTAGGGTGTGGTACGATATGGTAAGCAATAGAATCGTAGGGTAAGGTATAGGGTAAGGTATGAAGTTGTAGGGTAGGGCATGGAATTGTAGGGAAGAGTAACATTTAGTAAATTTGAAATATCTGATAGACAAGCAGTGAAAATATCTCCAGTCTTTAATGAAGCTGGCAATAGAATAAACAAAATAAAAGAGACTCAATTTCACTTCTAAACTGAAGATACAGATTAGACCTGGAAACCACAGTAACTAGTTCTACTACATATTTAACCTTTCTTAAAGAAATTCAACAAACTATTGACAAATAGCTACTATAAGTGCATGGTCTAAACTCGTTGGCCTTCGCTTTTTCTACATTTGAGACGATAGAATAATGAAAATATCAATTTTTGTATCTGATCTGTTTGTGATATGTGATGCTGTTTATTATTATCGTAAATTAAGGGAAAAAATCAATGAAAACATCAAGTGTCATATATACATGAAGAAATTAGGTTATTGGGTCAGAAAGCAATTGAGACGTACATTAAATTCTATTTTCGATTATTCTGAAAGTTAGTTTAATCAATTCAAAACACAACATTTGTGAGTTAAAAAGATACTGTACTTTGAAATATAGTTACAAAATTTGTAATAAGTGGTTACGACTTGACAAAACTCAATATTAGAATAAAACTGATAATTCTACACCATCCAGGAAGAGTGATTTTGTCACAAAGTCTGCTATCAATGAAAATGTTTCATTTGCTCATAATGTCTCTGTAACATTCCCTTCAAACAATAGAAAACATTTTAAAAGGTATGAGAAAAGATTTTTTCGTTAATATAGATGATAGCATTATAGCCATTGCAAAGCTGAAGTATCTCTGATAAAACAATCAAAGGTGTTTAAAAATGAGACAGTCAACCATTTCCAGCTTCAGCCAGGCCATTGTGTTGCCTTTTTGTAACATAAGGAAGATAGGATGCATCACAGCAACTATCAACAACTTTATTTAAAGGATCAAGTAAAGTGTTTCAATGCAATTGGTTTAGTCACATCATAGCAACAAAGCAGTGACAAGCCAAATCTACATGTTTGCAGATGGATAAACATAGAAATAATGAAAAACTACTTACTGTTCAACATAGAAGAGGATGTAGGCACAATTCTTGCGTCGGAACTTGACTTCATACTCCGTTATCTAGAAAGTATAATTCCTTTATGAAGGCTGTTTCGACACAAGTTTATTAAAAATAAAAAATATAAAGGCTGATTTTCTATATAACATACAAGTTAAGCATCTGAACTTTTCAATAACATGTTATCAGTATGAAGTGTTTTTATTTTACATTCACAGTCAGTTTATTTTCATGATATAGAAATGTGTAAGCACACAATATATCAAGGCAGGAGGCATCAATTACATGCCTCGGTGATCGCACCAACAGGGGTTGTCCTGTTTCCTCTTCACAATACTAAATGCTTATCATCACTAACTGTGGGAGGACAAGTTTCTCAGCCATTATGACCTCAACACATATATAGTCACCAACAGTTGCATATCACTTTTATACCAAAAACTTTGCTTCCACAACAGACTGAAAAATGCATATGTGGTGTGATTTGGAAAATCGTTTTTTATTACTTCCACATTGCCATCCTGGCAAAACTAGTGAAACCACCAAGTCTCCAATAAGAGATGTTGTTGTATTTTGTTTGACGGGAAAATTAGGCTCTTTCTCCTAACAAACTGGACAAGCAATTTCTGATCAGGGCCGAAAAGAGGTTTTACCAGTGATGCTGAAATGCATTAAGTTCCAGTTTATATCAAAGCATTAAGACCCAATGGTGCTTAACATAAACAATTAAAAATAAAATCATAAATTATTTAGCATTAAATTGCATACCTTCTTCACACTGCTATCATTATAACTTTTCCACACCTTTTCTTTAAAATCAAAAACGTCACAGATGTAATGACCAGCGACAGAACTGTCCCCAATATGACTGACAATGCCAACCAAGTTGTATTGTCTTGGGGTAGCACATCCACTTCTATTGACCTGTAAAACAAAGAGTAAAACCCTTTTAAATGTTCGTTCTTTGTCAACTTTAATGCAAACTTTAATTAAATGACCCAACAATTAACATAAGCTTTATTTCTAAAAAGACAGATCCTGTGTGACGATTACATTCAAATAAGATATAATTTGATACCATGTTTGAGTTATTTCGAATGTTTTAGACAAGCTCATCTCTTCTTTAACATTCATTATTTTGTTAGCACTTCAAGTGCAAGCTTAGATATGAGATGTCTCAGAAGGTATTTAATGCAAAAGAGACTCTTAACAGTAATGGCTTAAGGTTACGGAAAACGTTTTCTGGATGAAAACATCCATTTGTCGATTTTTCACATTCAAGTACCCGAACTTTCAAGGCACACAATGATACCAGATTTGAAACAAACATAAGTTTCGAAAATGGAAAAAATACCCATGTAAACGAAGGTTTCCATAATTTTTTATCAGAACTTTTAGTTGAGGCCTGAAAATCTCTTGACCTGTTAAGCCAATTATCGTTGATCTGCGGTTGTGGTCGCATGTTTCATTTACAATATTGCACTGCACATCCATGTATCCAATGTATGGCCGTGTTTATTTAAACAGGCTAATTGATCTTAAAGCCTCAAATGACTTGACCCGGGTTACACTGTGATTTACGTACGATCAGTAAAATACCGCTTTCTCCGGACTTACAGTTCCTCTACATTCAAGTCGAAAAAGCTATTTTGTACCCAAGGAACCAATCGAATGGCTCAAAACTTTGCACACGGCCAGGACAGATGTTGGGTAAGCAAAGTGTGTCTCAACATTTTTGTACTTGCTCTGGTCCGTCTTTTATAGCCCAATACAGCTTTCAGAGGGAAGAAAAATTGCTTGCCTATATTTGACAGGGTATAGTTTCAAGGGGAGAAGGAATTTGAAAAACTGAGACACACTTTTGTAGCTTAGGATCGGTGCTTTCTGCTGATATAAGTTAGATTTTGTTACCTACAACGCAAGGGTACAAAATAGCTTTCGAAGGTGGTACACTCATTTAAGCGATAGATTTGCCTGGAAAACATCATTTTGAAACATTTGCCAAATATTTTGATATGGTTGGAATCGCCAAATTCTTGCATCGAATGATGTATAGTTTAAACTGATTCCGTTAATAGTTTTATTGTACCAAATATCGTGTCAATAACGTTTACCGTAACCTTAACTGACAATTAAAAGATTGGTGAAAAGAGCATAAAATATAAACACATTGGAAAGAAAGGAGGGCCAGATTTGAATCAACTTTGCTACATTGAAAAGCCGTACCTAAAAGTTCACATTTGCTAAAAGAGTTGGTGGGGATGCAACAGTGCTCTCCCCCTGATAAAGATACAGGATATATGTTGAAATTTTATCTGAAGCCAGTAAAGACCACTTTAGTTACCCTGTTTCCACTTTAGTCAACCTGTTTGTGCAAGTGTGCCGAAAGCAAATTAATGAATCAGCCGATGGTCACACATTAATAGTGAAAGAGGAATGAACTTGAGCTTAAATACCTATGCTTGGCATGATCATACCATAGAGCACTGGATGCTAGGTTTAGGTTGAGATGAGTTGGTGCTGAGATCTTAAGAAAATTAAAATAATTACCCGTCTCTGTTTTGTTTTTTTATTTGAGTCTGAGCTGCCTGTAGTGTTTGACTTTACTTGTCGAGGTTTATGCCTTGGGGTTGTATGTTCATTGTATTCTGAGAAGAAGAAGAAGCATAATAGAGTATAATTTTTCAATTTGTAATAATTTTTTGGTGGAACTTTGTAATAATTTGTAATAGTTTGTAATAGTTTGTAATAACTTGTAATAATTTAATAATTTGAAAAAAAGGACGCTGTTTGCAAATATTTGCTTATTTCAATACTCTATATTCTCTAATTTGCAATTCTTGAAAAAAAGTTTGTCTTCATTGGAGAAATGAACACCAATTTCAATTGATAGGAAAACTTTTTTCATTGTTACCAGTTGCATAAATATTCCAGCTTACCCCTTAAGCTTAATTCTAAGGCCATCTTGAGCTGATCTTCTTCACTATCAACCTGTGCAGCACTCTAGTTAATAAATGATAAAATATTTTTTTAATAAAGGAATAAAAAATTTAGTATTTGAATGGAAAAATAGGTAAATTAGTCAATATCGAATCTCTCTGGCCCTGGTCAAACCTATATGTTTGTTTTTCAAACCTGATATTCTGGGCTTCTCAAAACAGCTACATATCCATTTGATACCCCCATTCATACAAAGCAGGGGTAAACATTTGGTCAAATATTGGGGGGAAGCCTATTGTTTTAATAAGATGACGACACATTTCCCATTGTTTTAGAACACAAATCATTGTCCTCTAAAGTATTGGGGGCGGTGGCCCCCCTCGCCCCCCCCAAGTGTCCACCACTGATACAAAGATTTGATACAATTTGAAGCAAAATTTTAAAATTTTAAAAAATGAGTTTTTGACATCACACTTAAAAACTCTTTTGTACCAGCTATCTTGCAGTGAGCCAGAAAACACTGGCCAATAGAAATCGAAAATTTGATGCTTTGCTTGGTTCTCTTTGTTCTATAGACAGAGAAACAAAACAGTATCTTCACAACTAAAGATAAACTCCATGATAGCTTTCTCGCGTCTTAAAAATAGTGTTAGAAAATCAGCAAACACAACTACAGGAAAATTAGTAATTAAGTAGGTATCGATTCATAATGAATAAGCCAGCACTATGGATGTGATCTGCTTTTTGTGCTGCTTCTATCGTATCTACAGTGCCTGCCAAAATGTATTGAAACACCAAGTAACTAGTTTTGTATTTTCATTTTTTCATTTCTTTTACGAAATATTACTACTCTCGTCCCCTCACCCCCCCCCCCCAGGATAATGTTGTCATTTTAGGCAAATATCAAATAGGTCATTGAAAAACCTTACTTCCTAATCTCCTACACCATTCTACAATTAACCAAAAGTGTTGGCATAGGGAAAGGGATGGCCGAATTTGCTTTTGAAACCTGACTTTAGTGTCTAAAGACAATTGGCAGAGATTCTATCTGCCACTGAAACTCCTAAACAAAAGAGAACTTATTTGCCTATTTGATAAATGTTAAACCATATTTAAGATAATATCTTTGCCTGACAAGGTGAAAGAGGAATTTCATTTGGTGAAAAGCATTATCAAGAATTAAAGCAGACCTTGTTAATATTTGATAAAAAATTGATAATTGGAACTGATTTTCATTTGATTCCTTTTACTTATAATTGTTCAGATAGGTTCAAAGCGTTTAGATATCATTTATAGAGCAATACTAGCACAACCTCTCTGAGTGTTTCATTTGTTTCGTAGGTGACCGTCCAAACACAAGTGCCTGATACAACATAAGTTATTTTCAAATTAGGACTGTGTTACCGTAGTTAACTAAACATTGCTCAACCGAAGGTCACATCAACTTTCACTTTTGACACCCTGCTACTCACGACCTCCGATAAAATAGTTTAAACCGATGTTAATAACAGGAAGATTTACCTCAAAATACTGTATTAAGGCTTCCTCCTGAATTCTTTATCTGGATAAAAACATTCTTCAAAAATATCAAACTTGTTTTAGTAAAAACGTAATTGGCAAAAAATCACCTCAATCAATATTTCATCATTCTCTTTCTCGTTCTCCTTCTCCTGCGTTGACAGCCAATCGTCAAAACCACCTACTTCACTTTCCTCGTTCTTCCCTAAAAAAATTTCAGATTTCTCATTGTCAAATTGGTTCTCCTTCTTAGCTTGCAAGCCGGTAAAAGATTCTGCATCCACCCTGTCTGGAACTGGTAGCCTTTTGTCCTCTGTCGCTTCACCTCCAAACTCTGAAAATACCGGCAGTACTTCTGGATCGATCTCCAAGAGTGCGGGGGGTAAAAAATCACTTTCAACAAGAGACTCATTTGTCTTCAGGCTCTCTGCAAGAGCCCATTCCAACTGTTCGTCTTCTGTTACTGAATCAACTTTAACTGCATCAAGAGAGAGCTTCTTTGCACGCTCAATGTCTCGCTGAAAATCAAGGCTTGATTCCTCCTCTTCAGGGTTAGACAGCCTTAAAATAAAAAACAAAATTATCAAACATTGAATTGCAGAAATACGTTAAATTTACAATGTACAAAAGTATGTCCTTTCTAAGATTCAAATCAGCAGGGAAAATAAACGAAAAATTATTTCTGAGAACTTCAAGGAATAAAAAGGGCCTAACATATGAAAAAACCAGTAGGGTTATATGAAGAAGTGTTGCCATACTTTGGAACGTCTGGTAGGGCCAGCCTGCGTTTAGCTTTGTAGCTTGGCTCAAAATCATCGACATCAATGGTATGATCGCTTGGTAGTGGTCGCTTGATTCCACTGAAAATGAAATGAAATAAGGCATGATGTGGAACAAACATACATATGATGAAAGATAGAGATCTTGCAACAATAAAGATCTTGCAACATTGACATCAGATTAGAAAGTTTTGTTGTAAAAATATAAGAATGTTTTTGTAAATCTTCAAAAATTAAGCAGCCAGTTTTGTAAAACCTTCAAAAATTAAGCAGCAGACTGATTGATTTTACAACTTTGAAATATTCGGATTTCAAGTCTTCTCCTACTTATTGGAACCAAAACTGGATTTGAATCGATAAAAAAATCTGGCAAACCTCTTTGGTATTCTTTCAAAAGCGATAGGCTTTGTCGTTTCTTCTGTGCAAAGAATGCCTACATTTAACGATGAATGGAGTTGTTATTTGGTGTATGAGAAATCTGAAATGGTTGTTATAACAGTAACATATTATTACTTTACGTTGTTTTGACCTCTACAATTCAAGAAAAAAGAAGGTCTGAACAAATTTCTTACATGATATGTTAGAGAAAATTAAATAAGAAGACAAATTAAACTACGAGGGAAAGCGATTTTGAAATTACTAAATAAAGCAATAAATAAGCCGAGACTTAATGAATCCAAACAACAATTCACAAATTTGCATTTTTTGAGAATTGGAACTGAAGTGTTTTCCCAATCAATATAACAAAAGTTAAATATGTTGTAACAAAAGAAAAATAAGAATAAGAAAAACACGCAGCATTGATAGGGTAAGAGCAAATGGGCCTTTGTGATACGATTAGAGCGAATTAAGTTTTCATCCCTTACTAATTTACTTTCTAAAAATTTGCGAGCGGTAAGCACCAATTTAAGGCTAACCGTTGCACAAAACTAAAATAAATGGTGTTTTCCTCATCAATTACTTGGTCAATACTATAAAAATTCGATCATGAGTTGATTCAGCACTACGAACTTGGTAAGTTGTAATCGGTTGGTTACAAGTATCAGCCAAAGTCATTTAGAAAGGATTGAAAAAGGGATGCCACTGGAGATAGTTGGTCGCATCATGAATTTAAAAGATTGCAAGGAAATCGTTCATAAGGCCAGATCTGGTTGAATGGTCCTGAATTTGAAAGAAGTAAAGAAAAGCAAAAGAACAGAAGTACATCTACAAACTCACCTAAGTCAATTTGCAGCGGCACATTCACAGTGTCGAGTTTTTTCCTGTACTTGGTATAATTATCATTCAGCTCGTAACGTTTGAGGTGAAGAATCATCACCCTGCAAAAGCAAGAAAAGAAGGGCAATTAAGAAGTGTTGGAGGATAACGTGACTTGATTGGGTGAACCTTCTTTGGTTACTATTTTCTTTGGGATTACAGACATTATGAGAAATTAGAAGAAGATAAAAAAAGGTAACGAATCTCAAATGAATCAAGCGAAACTTTGATTTAAATTTAGAAAGCATCCGTGCTTTCTTTGAAAATTCCAAACAAAACCCCTGTAATGATAGTTATCAATAAACCTTTCCAAGACTTCCTTTGATATCAAAACCTTTCCCGGAGCTTTTCGCAATCTTACGTCAACCTCTTCTATATTTTGAGTTTTTCATACTATTCTATCAGACCTGAGAATATACGGGATCAGTAGTTGGTTGGCAAAAGCGTTTGAGGGCAAAACCCCGCCTATGGTAGCAGGGACGGTGTGGCACATCTTGAAAATTCAAAGATCCATCTGCAATGTTTAATTGATCAAGTGATATCAGAAGTAAGAGAAGATTCAACATTTTGACTGCTTAGCAGTAAGTGTACAAGCATTCAAAGCTGATTACCTGGGCAATTTGCTGATGTGGTGAGAGAGATTGGCGTTTTCACACTCACATTTTTCACACTTGTACCCGATTTTTTCTTCCTGGAACAGACCCAAGCAAAGAAAAACTAAACCACGAGAAAGAGTTCAGGGGTTCAACAGACACAACAAAGTTACAGCTTGAAAAAAACTGTATGTTCTCATTTGTCATACATTTGTCACTAGTCTTCACATATTCAGTCTCACACATCTCTTTCGCCTCCCAAATATTTTGAAAGACAACCATACTCAAATTCAAGACAACAACATAAAGATGCGTTAGATATTTGTCAGGAAAAGAATTAAAACTTTGTTCCAATTAAAGCTAATAAAACAAAATCGAATATCGTATAAATCGTATAAATAGCGTATCACATAAAAATATTGCAGTTAAATTTACAGGAGCTAGTGGCCCAATGAGATAAATGTGTTTTCAAGCCAATCAAACCAAAACAAACTTAGAAATATGCTTTCTAAAGAAGCATATGTTGCTAGAAACCATCTGTGAAAAAGCATTAAGGCAAAGGTGTTTTTAGGCAATTACCTCGAAATAATCCTGAAGAAGATCTTGCAAATTCTTTTCCTCTGGATCTGTATTTTCATCTCTAAAGAAATTTAAGAAGGGCACAAATTTAAAGAATATGATGTGTTCGATAGAAAAATTTCAATCGGTAAAAGACAGTTTGTTAATGTGTATAAATAATTCCCAGTACAAAATATCATAGGCTGATACAACTTTCGCTATTGTGCTTGATTGCAAAAACATGTTCTCTGGTTTAAAGGACTAAGGAACATAATACTTTTGCAGGAAATTCTAGAAAACATTTTGAAAGTACTATCGTTAAAAAGATAAAATATAGGAAATAATCAAATTTATATTTACATTTCTGGAATGTCCAAGGAAAAATCGTAGAAGATTTCTTCCTTTGCAATTTGATTCCTGCACCTAGAAAACATTCGATGGGTGTTTACGACATAACAGAAGGAGATACGTATAGAAGGAAACCGAAAATACATAACAGAGATCAGAAGGATAGAAGCATGAGACGAATAAGAACAGCTCAAATAGCATTACAAAGTTTCTTTGATGTGAATAATGAAATCATTTGACATGCTCAATATCTAGCCAGTGACACAACTGTGTCAAAATCTTGGGGATAAAAAAGCGTGAAAGTATTCTATAATACAGAGCGTCGGCCATAGACAGGTTAAACCGATCCTTGATCTTGTAATGTACATCAAGTAATTTTACTCGGCTCTACACATACATTGAGGCATGAATAACAACTGTTCTATGCCATTACTATAAGACTTGGCTCTACACATACATTGAGGCATGAATAACAACTGTTCTTTGCCATTACTATAAGACTTGGCTCTACACATACATTGAGGCATGAATAACAACTGTTCTATGCCATTACTATAAGACTTGGCTCTACACATACATTGAGGCATGAATAACAACTGTTCTTTGCCATTACTATAAGACTTGGCTCTACACATACATTGAGGCATGAATAACAACTGTTCTATGCCATTACTATAAGACTTGGCTCTACACATACATTGAGGCATGAATAACAACTGTTCTTTGCCATTACTATAAGACTTGGCTCTACACATACATTGAGGCATGAATAACAACTGTTCTATGCCATTACTATAAGACTTGGCTCTACACATACATTGAGGCATGAATAACAACTGTTCTTTGCCATTACTATAAGACTTGGCTCTACACATACATTGAGGCATGAATAACAACTGTTCTATGCCATTACTATAAGACTTGGCTCTACACATACATTGAGGCATGAATAACAACTGTTCTTTGCCATTACTATAAGACTTGGCTCTACACATACATTGAGGCATGAATAACAACTGTTCTATGCCATTACTATAAGACTTGGCTCTACACATACATTGAGGCATGAATAACAACTGCTCTTTGCCATTACTATAAGACTTGGCTCTACACATACATTGAGGCATGAATAACAACTGTTCTATGTCATTACTATAAGAGAACATAATATCATAGATGCATGTGTACTCACTCTTCACATTCAATATTATGCGAGACTTGACATTCAAAATTCCTTGCAACCGGACACGCTGCCTCTAGAGATTTTTGCTGCTCGCCGTCCGACGGGGTGGTTTCATCTGCTTCGTTCCCCTGAAGAGGTGAAGGTTTGATGATGTCTTCTTTCAGCTGATCCAAGCACTGCCCAAGAAATTCGTGTGCATCCTTCGCAGTTAAAGTAATAAAGAAATCATGAGATGGATTTAAGTTTGTAGTACATGTGCAGGACAGATTATCGAAAACTGTCATAAAGATAATCACCCATAAAACACACAAGCTAGCTTATAGGGTTATAGGTATCAAGTTGATAGGCGATAGATAGATTGATTGATTTATTGATGGTAGTAGGTTGATTTGTGATAGGTTGTTTGATTGGCAAATGATAGGTTGAAAAGGGCACTGACAGCTGCAAATGAGAATTACAATAAAAATTTAAAATCCTAGATTTTATAATGGCTTAGAAAAAATAAAGAACATAAGAAAGTTTTGAGGTTAAAAAAAAGGAATAAAACTCAAATAAACGAACATGTTGCATGTTTCCTGAAAATCTTGCAGCCTGATTTGAAATCGCTTTCTTGATGCTCTTCAACAGCCATTTTTGCTTATCTTGGCTTTCACCTAATCTTTTAGCTATGAGCAAATTGTGAAGACTCCTGGGAACAGACAAAAGGAGAGAATATAGATACATTAAATCGATAGTAAGTAAATATTATAACCAAATACAAAACAGAAATTTAACTTTGAAATTTCCATATAGAGCAGTTGCCTGATGACCGCATTAAGCATGAAACTCAGAGTAGCAACTTAGAACCGTCCTGCTCTTCTATACACCAAATAGCGTGTCTAGCTCTGCTTATACAGCAAAGAGCATTTAAAGACAGTCAACTTATCAACTTTCAAGATAACCTTAAATATTTAAGTGGGCTTTAGTACAGTATAAATGAGTAGTCTGGAAACAACGTACTTCTATACATTCAGTTACCTATCAATCTAAGCAAAGCATTTCTATCAGTAGTTATCCATTTGCTAGTGTTTATTGGATCATTTTACACATCATTTGCATCATAATTATGTGATTATAGATCCTTTAATGGTGTTGGCATCTGAGAAATTTCAGTATTCGCTTTTCTGTAATAAAAATCTGTACTGTTTTTAGTTGTTCCTGGAGTTAGCTTACCCAAATGCTATTATCATGAACTTCTCAATTTAGTATTTTTTCCTTGATAAGTTTTCGTCCTAATCATAATATAAGCATTTTTTGATTACTCCTTTTTCACAAAATTTGAAATGACCTAAATGACTTCACTTACTTATACAAAGAGATGTGCTTTACTTTGGACAAAAGCAATGTGTTGTCAAGATCGTACGAAAACGCTGGTATTCCCAACAGGCATTGCAGTATGGCATTCATGTAGCATGTGTTACCCAGATTTGCAAACCTAAAAAAAACAAAACAAACAATGATTGTTACATAAACATTTGACGATGCAATTGAAATGCCTATATTGATTGCAAAAACTATTTGATCACAAAACTTATTTTTAAACACAACACGTGCGAAAATCCATTGTATCTTTTATCAAAATCCTTTAATTGAAGAATTGAGAGTTGCTGAAAATAACAGCTCTTTCAATCTTGTTCTTATAAGAACAATTTTTGGCTGAATAGCAATGAATCCAAGAGAAGGCAGAAAGCAATTAAAGAGGTGCGTAATTCTACATTCATAAAAAAACATTAAAAAACAACCGCTTCTAAGGTCTCAATTCAACTGTCTATATTACCAAATAAGTCTATGTTTTTACGCTTTTCCATGCTTTCTTAAAATCTTTCATATAATGCAATGTAAAAATACTGATAAATTTGTTCTCGGGGAACTGGAATTAAGACAATAAAAAACTATCAAAGACTTAATCAATCTGCAAATGTTTCGAATGAGAAGGACATGAACTGCCGTCTCCATTATCACTACAGTCAAAACCAACAAACGTCACAGGTCTTGAATGCCTGTAATTTTGATCAATTTTCAACAAACTTTACGACCTGATTCTACCTTCCATTGTGACCTTAAATGAAACAAACGTTCTGCGAGGCAGGTTGTGCATAAACACAGTCGATTTCAGACTTTGCTGCGAGGAACTAGAAAGATCTATTGAAAAAAGTCGTCTTAAGCAAGCGTCAATGGAAGCGACAGAGCCATCGAACTGCACAAACAATTTGAAAAAAGCGTTTTATCTACCCCGTCAGTGCAATTTGGTTTGACAGCGATGGTGTTTGGGTAGCATCTTTTTCTCGCTTTCGGAAAATAAAACTTTTCTTCTCCTTTTCCTGAGATTGAAGTGGCAGCTGTCTTTTCAAGCCTTTTCCCATCCAATTGAAACTTGAAAGTTTTCTCCTGAATAGACAAAAAATATCAGAAGAAAACTAACCCCGGCATCCAAGAGCAACATCGCCAAAGAGATGAAAAATCTTTTGATCTTATAGAATTCTTTTGAAGAATTGTTCCTGATTAATGTTGAAAACGAAAAATATATTGATTAAATTCTTATTTACAGTTACTTAGTCAAATAAGGTCTCTCCATAGAAGACTGCCTTATGCCTTGGTAATTCCTTGTAGGCCATTGTAGGCCTACAATCACAGCTGAAAGTCTTGGGACACTAACCTCTGTTTATTAAATCCAGCAAAAGGCAAATCCAGCCATCCCCTCTCCCCCTAGTTGTTGATTTACCATAGAAAAAATAAAGGGGTTGTGGAGTATGCTTTTTCGTGTGGCTTGTATGATATTTTTCTATACTTTAAACATTGTTCTAGGGGAGGGGAGGGAAAGGAGGGATGGAAGTCGTAGTATTCGGAAAAGCAAATGAAAAATACAAAAGCACAGCGCAAAGTGTTCCAAGTAATTTTTGCAGTGATTGTAGATCTTTTAGAAACAGTTTTAGATTGTTTATTTGAAAATATATATCATTCACGCTGTTAACTAGGATCCATTTTGTTTGATTTTTATGTAACATACTCCGCTATTTAAAAGTTGAATGCGCTAAAGACTTTCGCAGGATCAAGATGTTTTTGTCACTTGATGCGTAAGGAAACCTTTGGCGACTGCACCAAGTTTACGACTACATTTGAATCTATTTGCAATGTTTGCTTACATTGAAAATGAAGGGAGGGTAGAGCTGCTGCCACCGTAGAAGGAAGATGCTTTGTGAGATACACCCTTCGAAGCTAAAAGAAAATCATAGATAAACGAAACATTTATTATGTTATCAAATAACCAAACTATCAGAGCAAAGAAACGAAGAATGATGAAGAGTATCCTTTTGTTCTTAAAACACAAATAAACAACAGGAATCAAAAGATCCAGAACCATGAAAAAAGATCAAAATATGAAATTATTGAAAGCTATGTAGAACTATAGTGTCACGTGCAATGTCTCCTGAAACACAGCTCAATGAATTTTATTGCTAAATACAGTTTATCTAAGCGCATTTACAAGAAAATACAACCTTACACGACAAAAATTAAATTGATCACAATAAATATCGTAATTAAAAAGATTTGGGTGCAGCACGTAATGTAACATTGAGATACAATACTTTAGTAAGCAGTACAATTCCTTTTTGATCACTCACGAGCATTTTTTCAATTATAAATGTCTTTGAACCCAATGAAGATTACATTCCAACTTATAATTGGGCTCAAGTACGAAGAGAAACGATCTTATAGGTGTGCATAAAATGATTGACTGAAATATAAATTACAAATTTTGCAATGTCAAAGTTGAGCGAAAACAGATGCCTTTTTTGTTGCAGAAAACATACCTGAATCTTGATTATTGGACTGCAGGGCCTTAGGCCTAAGTGGAGAAGGGCTAAGGTTGTTTCTAGAGGCACTCGATTTGAATGAACTAAAAGATAAAACGATCAAAAAAAGAACGATCATAAAAATTTGTAACAACGTATCTGGTTTATAAAGTCAAGTTACTAGGTTGAGAAAATTTGAAAAAATGAGTTTTTGAAAACGTACAGAGGAGCTCTTGTGGAAGTTGAAGGTGAATCATTTTCATCACTGACATCATCTACGAGAAAGAAAAACTTATAAATGCGACTACAATTTACAGAAACCATAGTATTCTTACACAAAGCATCACAGAGACCCAAATTAGCAAAACATACAATGTGATATCTTATCTAAAGGTTCAAATCTTAAAGATCTCTCATAAGTGTCAACTTTAAACGGCATGACACATCCAGTGGCGGAAATTCAGGCGTTCATTTGGGGGGGGGGGCAGAACGATTTTCCGACAAAATAACTCCTTTTATCATATTTTTTTTAAGGAAAAATTATTATTGCACATTTTCATGAATATAGGTGATTTTTTGGGCGGAACCCTTAAGAAATCTTTGCTGACTATGCCCTTTGATTTAGTTGCTAGAAGAACAATTCAAAAATGATTATTGATACCACGATTGATACCTCATGTAAGGCAATTGGTGATACAAGAGGTCGACCGATAACACTATTGACAAGTCATTCGTGATAACAAAATAATTGTAATTAATTGCAACTAGTATTTTTTAACTTCTCTTTCTTTTTATTCACTTTTCTGCTCATTTTCATTCTTTTCTTCAATGGGCAATATAATTTTGTTTGGAAGTTCAGCTAAACTTTACGGAATTGAAATTTGAAATTAAAATTCGCAAGCAGTTTTGATGTTATCATATATAATTTGTTTGATTATTTAGTACTGGCTAATATTGCATCAGGTATTTTCAAGGGCACAGAGAGGTTATAGTGGCCCCTGGGGTAAAACGGGAAAACACAGATACCCTGCTAGCGAAGCGAGCGGAAAATCGGCAAACAGGCCCTTTAAATCAGCTTAAAATATATTCAGAATGATTTCTTGCAGTCATTATGTTTCGTTTCAAGTAGATTAGCATTTCTAGCCATACTTCTGTTAAGTTTGATAAATTCAATTCGACTTCTTTATTTTATGAGGTTCCTTACAGCTTGAGGCCCTAGGGAATTGAATCACCCCTATCCCCTCTCTTTGTGACCCTGGGTAGGTTTAGGCTATCACAACTTGCACAAAACCGTTTTATCACTGCACAAATTTGTTGAGCCTGAGCTCCACCACCACCACCCCCACCCCTATGCATCCATAATTTCCGCCACTGCATGAAGAAACATACGAGTAGGTTTAGTACCATTGCCCGGATTAAATCATGGTATGTACAGCATAGACAGAAGCTTTCAAACATACCTTCTAAGCTCAAGGCTAGCTCATCCGGATGGGTAGTTGCTGTATCAATCAGTCTTCTCCTTGACTTGAGGCCATCACTCCTGAAACAGGATCACAAAATCAAAACCAAATCAAACCTTAATCATGGAATCAACATAGATTCTTTTCTTAAAATCAACAAATGAGACTTAACAGAAGTCCTGAAACATCTTAAACCACATTAGTCGGTGGCAATAAATGATTAAATGAAAACACAGCATGTAGCCCAATGTTAAAAAGAATTATTGAATGTCTGAATACTTAGATACTTAAGACCCTAAATAGAAACAATACCTTATTGTGCTGAACCCAAGTGATGATGAATTTCTACAGCCATACTTTAAACTTGGACTGTGGCTCCTTTCTTCACCTGGAGGTCTTGCTGTTAAATTAAAAATATCTTTGTTTCATAAAGAAAAGAAATTTCATGTCAAGTAATGAAAGTATAAACAACAATAAATTAATAAAATATCACATCTGGTTAAGCATCAATCACAAATTTTGCACCACATCATATGTACAATATAATATGTACAGCACACATGACAACAGGCACACTTACACCAATATCCTTCTTGGTTTCTGCCATTGACCATACATACTTCTTCATCCTCCCTGAAAGTAAATACAAAACAAAATTAGATATAAATAAATATTCAATTTTCCTCCCTTTGTAGTTAAAGCAAAGGAAGCCATTCAAAAATTCAAAACCTGTCAAATATATAAAACAAACTGCTTAAAGAATATTAATAAATTATACAAATGTAGAGTAAGGCTTGAAATTATGAGATTTGAAGGTAGATATATTTCCTCAGTACATAATCCACTTAAAATGTAAATGCTATCAAAGACAGGAGAATTTAAAATATAATGTTTAAAAGGAAGATAATAAATAACATACAAAGACACCATGTCCACACATTTTGATTCTAAACGCTCAAAGCTTCGATCAGCTGTAATTGGATTCGCTATGGTAAAAAGTGATTTGATTTGATAAGATGATAAATTACTCTAAAATATGAAACTTATTATTTTGCAAACAAGCAGTTATGATATAGCTTTTAGATGTTAACATACCTAATTTAGGATAGGTGAATGAGACTAATACATCCTTTTTTCATGTAAAGGTTCAGGAATTAGGAATTAGAAAAAAGATAAAGGGAGGAAAAATCAAACTTGATTTACTGTTGTAACAAATAACAAGCTGCAACACTTAGGAGTAAATTGGCCTTGCTCAACTGATCCATTTTAAGTTCTAACAGCCTTTGCACCAATATACTTTTATTCACTGGCATGGGAGTTCTACTTCAAGAATTAAGAGATTCATATGCTTTTGGCTTGGTCTGTTGGCTAAAATACGCTCTGTGTAAACAACAAGTTTGCACAATGAAGGATTTGAAACTTACCATTGGCATTCTCTTTATTGCTTGCAGGTGATGTAAAAATCTTCCCTTTGATTCTGCTTCCTTCTCTTCTAAAAAATTGGATCATGTTACGCAGGTACAAATGATAATTGACATATACAGGCCTCTCCAGGAATAAAAAGCATGTGGGCTAAAAAGACCCCTGCTGGTTTGGCTGCCTGGGCTGTTTAGCCCTTGCAGAATTTGTTGTTTATCTATCTATATTTGAGTATAAACAAGTCAAAAATTTAATTACCTTGCCTACTTGTATAGATGATTATCTTAAGCTTTGTGTGCATTACTACTCCTTAAAATGACAAATAAGATATCTGGTAATTTTGCAAAATGGTAACGTTTTGTGTAGAAACACAGATTTATTGAGTAGTATCCAACGAAACTCATCTATATTCAAAAAATATAGAGCAGTACAATGTTATCAAAAAAATATAGAGCAGTACAATGTTTTTTAAAGGATAATGGAAGATTAAGTTGATTCGCATTAAAAATTCAAGAAAGAATAACTGAAATACATTTCTTTTCTATTAGAAATGAAGATCAACTTGACAAAGCCTAACCATCTATCTCTCACACTGTTGAAGAGTCAAAGAGTAAAAACGAATTATTTCTGAAACTTTTTCAATTTTTTTCGATTGCCCAGTTTTCGTTTCTTATAGCGTGTTTCTTATAAAAAATGAATGCATTGGTAACACAAATTTCGTATTTGACAAAGTTGTGTAACAATTCTCGTTCTTGCTTTTTACGCTATCTGTTGTTTCTTTCCTGCACAACCATTTCCTACTCTATTGCTAGTTGTAACAGGTAATATTATAGTTTGTTAACATTTGATGTCAACAGAAACGGAAATTTATTTTTTATAATGATATTTATAAAAACCACATATCTCTTTGACACGATGTTATTTATGAATATCCTGATATTTAGCAGCAGGTAGATTAGAGAGTGAGACAAAGTGGATTCGCGTTGTTATAAACAACTGCGTGGGCGGAAAAAAGCCCTCACAAAACTTTTTTGTGTGGGGTTTGCCCGGGCGCAGGCTATAGCCCGTGTCTCTGGGAAAGGCCTGCATATAGATTTGAAAAGGATTACTCTAAATTTTGACTTTGAGTTATAGAGTTCATGGGGAAATTTTAAACCACTTATATCTAAATCAAGAAGGCATAATTGTTGCTCTATATATCACAAGTCAAAGACTAAAGAGAAAAAAATTAAGATTTACCTTATATGTGAATGACTTTTTGATACTGCATTCAACAATGGAGAAGATTCTAAATATGCAAATTTTCCTGGTGATGAAAATGGAGAACTTTTCTTCACTTTCAATAACAGTTTCTTTGACTTCTCTAAAACTGTATTCTAGAAATAAAAAGGCAAAAAGAGGTTACACACCTAAAAATGCCCAGCCTTGATATACATTAATCTTAATATCTCTCATTCTATAAAGGGCAAATTCATTTTGGGAGGACACTTGGATTTAAGACAAATATTAATTCTGTTTTTTTTTTAAATTGTTTATCTGCTGCTGTGAAGTGACCTATTTTGTCTTATGAAAAAGGTAACATCAAACAAAAAGACTGGGTGAGGACAGGATAAAGTTGATGGATAAAATTAAATGGTTCTACAGAATGTAAATAAGAAGTATCTCAACTCAGTGGTGTGCCAAAATATACAAAAGGGTCATTCCATACCAAATCAACACAAAAAAGGACAAAATTTCATTTCAACTAATCACATCAATTTGGAACTTCTCAGAGATTAATAAATTGACAAGATATAAACCCCTGTAGATTTTGAGCTTTATATCACACCCCGTTGTAGAGAATTTCCAGACCTGGCTGTTTGAGGCGTGCAATCACCCATACGCGCCTCTTCGCTTGCCTCGGGTATGCAAGGCGAGTTAGTTATCGCTCGCCTCAATGTCAGTTTGCACGTTAATCGCCCGCCTTGGTCTTCCTTTCATTTCTCGACACCTCTTGAAATGAAACTAAAATATTGATAGGAACCTGACCCACTTAGAAATAACGTTTTAATCTCTCAGGAAGTCATATACTCCTGTAAACTCGTTAACTACTTAACAAGTCACGTGAAAAACAAACCAAGCATTTTTAAATGCAATAGGGAATAAAATCCTTTGAATGGTTTCATTTCAACCAGAATGCTATTTCAAAAGCCAATTGAATATTCCTAACACGTGAAACCCGAGTCATTTCAACATGGTGAGTAACCAGAAAGGATCAACTGTTGAGCAGAGAACTTTCGAAAAATACGACAACGGGGCTGTTCTTGGAAGAAAAATTGAGGAGATAAATGGAAAGAAGATTGTGACGTTCGTTTGGTGCAAACTTTGTGCTAAAGATAAAGCTTCTATTTTCTTGAACCCGCTTTGCAAAGGCGGTCGTTGAAGCCTACATCAATGGAACAAATTTTAAATGTTGTTGATTTGCGATTATATGAAACTATCGTTTTATTTTTGTCTGAGAGTCGCCATCTTGTTTTGTAAACTTAGCTGTTAAAGTTGTTTATTCATACACTTTTACTGACGATTTTCAACAGAATAAAAATTTCCCGTCTGACTTTACTGAGGAGAGCAATGTACCGCGCGCCTGCTAAAGTTCTCACAGCCAGGCCTGAGAGATGTGGGTGTGGTCATTTTGAAGCTTACATGAAGGGTTTCGCTAATTGAAAAGGGTCATAATCTTTCTAAAGCAAATGAAACACCACATATCTGACCTCTTTATTGTCTTTTTTCAATGATCCTTCTTGAGTTGGTTTACTACATTTCCACCCTAGAAATTTCAACATACATTTAAAGAGCACTGAAACTTTTAAATTCGCAATTAGAGAAAAATTAAAGTCGCTGAAGCAAACACAAACCATAAACAGCAGGAACATTTTTAATTGGCAACTAAACAAGACTCTTTACGCATCTTTATGGCCTTGCATATACAAACATCAAGACAAGACTCCGAGAAATGGTTCATTAACAATATTGTTCAAGGAATGCTAACAGAGAAAATGTTTTGTCTTCAAAGTTAGACTAACAAGAGCTACTACTTACCTTTTAGAGTTCCAGATGTCTTAATTTTACTGAGACAACCTTCAAGGATTTTCACCTCTGCAGATGAACATTCTTTGGCAATTATTTGGTGCCCATCCAGCAACACCAGTGTGAGCTGGCCATCTCTTGATCTTGTTTCTTTTATATTATTGTTCAGCTACGAGATGTAATAACAAATATAATTAGTAGAGCTTTCAATACAAATTAAGATATAGCGGCTACCTCTGTTGCCAGACTGGAAACTTTGTTTCTTGCGAAGACAAGAAACAAAGTTACACTTGAGAACTAAAGCTATAGTTGAAGATATACTTGAGAACCAAAGCTATCAAAATGAGGTCAACAAGGCTATCACAATTTTGAAAGTTTTAATTGAAACAGCAAGTGACAGCAATTGCAAGTAATATTTAATTTCTCCACAAATACAGTTATGTTGTTATACTCAACTTTATTTGCTCAATTCCGCTGAACCATTTCTCGTTACAAAAAATGGGAGTTAGTTGGTGATATCCATAAAAACATAAATTTTTGACAGAACCAAAAAGTTCAAACTATTAATTAATAAATTGTCATATGCTGTGAAGTTAATTTTTTTCAAATTGAAAGCACGCATTGGAGGTATACTTTGTGTAATCAAAAAGGCTTCTGATTAGTTGTAATGAAGATACTCCTTGGATGGAGATCCTATTTTGTGTTGTGTTTGAGGACAGACAAAAGGGATTCTGATAAGAACAAATTCATAGGACCATCTTTGAACAAATTTGCATTTTCATCTACTCTGGGGCTAGCCCAAAAAGCTCAAGGGATGGTCTCTGATAATAGTGATATACATTTTATCTAGTTTTCAAACAAACTGCGGGCACTGGGACCTAAACAAACTAGAAAATGGACAAAGAGTGAAACTTGAAACAGTGATTATTAGTGAACAGTGCTTAAATTACAATGGACGTCTATTTCATTAAGTTTAAAATTTCACAAAATATTCTTGGAAATTTTTGGTGTGGCTGAGCTGTGCTAGCCCAGATACACGAGCCGCCACTGTGCAAAATTCATTAACATGGCATATCAGCTATTCTCCTGCTGCTGCTGCAATCATTGTTTTTAATCACAAATGTTCTATAAGACAAATTTATCCACTAGAAGATAGACTTTTCTGATATTTTAGTTATAAAAAACCGTTTCGGAGCACGAAAAATTTTCCTTCATTGCCCAGGAAAAGAAACCCGTAATGCATCCTATACACGACGAAACGAAATGTAAACATCAAACATGTCATGTGAAAAACAAAATTTGAAATTACCGAACCTTGAACATTTTAAACATTTTTCCATGGACGCCAATATAATATTGTCCTTTGTCATCATATATACAAAGTTTTCCATACGTCAATGACGTTTGCAAGATTTTGATTCCAGTGTACTTGACTTGACCTGCAACTTCGTAAAGTGCGACACCGGTCGGCGACTGGCCTAGCCCTTTTAGCGGCGCCATCTCTAAAGGTCATGCAAATTCAGCCATATAAATACCCGGGTTACATGTAGCATTCCAAAATATATTGCAGTTTGCAAAATAAATATAATTTATCCACATGTAAACTATAAAATAACTTATTTCATCCGCTGCTTCTTTCGTGAAAACACAAATTCAATGGGTGCAAAAATGGCGCGAATGAAGGCGAATGAAACGAGACGGGCCTCGTTTCAGAATTAAGAAAACAAAGTGATTTCCCAAAAATGAGCAATAAGTGATTCACTCTGATGAAGCATTCACTCTAATCCGGGCAATTTTTATCTTCACATTTGGCAAAAATGGATCATAGAAAAATGGATCATAAGTCTGTGCTGAAAATTTTAACTTGTTTGGGCCGTCAGGCAGCGAATGAACCCATTTTCAAAATTTTGCTTTTCCTTAGCCTGTGTTCCAGACCCCTAACTTGACAGTAGAGGGTCTGTGTAACGGTCGGCACAAGATCATAGTCAGCTAACGTACATGACGTCAAACAAACTATAGCAACCTAATGCATGAATGGTAGTATGACGTCATCACATTCTAACCATTTGATGAAAAACTTTATTGCAAGCGGCATGAAATTCAATTCCTATGTCAACTGCCAATACCTCAGCTCAGTCAATGTTCTAAACACTAAACTATGGAAAATGAAGACTAACGCAATGCTTCTAAAAGGGAGTTTAGGCTTGATTACAGCAAATTTTGTCGGGGAACTCTCTTCAAAACGCTTGATAATGTTCTTATGCGGCAAAACCAGTTATCTGAAATTTTATCAACGGCTTCATACATAATTATCAATGGTAGTTACTCTAACTCAGGCGAAAACGTGAAAGCTGGATATCGTGTATATCATAATGATCAAAGCTGGAACAACCAACGACGTCGTAATTCTCCAGCAAAAACTTTTATATGATTCCAAAGTCGTTAGTCTGCTTGCTCTTGCAGTGGACCTACATGTCACCCCTCTCTATTCTGTGACGCCATAGCTGCACACGTCACATTACCTTGGGTACCAGAGCCACAAAAATTCGCGAGCGAAAATAGAAGATAAGAGTTGAGAGAAATGACATGAGGTCGATAATCTTTATCTTTAAAGTTCAGCGCATATGTTTAACTTCCGAGTTCCTTTCTTTTCACAATATCTTATTTTTCTTATATATCGCAAAAGCTCTATTAAGCCCCCTCTCTATCAAGTCCCCCCTTATCAAGCAAAAATTTTAAATGAGCCCCCTCTCTATTGAGCTCTCCTCTTTAGCCTTTGATGTCAAATAGAAATCATGCCTATTTAGTGGGTCTCTTGACGGGTGTGCTGATGATAAGATCGTGTGCGTTAAATACGGACTATGTCAAGACTAACTTGTGCGACTAAGTAGTCAGTCAAGAATTGTTTTGAAGATGTCCAAGGGTTATCAATTTATTCTGGTGATGTTGATGAAAATGAGGACCTTGTTATTGATTGATTAAACTTTCGAAGCTTCTAGAAAAGTTTTTTGAGAACATTTGCATGTTATTTTTATAACAAAAATGACCAAGGGTAATTTAAAACTTTTTTTTGTTTCAAATTTTTAATAAGCTCCCTCTCTCTCTCTTATAAGTCCCCTCTCTTTTAGCCCCCCCCCCCATTGAACTGAAAGGAGTAAATAAGCCCCGGGGGCTTAATAGAGCTTTTACGGTATTGGAAGCTAAAGTTGATTTGCAATTCATCAGTTTAATTAGGCTAGTTATATTTTTTAATGATGGCACATTGAAAAAAACAGTTTTATTTACATTTACTGAATAGGGCCCTCACCACGAATTTGAAAGTGGGAGGGGGCCAAGGCAGATGAAAGGGGGACCAGGCTTCCTTCACTTTTTATTGCAGCATTGAAAAAGTGGGGCAGGCTCCCCCTCCCTATGGCGTGATCCCTACTGAATTTATTTAGCATTGTTGAAATAAATCAAAACAAATGAAATGAATAAAGAGAAAAAGTAAGGTTGCTGCTAGGAAGTATTTTGACCTGAAAGTTGCCTTGCAAAGAAAGTGAGGTGAAAATATTTGAAATTGAAGCGGCCCATGTCTAGAATAGAAGTGGTCCACGTAAAATAGTTATGGTCCATGTCAAAGAAATGTGGTCTGCGTAGAATAGAAGTGGTCCGTGCAGGATATAAGCAGTCCAAAGCAGTTTTATTGATGTCACAGTTTGTTGGTCCAACAAGTACCATTTATATTTGAATCCAAAATGACTTATTTTTATGTAAGTTGCACAGAACAGAATGACACTTTATCAGCTACAAACTCCATAAAAATAACAGAGAATTAGACCCATTATTCTTTTCCTTCCATGGTGAAAACAAAACCGAAAGTTTTCAACCGAAAATGAATTTCTCGAAATTGTTTGTGCGGGATTCTTTGGTACTCAGTGTAGTAATTTTCTTGTAAATGTTTGAAATTGTGAAGGGTAATAAAACTCTAACCGATTTGCGAGCAATACTTTATAAATCATGAAGTTCAACAGCGGAGAGAAAGAAAGTAATGTGTGAAAAATCCTGAAAAACGTTATAACTGTTTTAAACTGTATTGATTTTTTATCTATCTTCTACCTGTAATATCAACAGTGCCCTGAATGTAAGGAAGTTGCAACAAAGGAAAATTTTCCGAATTTCTCTTCAATTTCGGCTGATTCCTTATGATTTTTTACGAATAATTTGCCTCGGAAACGAAATAACTACCGTTTTGGCAAGCCCTGTCGCCACGATGCGGAGGAGTGCTTCCGGACAAACATCACGTGACAGAAATGAACTCATCTGCACAGGGAGTCAAGAGACTAGAACCCAGACCCAAATGGGAGTAAACATTTGGAAAGTGTGGAAGTGAAAGGCGCAGTTGGAGAAATTTGAAGAGAAAAATTGTTGCGGCATAGATATTCCAGATGTCTGTAGTATGGCAGAGCCTTCGCTCTCATTTTTGCCGCAAGAGATTCTTGCCAAGCTAAGAGATCTTGAATTTGAATTAGAGGAAGGTAAAGTAGCAAGTTGAAAATCTTGTAACGGATTCCAATATTTTTTGCTCACACGTTGATGATAATGTTCCCAAAGAAGATTTCTTATGCCGATCGTGAGCCTCGGTGCCCTTTATGTTTTAATTTTTATTACGATAAGGGTAATAGGCTTTTCTGGTTAAATGTGACGAATTTAATAGGGCATGAAATGTTTTCCTGTCTATCTGATCACGGGGTGATTGCCCAAACAGTTGTTCCGTTGGCTATTATGCTGGTAGGTGTAGCATGCTGTCTATGATCCGGCGAATAATTTAAAATTGATTCCGAAAGGAGAAATTTTCCCCGATGTCATTTGTAGAATTGGTGATTTCTCAAATTTCCTCAAACAGAAGAGTTTTCCAAATTCCAAAGGTTCGCGTCACGTATATTGAAACGTTGAGCCATCCCCCCACGAACTCCGTGACCTCTTGCTCTTGATGAAAGCCTCTTAATAAATATTGTTTCTGTAACTTTTTTGCCAACTTGAGCTGTAACAAGATATCAAAATGTTTGGATCATTAAGATTTTAAAATAGAAAAATTAAAATTAAAAAATATGAAACTAAATAACCTGTTTCTTGTGACGTAGGATTTTGATTCCCAAAAACTCTTACCTGCTTAGTATGACAATGGATATTTGGAATTTTTTAACGGAAGGGTCTTATAAGTTAAAAAGGCACTACTTGTCCTACGTTGTATAGCATTTAAACTATTGATTAAATTTAAAATTTATGCCAAAAAAGTTTATGTTTTAAGGGGTGAGGGGTAAACAGTTTTTATGAGGAATAGTACTAGTATACTATGAATCTTTAATGAGGACTTTATCAGGAAAAGGACAGGTATTCCCAAATCTTTAATGAAGAACCTATTATGAGAATAGCTTTTTTCAAATGTAAACTTTTGCCCTCTCTGGCCTGACTAGAGTGTGTGGCACTTTTCACTGAGATTTTGATTTGACTGGGCTTCTTCGAATTGCAAATATTTGCCTGCAACCACACAAGTCCCTTCTATTTTAGTATATTTGCATGTCATGAGACCTTCTATTACTGCAAACCTAAATTCAATTTAAGATCTTCCCCATGCTTTGCTGTGTTTAATTCAGTGTTTTGATTGTGATATTGGCTTTCTCGCCAGTAAAATTTTATTTGGCAGCTGATATTTCTTATTTTGATATATTTTTTGTCTTATTTCTTTGTTGGGTTATTTTCACCCTGAGGTCATTTCCAGTTCTATTCATGCTCTGACATGTTTATTGCATGTCCTTTGACAGGATAAAAAGAGGATTATCCATTGACAGGAACTGAGAGATCTCAAAGAAGCTTGTCCTATAGTTGTACTTTTAGTTGCACATAGGGGCATCATGGCAAATGAATTCTAGAGGGGGCCCAAAAGGAAAATTTTCCAATAAAATTTATTGACTTATTTTAATCAAATAGAAGCATTTCATGTTAGTGTAAGGAGGGTGGGGGAGAAATGGGCATATTCTTTGTCTTAGCTGGAAAGATATTTAAAATGCACTTATATCTTGCCTCTGTTTCTGCATACTTACTGTGAAAGTCCATGACAACTTGCAACCCTATAGATCAGTAGATTAGTACAATGATAGACTAAATTTAACACCTGAGGCGGCACTGGTTGTCGCTAAAAGGCAAAATTTTTTATAATCCTAATGCTTCAAGTTTGCTGGAAATTGCTTCTTTGGAGCAAATTTTAATAATAAAATTCTCAAAATGAATATCGATTCACTGGTGAAAAGCGATGGTATTGATCAACTTCTTCCTTGCTTTACCTTATGCAACAGAACTGCAAAAAATTTCAAATCTAGGACAAAATTTCAAATCTGGTGAAAGGCACAGAATTGCACTGTCTTGGTCTTCAATATCAAATAAAGATATAATTTATGACCAAAATTGCCTTTTTCCATAACCAAATTTGGCCCTTAAAGATTCGGATTTTAACTGAAGAAAAGCAAATCACTCTATGGTAGAGACTGTTAAATCCTGAGAAATCATTTTGTTTTTGTGGAACTCTTTTATTTTCTTTACAAAAGTGAATTGCTTCATGATAATACGATACGTATTTTAGTGCAAGTAATTCATGTGGCTAAAAGGTTAATTTCACTTCTCCTTTTTACCCACAGCTCAAGTTTGAGAGTTTTCCAAATAGCAATAATTTTTCTGAAAATCTTTCAAATCTTGAAAGCAGAGGAGGCCACAGCTCCCTTGCCCCCCGGCCACAGCACCCTTGGTTATACAAATATAACCAGGATATAGTTATAAGATATAGTTAAAGTTAATCAGCAAGTACAAATTGTTAGATATTTTTAGGTTCCTTGAAAATCGCAATATCTTCTGAACTGTCTGGTGATAGTAAACTTGGCTTATTATGTTTTATCAACCACAGCAAACATAGCACATTGATCTAAGCGTAGCCATATTAATTTTTGTTTTATTGTTTTATGTCTGAAAATTGATAAGATCATTCTCAGTTCACCACCAACTATTCCTAGATTATTGTTCAGTTTTTTAGGCTAAATGGCTTGATACACCATACTGCATCCTATTATCCCTTCTTAAAGTCTTTCAGGATTTTGGGATGCAGAATTTTGCCTTAATATTACTGGAACATTTGGTTTCAAATTCTAATCCCCTTGATGATGCCCAATTTTAACATAGTCTAATATATACTACATTTTTGGATGTGAACATCACTTCAGATTTCCTTACATTGGCTGCCAGTCTAGCTCTTCCACAATTTTATTCTTTTTAAAATACTGCAATTGTGGTCTTTTCCTTGATTTATCAATGATAAGAAATCACCAGAGCCTCAGTTTTTTTATTTTCACAAAGGCCTTGGTTAAAAACCTCTTATCAAAGCATTTTAATAATCCTTTTGAAAAATTCCAAACAAAAAGATGCAAACAATAGTTAATGATAATATTGATGGATTTCTTCTGGCAGCAATGAACCTTTTTGTTGAATAATGCTCAACATCATATTTTTTTCTAATAAAATCTACTCTCATTTAATAGTTACTAATGTTTATTCCTTATTTGCAGGTGACATTACCCAAAAGGGATTTGAAAAGAAAAAAGCAAGACTGTTAGCACCGTTTCAAAGAGGTAATTTCAGAGTTATATATTTGTTTATATTTTTGTTGATAGTTTTACTTCTAAGATTAATTGATCGCCTCAGTTTTGTGTGCTAATTGCTCAGGGTGGTAGTTCAGAGCCATCCTGTTCTACATACCAGAGCATGCAAACCTCTGCCTTCAAGGCATAAAATATTTAAAAATGTACTAGTAAAAATTATCTTCACTTCAGCTTCTTGTTATTCACATCAATGTGCACTTTGAACCAAAGGTCACCCTTCCTTTCTTACCTCAACTGACTCCAGCCCTCCCAATTTTGTCCTAAAAATCAAGAAGCAGTGTTTTTTGAAGATTGTCCAATTCTCTGTTCTGAGGATTATAGTAATTTGTTAAATTTTAGTCTGGGAGATGAATCTTTAGCCATTCTGGAAGGCTGAATTTGAAAAATTTTCTTTCACGTCGGACCCAATCCTGTGGGTCCTCCTATTTCACTAAACTTGATTCTCAGCTCCCCTCCCAGGTTCATTTTCAGCCCCCCCCCCTGCCCCCTATCTCTGAGAAGAGGATCAAATGGACCGAGTAAATTGCAGCAATTTAGATAAAGTGTGGGCAAATTAATCACATTTTACTAACCTCAATAGCAACTTTTGGCAATATTTATGGACCAACAACACAGAACCGTAACTGGGAAAAACACCTCGAAGCCGGTCGAAATTTTGGCTGGATCCGCGCCTGATAATGGTTTGACTGATTCAGCTCCATGTCAATAATGTGTTTGCCTTAACTTTTTTAGCAGGACCTGAGAAATATAGACAAGAATCACCAAGGCAAAGTGATGAAGTTAGTCAGAGTTCTGGTATGTTAAGCTTAAGTAATTTCAATAATTGATTAAGACAATATTTAAAGATGGTGAAACTTAAAAATTGTTTTTATTTGCTGACATTTGCAATTAAAGACCTCAGTATTCTTTATATCAAACATAGAAATTAGTAAGGCTTAAATTAAAGTTAATGAAGATTTTGAATTTTTAATGCATTCCACTTCAAAATGCCAATTCAATTCCAGCATAAGTATTTAATTGCAAGCCATTTTCATGTTTTATAGAGTCTAATCAGGGTTGTTTGAATGCCCTTAAATCTATTGTTTATACTTTCTTGCTCTTAACATAATGATTTTGTTCCACTCCTTACACTGCTCTCTGATTATCAATAATTTAACTAAAAAGTCCAATGGAGTCACATTGATTGGCCTTTCTTAAATTTCATAACAATTTGGATGCCTTACTTTGTTCTGTATTTTAAATAACAGCAGTTTAACAAATTAAGTGTTTTAAATTCTTTCATTTTCTTAAGACAATGGCCAGTCTCTGACACGAAACCGCCTTTTTATCAAAGCACATACTTTGTCAACCAAATGGTTCTTTATTTTGAGGCTGTTGTGGTTTGTGTTATTTTAGTATGTGTAACATACATCGAACATTGTGTAAAGGGATATGCACCTTGAGCTTTTCTTGCCTAACCCATGGTCTGTGGTTCTGTAGTGGAATTTTCGAAATAACTGCGTTTGAGCTTCATAGTACATCCTTGTGAGAACAATTGGCCTTGGAAATGGGCAGCTGACCATGGTGATCCGGTTTATGGGGTACTGTGATTCTAATAAATGCGAAGTTGTTTCATTGCAATGTTGATTATTGGTATAAATAGATCAGTGGCGTCATGGTGGTCACATTCTAATAGGGTTCACAGAGAAAAAGTTTTGCGACTGGCTGCCTTTTTGGGGGTTGGGAGGTTGAGTGAAGGGTACAAAGTTTCCGACTGACAGCAAGTCAGTCGTAATTTTGTACCAAGATTGTACTAAACCTTAAATTACAAAACCTTATCATTTAACCGTTCGGTCGTTTGGATATAGAACTTGGATTTTCCGATTTCTCAAATTTTCCGACAACTTTAAAGAATTTCAAAGATTTGAAGCGTGTGACACCCCACACCCCCTGGTATTAACGTGTGTGCTTTTCTGCATGTCAACAATGATTTTGCATCCACTTTTAATTTGACGTTAGGAAAATAAGATTGAATCATTTTCTGATTTACCCAATTGCCACATCAATCAAGTAATTACCTGCCTTTGATGACCCTTGAATTGAACCGACACTTGTCTGAGAGAAGAAAAAATTTGCACCATCTAGAATATCACAAAGTTTTTTCTAGATGTGATTCAATGTGCAGTCCAAGAACAGTGCTACCGTTGTATCGTTATTAGCTTCCTTGTGGCATTTTTCCCACGTAGCATCGAACTAATTTTGTCCGTCCAATCTTTGTTAATTTCTTGTTTGAATTTTTCAGTTTTCGTTTCCGGAAAACGTAATTATTCATCCCGTAGGACAGGGACCTGTGCAATTATTTGATTAGAAAAGGGTGTGCTCCATTCACCCAAACAGTTCCGCGTGTATATTGAAAATGCCCCTTTGATCCTTGCGTGCCATATATGTTGTGTACAGTATCGGTTATCATATTGAAAAGCGACTGAATCCTGTCTTTCTCAAAGGGTGGTTCCCCGTAAATATAGAAAAGAGCTAGAGCTGGAAGGCCTAGGTATGCAATTGAAACGCCAATAATGCTTTCTGGTTAAAGTGACTTTTCGAGATATTGAATGTTGTACAAATTCTTGTTTGTTTCCTATCCCAGACAAATTTCTTTTAGCTATGATATCTCTATGTATCTTTTAACTAAGCTTCGAATAGTAGTAGATTTAGTATGGGGTAACAATCTTGATATAAAGAGGTTTCAACTTGACGCGCCTTCAGGCCAAAAATGTTTTACTGATCTCAGAAGCCAGCCAAAACGAGTTACGTCCTTGAAGTATATGACATCTACGAGGCCTCTTTGTGAGAGTTTTGGCTATCATTCATCTTGGGATTGCATTGTCTAAGGATTTTAGTCTTGTTTGGCAACCACATCGAGACGATCCGCGATTATATTATTGTAAACGTGTCTGGCTGGAAGTATGATATAATGCGGTTTATGGGAGAAACAGTTTTATTCCTCGCTCTGTTATGCGTTACGTCTCATCGCAAATAAACTTTTGCGATGCCTGCACACTATGCGAACAAAAGTAAGTGCGTTTCTCTTTTCATGCCTCTTTGTTTTGTGATGTCTTCATATGATAGTAAAGATTTCGGCATCAATTCGTTTAGCAACTTTCTTATATTGAATGTTTGAGACAGTGGAATTAAAATTTCTTCTGAACTTAGTTTTTCCTTTTTCTGTTTACACAAAACGTCAGGGCAGACGAAGCACGACGCGTCGGGTGGCTGTTTTCATGTGCTCAATGTGTTGATCAATACTTTCTTTGTGTTGAGTTTTTCATATACATATAGGCCACTAGTTCGTAATATTATTGTCGTTTTCTCGAAACCCCTTGTCAGTATTTTTCTTGCTGCTAGGAATTTCTGGCGTTTTATTGTTTAACCAGAGTTATGAGATACAAACAAACAAAAGTTCAGACGGTTTAGGGGCATTTTAATTTCAAGGAGTGTGCCTTGTCCAATTCTGTCATCATTGTCCATGATATGTTTCTTTATTATGCTCATGATTATTCAAGAAAGAAATTTTGCGTTGTCATCTAAAATTCAATTACAACAGTCGTATGTTGAAATGGTCGTACTTTGGAAATCAATATTATAGATAAATTATTTTTATGACCCCTTAAACCAGATATCTTTTTCGATTTGATCTCAGATTGAATTTGCCAAATATATTAGCATCCTGTCGGAAAATGTGTCACATATTAATGCTAATTCCGATAAAGGGTCTTTGTTTCGTGAATCTGTCCTTATCGTTTTCACAGATTAGTTGGTTTTCCTTCGAGTAACTCGAAAGCCTCTAGCATCTTCTACTTGCTGAAGATACGTAACACAAGCGACTGCTTTGCCTTGGTTATTCGGCACCTGACCCCGCCATGTGATCGATCGCAGTTCCATTCTTCAGTCCGGGATTTCTTTGTTTACGTTTCATATCTTCTTTGTTGTTTAGAAACCACATGTCATCTCTACTAAAGCTCCCTTTCCTACTGGTTGTGCGTACTACCGTGCGAATGCCTGACAGTGCGATAGACGTCTGTATCAGTTGAGATTATAACGAACAATTTAAAGAATTTGATAATTGCAAAAATTAAAAGAGCTGTAATGTGCTTATTTTTCGCCTTGATACACTTAATCTCATCTGAGGATATCTTCTCTTTCAACAAATCATTTATCTAAACCTACCCTTGCGCGACTGATATCTTATAAACATTGGTCGCAGATGTGTTTTTCTTATTGAAAGTGTCTGTTTTTTGAAGCAACCAATGGATTACTAGGCCTATGTGCAGCCTTGTTACCCAAATTGCTAGTTGCCACTCTGTTCTTCTCGACATTCTGGATTTGCTGTTCTCTTCAGAAACAAGCCTTAAAACACAATAAATAAAGAAAGGTTATTTACTTGATCCATTGTTTAGGTTTATTGCTTTTTAGACATTGTTTTCAGAGAAGAAAATAAGAAGCCACGTTTTGGCGAACAATTGAAATGGATTAAAGCCAATTATATGATAACTGTCTTTAGAAGTATATTTTCTCTTTGTTTTATTTGTAATGTTGTTATGCAATTGACTAATTTTTGTATCTATATTACCCTACTCAAATAAAAAGCTAGCAATTAAAACGAAAAGACGCAAGCACATGATACCTCTTTCGCTTTAGGCCTACGAAAGGAGGCCATTGAAATGGCACTGGCCAAGAAACAGTCGGATGAAACCGCTGGCCTCCCGGCACCTACGAAAAGGCAATCGTTTGTTACCAAAAGGAAAACAGAAAATGCTGAAAACAGACCTTCTTCGAGCTACATGGTTCCAACCAGATTTACAGGTTGGTTCCAGCTACTTTTCGTTGCGTTTTCAACTTATTAATTCAGCCAAAGCGTCAATTGGGACGTTTTTTAACCTTTCTTGCTGATTGGCATTCCCCTTTACCTCCTAGTGTTTGAAATAAACATTACAGTGATCGATCTCATTTTGAGGGGTTTTCCGTAGAATTGTCTGTGTACAAGGCTCCGTATGGAATTGGTTTGCATTGTCAATTTTATCATGGCGGTTTTAAGGTTCATGTGTGAATCTGACCGCAAACGTTTTTTGCCTGCAGTCAGTAAATTGTAACTTTAGCTACTTGCAAAATTCAAGTCCATAATTAGGCCACAGTAAATTCTTGAGAACGTATCCGATATTAGGATCTAAGATTTCTGGCTAAAATCATTTCGATAAATTGAAATCCGTGTTATTTCTTTTATTTAATTTGTTTGTTCTTTACATATTTTCTGTGTCCTGAAATAAATCAAAGCTTGGAAGAAATTCAGGAAATAAAATTAAGAAACGATGTTGAAATCAAAATAACCAATTTTTGTAACTGGACCTCGGCGTATTTGACAATCAAGTTGCTTGTTATACATTCTTGTACCTCTGTTTTTTTCGTCGATGTTCAGAAACAGAAACTTTTTACGTAAACCACTGAATGGGATTCCCTCTGTAGTAAAGACAAAACTCTTTTTCGAGATGCTCAGGAAGCAGCGACCTTTTCCCCTTTAATCAACAAAGGTCTAAAATTATCCCTTTCAAAAACCAATAGTAGTGAAATACTGTTCCCCATATCGAGAACCCAGCCCGCTGTCAAAGAAAGATTTAAAGTACTGAGCTACTCTTTCCTTTTTGATTTTCAATTAGAGTTAACTATATCGTATTAAGCCGAAAATAATGATTTGCTACACATCGGTTTGAAAAACAGTATCTTATACTAAGACTTTTCGATTGTTTTAACTTTTTGAAAGGAAGTAGAAATCAGCGGCAGAGCAAGGCTAGGAAGGTATTTGCCGGGGCTCCTGACAATGAGCTAGTTAATTAACGACTTTACTACTTTTGTAGAATATTTCCAAAATTTGTTTCCACCGCAGAAATTTTGTGCAGATGGTATGCCAGTTTTATGAAATCGGTTTTAGTCGAGGTGTAGATCTCGGAAATGCCATCCTGTCTGAATGTTAGAGTAAAATGCACGATTTGGTAACTGAGAAAACTCCGGGTCAAAACTGGTCCTCTTTTTTGTTAAACATGAATTAAACGGTGACACGGCTTTAAAACAATTGATATCTTGCTTGGAGAGCAGGATTAAAATTCAGAAATTAATCCATGCTTTTTAATTATTAAAACTTACAATTTCTTGTGTAATTCCCATTCAGATACTCCAACTGGAACGCCAGTAGGCTCAGAGGAGGATTTGGCACCGAGCGTTCAAACTCCACCAGTGCAGCAAAGAGGTTCAAGATCCGTAGTCCACGTAACCGACGAAGGAACTCGAGACAGAAGAGAACGGGGATTGTCAAATGTCTCACGGACGAAGAGTAACGAATTTGGAAATAGAGCACCTCCTCCGGACGTGACGATACCTCAAGGTGATTCTTCAAATTTTGGGATGAATACAAGACGGAGTGTGCATATGTCATCGGTTAGAGTTAAGAGAAGTGAAGGTTCGGTCTTGTTCTTTTCGTTTAAGACTGCGAGCTTTCGCCGCAGCACTTACGATACACACACGCACACTCTTGTTGGTGTCAAGTGAGCTTGTCTGCTTATTTGGTCAGAACGAGAAACCACAATGTTTTTTTCGATAATTACTTTATATCTCTCCGTTAGGGATATTTATGTGCTCTTTTGCACTCATTGTACTATTACTACTTATGTTATCACGGTATTTGTATCTGGCCTTCGTACGTCGTAACTGCTCCGTCAAAATACACCTAACTTGGAAGCGAAACAGAGCGGTAATTATAGCATATAGTTAGCGAAATGTCAAGTTTTGGGTAACTTTTTGAGTTGGCTATGTTGAACGTAACTTTTTTTCTGGCATTATGGTGGCATCGTAGCTATCTCTGATATTAATGGTAGAAAAGTTGTTTATACTTATAAGATTGAAATGCTAAATCTCAATTTATTCTTACGCTTTCTCTAAGTTATCTTCGACTGAAAGATCGGCTGTGCGCGGCGTAGTCGAACATATAGGCTAAACAAATGTGATTTAATTGCCATTCCGTTTGGATATTTACTGGTTGCATTCGATCTCAACCTGCCTGTTCCAATATTGACCGGTGAATTACAAGCGGCTAGATTAAATAGAAACTGATAAAAGGCACTGAGTTGATCACTAATTACGAATTAACTTTTTTAAATTAAGTTTTACTTTTCTTTCCAGTTATGAATGGCAGCGGACGAGTATCAGCGAAAATACAACAATTACTGAACACTTTAAAAGTAAGAATACCAATTTTAATTAATTTCATAAACCTGGCTTGCACTCTCAGATCGCATGTTAAGAGATATTTTTAGTAGTTTTTGTCATTGTCTGATGCTATCTCAAACCGAAAAGCTTGACCCATTTTGGTCATCTCATTCTTAAACTATGGGAATATTTCGCTTGGCTCGGATTTCATTTGCGTCAATCAAATTTGCCACAATCTCATGAATGTTGGTCTCACCGCATATCAAAGGCTTTTTCTGTAAAATAATACTATTTTGACAAATCCTCGCATATTTTATTGTTTTATTGGACACCCGTAAAACTGTTCCGTGGAAAAATACGAAAGATAATATTTTTATCATTGTAACATCTGCCTGCTCTTTACAGCGTGGTTTCTGCCTGATAGAATAAAACAAAAATATTTTTATTCAATAAATGACTGTTCACAAATCTTGTTGACCTGAGAATGATTGATTTATTTCCACATCTACAAGGTTTCTCAAGACAGGCAAAAAAAATTCAACCTGGGAGATAGGTAGCTCCAATTAGCCACTTTGCTCAGTAAAATTTGTTCAAGTTTGGCTTTGCAAAGGAACATAGTCAGAATACCTATATATTATTGCCTTACTTTTTTCACGAGAATGGAAAATTATATTAGAAATCTAAACTAGATCTTTTATCTGATCGGTCCTTCGCAGTTCTGGAGGAGATTGCGAAGCTATTGGTGTATTGTCTCAAATGTGCCTCTACTTGTCCAAATATTATTTCCAGTCCAGTCATGTTTTTTCAACATAGTAAGCCAGTGTAAATTATTTCATATCCTGTGGTTCCAAGCAGTGCCCAACAGAGAGTATTGCAGTGAAGTAAAACTTTGTTCGTTCTATCTGGAAAGATTTTCATGTTTGAATATGATCCAAAATGCCAATTTTTTTTTAAATTTGCAGAGGCCGAAGAAGAAGCCACTAGAACAGTACTTTGTTGAAGAAGATGACCAGCTTGAAGGTTGATATCCATCAAAGAATTACGTCCAACTAGTCATTTCAACAGGCAATATTAAGATTTACTAAAACCCAACCTTCCCACCTACATATCCCCCCCGCTCATTGGTGATTTCACGGCCAATAAAATTCATGTTATGGATCGGGGTGGAAATTACCCTATACGTGCTTGCTACCCAGAATTGATTCTGGCGTTATCTCAGTAGCAGGATTACTCTGAATATATTTGGCTCATCTCTTTGTGTCAGTCGTTTCTGATCTTTGCACATTTTTATCTTGTAACAATGACTTATGGCTTATATCTTCTTCGACTATTTTAATCTCATACATCATGTAAATCCCATGGACTTTTGATGTTAAATGTGTGAACGAAAAGTTGAAATTTTTCGTGTGTATGTGAACCTCAAACCATACTTTTTCCAAAACCTCTCCCAATTTGTTGCTGATGAGTATTTTTCTAATATATAAACTGATTGAAACCCCCATCTGTAACATGTTTCTAAGTCATTGCTCCTACTTTAACCTTCTTTGTCGACAATTTTGTGTAAACTAAACTGCGAATTCTTGCTTTGTAGTTAGCAAACCAGACCCAAATGCACCAAAACCAGAGGGTACCTCTAGCAAGCCAGCAGTTGGAGAAATGTTTTCGGTGAGTTTTTTCAACTTTCTGTTTTGTTCAATTAAACATAATAAGGGCAAGAGAGACAAACACCAGTAAACCATAGATCAAGGCAATAGCTTTTCGAAGAATTCATATCAGGCCACATCTGTCTCCATGGTGCATAGCTCCTCGGCCGCATTTTCGCACTTTAATTTGTAAGGCATTTGTTAGGTTAGTTTTCTGCAATTTAATTTCTCTAAAGCATATCTTGGTTTTTATAATCAGAACATTAATCATCTGGCATTTTAGTCAGGAAGAGTACTTCGATAAGAGCATTACAATGATTGCCATGTTGACAATAGTGTGTCAGCTCCAGACAAATTGAAATCGCTGTTTCTGGTTAGTGGTGTAGAGTGATGTATCTAATTTTGATTTTGTCATATTTAGCTTCCAGAGAATGTTCCTCATGCTTTCACCGAAGCCATTCGAAAATACGGTTCATCTAATAAAGCGCCCGCAATTTCGGTGATCGACGTCAATGGAAAAATACTCTATACACTGTTGTACGGTGAGCATTTCCACAATGACATAACGACTGACATATCAGTCACTTTCGATCTAATCCTTTACTTTAAATTTTCTTCTGTCAGGTTTTGTGATTGAAAATGGTTATTGAACCCCAATACCATAACTACAGTATCTGCTTAGCCGCTTAGCGTTGTTTCTAATTTCGCGCGCGATTTAAGCCCACCTGGAAACTCTTTTATGGATTCTTACAGAAATGAAAGGTTTTCAGAATCCAGTAAAGCAGTGTCTTCCCAGAAAAACAAAAGAAACACAGCGTTAAAGGAAGCCCCGTCCACAATCTGCGCCTTCACGCAACTCCCATTTAACTACAGAAACCGATACCAATTAAAGTCAGAAATTCAAACGTCGTGAAATTCGTGTTCAAGAGTTGTCAACAACAAGATCCCTTCCGTGCTTTCATTCAACCTTTTTTTCTTTTTAGCAAAACTTCTTAGTCGTAGTCAAAAAGTAGCATTTTCGCTTCTAAACAAAGTTGGAAGTCATAGAGACGGGAATATCATCTCTCAAGGAGACAGGGTAAGCTACTTTTCATCTCCTGAGTAGTTTGGGCTTGAGATCAAAGGTCTTACTTTAGGTTGTCAGCAATTTTTTAGCAATGCAGATGTTGTGTACAGTATTGCTGCTTTATTTTTTTGTTTATCAAAGACCAGGGAGAGATCTAATCCATAAAGACTTGAAAGGAAGTGGATGCCCTTCCTCTCTTTGTTAGCTACGTTTTAGAATCTCGTCTTGCGTGTTGAGTTTTGTATTCAACACTCGTTCAGCCCCCTCCAGCCTCGTTCAGCCCCTCCAGCCTCGCTCAGCCCCTCCAGCCTCGTTCAGCCCCTCCAGCCTCATGCAGCCCCTCCAGCCTCATCCAGCATCTCTAGCCTCATGTAGCCCCTCCAGTCTCATCCAGTCGCCAACCAGCCCCCATCTACCCCCGTCCAATTTGCTCTTTAAATTTTAAACGTTGTTGGCAAACTAAACCCGCACCCTTTCCAAAATAATCCTCGTTTTGTATTGATGCCAATGTCTGGCTTTTTTGTTAAGGCTTTTTTGTTAAGGCTTTATCTCGTCGCCATGAATGTATTATGAATCACTCGTTGAATTTTCTTAAGAGTATTACAATTCGCCGTTGTTTGTCGCATCTATTGTAACAAAATCATTATTTTCTCTATAATCCGCAGCCAATGCTTATCACGTTTCTATTATTGCTTTAGAGCTTTTAACAGTTTATTTACTGGTGTTTTGTTTTTCGCAATTCAGGTTGCTCTTATGTACAGTTATGATGACCCTGTCGGATTCATCTCTGCGTTTTACGGCTGTTTAATTGCGGGTATTGTCCCTGTGCCAATCGATCCACCTGTGAAAAAAGAGGTAATTACGTCTGGTCCCTCTAATTTAATTTCACTTGACTGCCATTTGGGATTAATTTTAGCAAACACTATTTGAATGATGACACCATCTATGAAATTCATTTCTGAAATTCCGTGTTATTATTTAGCTTGTCTTTCACATATCAATCTAGATAATAAACATGCTCCTACGCATTACTCCTACTTTCAACCTTGAAATTCCAACATCCAAAGGCAGCAGTAGATCAATTCATATTTGAAACGATCATGTACATGTTTATTTCATCTCCAAGGGCAAAAGCGATCAGCCAAGCATGGCTTCCTTATTTCTAATCGTTACTCGATTTCCATTATTGTAAATGAAAGCCATTCTCAGTTTATGCAGTTTTTAATGGTGAATTAAATGATTTTTATCTCAATACAAACAAAGCTTTGTATTTAGAGATTTCCAGTTTGTCATTATCGATAATTTACCCTTACTTCGGTCACCCCGATGAAAAATTCCTTTTACCTTTATTTCTTTTGTAGTAACGTAATATTTTGTAACTGTCATATTCCATAATGATTTGCTAAGAAAGATAATCATAACTTGAAAAGAAGAAAATTCAAGAAACCCTCTTGGATATTGCAAAATTTGTTTTTTAGATCTATGCATCAAAATTGTGTCGTCATTATACTGAAATCGGCCTTCTTTTTTATTTTTTTACATTTTTGCACACAGTTTTTTGGCCTCGGATGATTTATTATAATTTATATATATTTATGATCAATTATGAGCCACGGTCCTACTATGCTAAATAATTTCATCTTATTCCTTGATCTTGTTGATACACAACTGCTGCTATTGTATTGCTACTTTCGGTTGCCAATTACAACCCTTTTTTCCTGATATAACATAATCATACGGTAAAAAGACAGCCATTTTCTCCCTTATACACTGTTACAAAACCTTCATTGTTGTCAAATTTGGAATCGATATCCTTAATCTCATTTTCTTTGGTTCAGGATGCCGGATTGCAACATGTTGGATTTTTCTTGGGTAGCTGCAATATTTCCTGGGTGCTAACTTCCGAAAGTTGTCTGAGAAACCTGCCTAGAGACGATTTAGGCCATCCAATTCAATTTAAAGGTATGCGGTTTGAAATATTGGATATAAACTGCTTTTTGATGTTTATATTCTTTTTGTAAGGTCTTCATTATTTGAAGATACAATTCGCAGTTTTTTTCTTTTGTTTCAGTTTTCAATAATTCCTTTCTAAATTTTTGTTTTGTATTTTTTTTGCAGGCTGGCCTAGGCTTCAATTTTTCGTCACTGAAAATCTTGGTAGACCGGCAAGAGACTGGCACGTTCCTTTGTTAGGCAAGGAAAGGAAGGTTCCGGCATACATTGAGGTGAATTTTTTCATAATAGGAAATACCCAATTTCAAAACAGTTTTACTTTCTTAGTAGGTGGAATCCAAGTGGAATTACGATAAAATTTGTTAATTTGATGGCAACAACAATTTTGTCATTGTCAATTTTCAGATTTAACTTAACTGCTTCTGAAGTTTTGCGTTGAAGTTGCAATAAGTAATAATGTGAACCCTGCAACTACAATTGTAAAACAATGTAGCGTATGGTTGTAATTCGTCTCATTTTTCGCAGTATTCGGAAGATCGGGATGGTAGTGCACTGGGCGTGGTTGTGTCTCGAGAAACCATGATTGCTCACACACAAATGCTAATCCAGGCTTGTCAGTATGATGAAGGTAAATTATCTTTTTCCCATGCATCCCTTATTAATCTGATAGCAGAAACACATGGAGGCATTTGAATGAGATTAAACCGTCTTTTGGCTCCCTAATCGTCTGATTGGAATACAATGCAATTTTTAAATTTTAAAAGTGTGCTATTTTTCAGCACTTTTGTGCTATCTTCAAAATTTGCAGATAGCAATGATATATTGATTAAATTTTTTTTATTTGACTCGCATGCAAGCGTTGAACATTAAGGTAATTTGCGGTGTTGTTGTTGTTTTGTTGCAGGCGACACTATCGTCAGTGCTTTGGATTACAAAAGGGGAGTCGGATTATGGCATTCTGTTTGCGTTGTAAGTTCCTTTGAGGTTTTTCTACCGGACTACTGTATAACACTGTTGTTTAACGTCTCGGTATTCAAACTGTTAGAAGAAACATGCCAACCTTGTTCAATTTGAATAATTTGCAAATAGGGTTTTATAAAAACAAAAAGCATAAAACTCTCGACCCACCTGTGTGAATGTATAATTTGATACATTTCTTACGCATCTTTTGTATCAATTCCTATGGCCTCGGGACTGGTAAATCTATTGTTTGACTGACTGTCTATCGCCTCTCTTGCAGGGTGTCCTTTATGGAATGCACGTCATTTATGTCCCCCCGTCTGTCATCCAACAAAGTCCTGCCATGTGGATGATGATGGCCAGCAAGTATAAAGGTTCGGTTTTACATGTTTTGACATAACCGATTTTGAACCTTCCTATGCCTAGTAGTTAAAAAAAGCTTGGGAAATTTTACAGTTTAATCATGAATCATTTTAGATTTAATAAAGAAAAGACGACTTTCCTACTGACCTTTTTTTACTCTTTATCACCGCCCTGTCACCAGCACTTTGCGGTTCGCGATTCAATTTAGATATAAAACGTCTGTAATATTTCAATAGTTCGCTTAGATTTTGCAAATAAATCTTCTGCCCCTTTTGAAGATCGTCTGTCCCTTTTGGAATCGTCTTTCCCTTTGAGACTTGTCTGCCCCTATGAGGATCGATTATCTTTACATCCCCAAGTCTCGCAAGTCTTTATATTCTATCTATCTGCAAAAATAAAATGTTTTATTCCCCATTGAGCTGCACGTTTTCGTTGATCATTTGTTAACAATATCTCTTCGTTTCACTTATTTAAGACTGTTTTGTTTTTAGCTAGTGCATGCCTTGTCACTTCAAAAGAATTGCATTGGAGCTTGCACGCCACAAGGGACCACAGAGAAGTCAATTTTTCAAATCTCAGGATGCTGCTGCTAGCAGACCGAGCGAACCCTTGTAAGCAATTCTTATTTATCTTGTAAATTCAGCAACAAAGATCTTTGGAATTTTATTCAAAAAGAAATTTCAGATGTTTACCGTTGCTTTCACGACGTGTTTTATTTTTTCCAAAGACTGACTTCACACCCTAAATATGAATATTAATGTACAGAATATGCATGAAAACTGTAAATAAGCTGACAGTGGGTTCTGATTATATGAATGTGTTTTCAACTTGAGGCATGCTCCCTGAACCCGTTCATTAAACAAACGAGGAATCTATCGTCAGCTTTATTTTACTCATTGTGTTACAAATTTCTAGGTAATCAAGGCTATGAAATAGAGTTGTATGTCAATATCGATGACCGTTTTGAGAGTGTCACGTTTACCTTGCATACTTAAGCGCTTCTGTGAATTTTGTCTGTAGGTAGCGTTACACTATTTTATAGCTTTGTTGCAAGATGTTGTTACTCATTAACATATTATTGTGTTTATTGCAGGGTCACTTTCAGCTTGCGATACGTTTCTGTCAGCCTTTGAAGGAAAAGGCCTGCGTCCAGAGGTCCTTTGTCCCTGCGCGTACTCCCCTGAAACACTGACCATTGCAATAAGAAGGACAAGCCGTGCTGACTGTGGCTCGAGCGGGCGTGGGATATTGTCGCTGACTGGGCTTAGTCATGGCGTTGTTCGTGTTGACAAAGAAGGATCCATCACAGCGTTAATTTTACAGGACTGTGGTCTGGTTGTTCCAGGAGGTTTGTGAATGTGTTCAGCAGATGTTGTTATTCTATTCAAATCTTTACATTCACATTTTTAATTATTTAGGCACGGTAACCCCGTCAGTCCATGAGAACTGCTTTTCAGGGGGCCGGGAAGTCTTTGCAGTGACATAACATATGCAAATGTCAATGTCTCACAATGAGAGGCGGACTGAAGATCACTTTGTGAGAAGCCAAAAGTTGTAACCCTTTTATCAAAAATCCATCTTATTTTATCCTAAAAGAATTTTTTCTTGTTTTCTTGTTGTTGGTGTTTTCTTGTTTTCTTGTTTTTTGCTGTTTATGTTCATTGACGTTTATCGTCCGCCATTTTTTATTTTTACAGCCAAAGTTTGTGTATTGAAGTTAGATGGAAGCAATGAACTGTGCAAAGTTGATGAGGTCGGTGAACTGTGCATATCAAGCAGAACGGTTGGTGATGGCTATTGGGGACTGCATGGCAAAACAAATCAAGTTTTCAACGTAAGAATTTAATAAAAAGAATTCTTTTCATCATCATTGTCATCCATTTTTATATCGATTGATGCCTGCACTGTTTGAACTGCCCTTTATTGGTAATGACTGTACTGCATATGTAACTTAATTTACATAACATTACGATTTAACCAAACACCACACTTATATATCTTTTTGTTTATTCTAGGTACGGCCTACATTAGAAAATGGAGAAACCGCGCCAGATTCCTATGTTTTAACAGGCCTTTTAGGATTCCTTGGTCCCGTATGTATTTTATGCATTCTTAATTGATTTGTTACAATTGATATTTCGTCCAAGCTATTTTAGGGGGTAGATAAATTTTCATCCAAATGGAATTTTTTCTGATGTCTTGGATAGAATTGCCATTACTGAAATTGTTCTTGTTTTTTTAGGGTGGACTCGTGTTTGTTTCGGGAACATCAGAAGGCCTCATGACTGTAAAAGGAAGAAAGCACAATGCTGAAGACATCAAATCGACTGTTCTGGCTGTAGATCCAATTAAATTTGTGCATAAAGGAAGGTTCGTTTCAAAATTCCTAGATGTTCAAGTGTAATAATAATCACTTTTTCTGTCTACAATTTCAGAAACAATTTTGTTCTTTCTCTATAAACACTTTTTCTGTGCTTTTCTGTATGTTGCCATTATTGATAAGATTCATATTCCAGAACTTTTTGTAATTTAATCAGGTTTTGTACAACAAACAGTTGATATTCAGAGCCTCAATTTTTGACACCGATACTTGAGGTTGTTGCTTTTAATTCATTATAAAACCGAGCTCTTTTGGTAATGTTTTTTCTTTTTTCCTTATAGAATAGCAGTGTTTTCAGCAACAATTTTAAAAGAGGAGCGAATAATAGTGGTAGCTGAGCAAAAAGGGACTTGTACAGAGGAGGAGGTAAATCTTCTAATTCAATATATAATTTTTACAATCATAAACTTGGTAAATAAAAATTAAACTTTGCCAATCAAATCATTACTGACTATTTTTAATTTTCTTCTTTTGCTTTTCGATAGAGCTTCCTGTGGATGAGTCACGTGCTTCCAGCTGTAGACGGGATTCACGGAGTGAGTTTTCCTAAGTTTTTTTACTTGCTACTTAATTTTGTTTTATTATTAATTTGTATAATTATGTCCACAGATATAAATGTTTACTGTTCTATGCAAAATGCGATTTTAGCACGAAAAAAATTAAACGTTCATTTGCAACACGAATATGTCAAAGCTAGAGCCTTGTGGAAACCCTTGGGTGTGGGTATCGAAGTAATAAATGGGTTTATAGTTGATACTGTATGTTTGAAATTATAAGTCAATTGTTGCAATATATTTTTGCAGGTTGGTATCTATTGTCTATGCCTAGTTGCGCAAGATGGACTACCAAGGGTGAGTTTGCTGCAACCTCGCATGGATAGTTTAATGCCTTGCCTCTGCTTCTTGAAGTTAATGCATAAGTACATAAGTAAGCCGGGAAAGTTTTAATTCATTTTAATTTGGACATACTGTTTGTATTACAATTGCATGTCTACTGAAAACAATCTTTCCTTTTGTATAAAAGCCCGTTTAGACATAACCAACCTTTGAAGTTGACAGCTATCGATTGATTTTGCTTGACTCATTAAGTTATAACTTTTATAATGTTTAAATTTACAGTATAGCAGTGGCTCAATTAGTGTACACGAAGCAAAACTGAGGTTTCTTGAAGGCTCTCTTCATTCTGTGAATGTTTTGATGTGTCCACATACAACTGTCACCAACCTTCCTAAACCACGACTAAAGGTTTCAGGTAAGACATCTGATTGGTTGTTGCTATGCATGGTGTCAATCATTATTGTTAGGTTTTTCTTTACGATGTTGCGGTACATTTGTTTCGTCAGGAAAAGATCTAATGTCAGGTAGGCGAGTGTAACAAGCAAAGCTCAGAAGCTTTTTCTTCTACATGCAAATGAACAAGTTAAACTCAATTTATCAAGTTTAGCACGGAATGTAACAAATATTCAACATTCTTGAAGGCTTTGGTTAAGGAAATTAGAGGAAGTCTGAAACGTCAAATAACAACCAAAAAGTAACATGCAGAAGTGAATTATTTTATAGAACCTAATTGGTTTTGTTTTGATCAAATTTGTATTCCCTCTCTTCCTCCCTGACATGATTAAAGGTCCAATTGGGCAGTCTCAAGCCCAATTATGCCGTCATTCCCACTACACTAAAACATGGGTACCGTTATTTGCACGGGGTGGTTTCTCCTTATCCGTGATCCCTAAAATAATGCATAGTGCATGGCCGACTTTCTGTTGACTATGATGATGTAACTTTTTATTGTGAAGCTCCTCGCTTATGATTACAATAAAAAATATACGCTAATCTGAGTCAACATCAAACTCGTTTTCAAGCATTAGATTCTTTTGCGCATTTTAAATCTTTGAAAAGAAAACGCTCTAATGAGTCTTCAAACGCAGTTTTTCAACGCATTGTAATCAAATTTCGATTTTCAACAGAGCCAGGACCTGCACAAACCATGGTTGGGAATCTGGTGAAAGGGGCCCGAATGGCTTTTGCTGTTGGCAGGGAAATCGGTGAAAAAGACGAATCTGATCTAGCGAAAAAGGTACGAAATTTTTACTCTAAAAACATTTGTTTGTTTTTGTGAAAAGTCACTTTTGAGTTGAGTTGCAATGAAGGTTAGCCTAGCCTAGTTCTCAATGCTGAAATGAAGGTTAACTTACTTTTGTTTTGTCCGTCAGTACTCATTGGGGAAATTTCTCTCTCGCAAGCATAATTGAAATTAAAGTGGAAGCGTAGGTTCCAGTTCTTCGATTGGCTAAGAAATTCTTTATACTTTGTTTACCAATCAGAGAAGTTCATCAATTTGACGACAAGCATTTCTCACAGTTAGATTCAGGCCTATTTGTATTTTTTGACCAACACGCAGAAAAATTTGTAAGATCTGCTGAAAAGATTCTATTTTTTAAAAAAAAATCAATACTGTGAAAGATTTTATGAAATAAAAGCTGTTGTGCTTTGCAATCATTTGTTACGAAGGCTTGACGTTGGCCGCTCACAACCCTCCTTAGGCGAGGGATTATGAAGAAGTCAAAATGCCGACGTGAAAAACTTAACATTCCACGAAGAGAAACAAATACACCCACAACTCAAAAAGTTACATCCACTTAACTTAATTTGTATGGTTACTTTTGGGCTCAGTTTGTTTTGGAAGATTAAAGTTTTGCAATAGAATGGAAAGTTCACCATATGGCTCACCGTACTTCGATTATATAAAAGATGCCGAGAATTTTTAGTCCATTACAATCTATCTAAGTATTCTTGGTACCTGTTAGAGCATTTGCCTTTCATTTCAAGTCTTTTTTCCCAATGCTGCACAGAATCTGCAATTTTATTTTGCTATTTCTAGCATTAATCAGAACCCAAAAAAACTGATTTGAACAACTGCAAGCTCTTTCTGTTTCTGAAGTAACCATTTTCACTTTTTGTTTCCAGTACCAGTTTTTGTCAGAAATATTAAAATGGAGGGCGCAATCATCACCTGATCATAACATATTCACACTTTTGAATGCAAAGGTGAGAAAGTTAATCCATATTTATTTACTTTCGCATGCTAAACCGTCTTTCCTGTTATAGCATCCTATGGCCTTATTACAACGCTAATGCAATGTTTTATGAATTAGGCATCTCTAAGCTTTGGTCAATTAAATTTGGATTACATCGCTTTTTGTTGATTATAGGCCCACGTTGCTGGTAATTTAACCTGCCTCCAACTGCACAAGAGAGCGGAGAGATTTGCTTATTTGTGCATTGAACAAGCGAAACTGAAGACCGGTGACCACGTTGCATTACTTTACCCACCCGGTATGCTTTTGAATACTACTGGAGAATAATTTATTAAACAGTCTTGCTTTGTATATGAATCATTGCTCACTTCCTGATTGACGACCTTTGCCTGAAAAGTTCTTAAATCATGAATTGCGTATCATCTACTTTCTCATTGTATATTCATCTTATAGTTGGATAAGAATATTAAGTATGTCAACAACTTGTTCTAACCTTTCTGTCCCGCCATGATTTTAGCCATCTATCACTCTTAATTTTTCTCACCTCGCTCTGAACTAAATTGGTTTTTTCCAGTTTTTTTTCTAAGGTTATTCTGACACATTGAGTATGCGAAATAGATCGTTCTTCCTGTTTTTTTCAGGGCTTGATCTAATTACAGCCGTTCTAGGATGTCTATACGTGGGTATGTTGGTTTCGTTTTTTATCCTGCTGTGAGTTTAATGTTGTCTGAAAAATTTATATATTCATTCCTACATGAGGTCAAGTCTCCCCGTTTTCCTCTGCTGCCTACAGTCATGGGCGAGGTACCTGAGATTTTGCAAGGAAGTGTACAATATTTTCACAGACACTTGAAAACTACCTACCTCCATCCTCTTAACCTAGAAAAAGGCGCTACAAACCAAATGCATATTACTTAAAATGGTTACCTTGTTTTTTTATTTCTCGATACTGTTTAAAGGGGAGTAACATGGCTTAAAATGGAACAAGGTATAGGTGCTAAAGGCATTTGAGATTCGCATTTGTTTTCATAGGTCTTGGCTAGATGTACAACTTTTTATTCATCTAATATTCCACTAACTGCTCTGCTCTGTAACTGAATATGCTCATTGCTCATGTCACTTACTTTTCTCAAGGTCTCATCCCTGTTCCTATTCGACCACCGAATTTTCACAACGTAATCACAACGTTACCAACCGTTAAAATGATCGTTGAAGTCAGCAAATCAGTCGCCATACTTACAACGCTACCACTTATTAAGTTATTGCGTACAAAAGAGGCTCAAACTGTAGTCGAGGCAAGGCAGTGGCCTGCTATTATTCCCACTGAAGATCTACCGAAGAAGCGACTATCGCCGGCGTATAGGCCAGCCAGCTCGGAAATGGTTGCGTACTTAGATTTCAGTGTATCAACGACTGGAATGTTAGCTGGAGTTAAGGTTTGTCAAAATTTGCGCCCTGTTTTTGTGCTAAATACAGTGTAATCTCGTTATTTCCATTTTTTAGGATCCTTGAAAAAGGTTCGCTATAGAGAAAGTTCATTGTACCAAGAGGCTCTTAATACGAGAAGGATTCCAAGAGACCAAGTTTATTTTCTGTAAAAGAGGGGGCGTTCTTCACTTAGCCGAAATAAATAAGGGCGTATATTAGGGGGCAATAAGTAGAGGAATTAATTTTTGTTCTATCCTTCTTATAATGTTGTGTTAAAACAAATTGTTCATTATTTAATGTTCAACTTTTCTGCAGGTTTCTCATGGTGCTGTGACGTCGTTATGCCGGGCTCAAAAGTTAGCATGCGAGCTTTATCCATCGAGAGAGATAGCAATTTGTCTTGATCCGTACTGTGGATTTGGTTTCACATTGTGGTGTCTTAGCAGGTCAGTGTACTGATAACTTTCATTGAATCTTTATTGATGTATTCTATCGACAGAGAAGAGCTGGGTTGGAATAATCTTGGTTTTGTGAATGCTGATTAATTCTCTGTTTGGCCTGATATCTATAGATTTTTATAGGCTTTGTAGACTTAACTGTTGTGGTTAATGATCTTGTTTTGTTCCCAGTGAACCCTAGAAATCCATGATAATCTTATTAAGAATGACACTTAAGCAGATGGTTCGCATAACATTAAAGCCTTTAGTATCATATGTAAGAGTTTCCTTTCAGTCCAATTATTTCACTTAAATTTCTTTTATTTCCTTTCCACAGTATTTATTCTGGTCATCATACAATTTTAGTACCTCCCGTTGAGTTAGAATCGTGTCCAAGTTTGTGGATCCAAGCCATAAGTCAATATAGAGGTGAGCGACCCAATCATCTCCTTTCTTGCTGCATTTTCGCTGAAATTTGTGGTATCTAGGATCGTGCTTTCTGCGTGGATCGATGCTTTTGTACTTAAATTAAATAATTCTGTAATAAAAAGAGTGTTCTGAGAAGCGTAACAGTTACTGGTTGTATGGTGTACGTTTTACAAAGACATCTGTTTTACAATGCCCAAGTCGTTATTTCTAACGTTAAAGAAGAAATGCAGATTCTTTATTTGGTATTTTCAATCGTTTCATTTCCTGCATGCTTTAATTGTTTTACCTATTTTACCATTGTTAATTTTCTTTACAGTCAGAGACACATTTTGTTCATATCCAGTCATGGAGCTTTGTACAAAGCATTTGGCTCCTCACATTCCCACAATGAAGGTATGTCCAACTGCGTTTAAAATAGCAGATCAAATTTTGCCCAGGATTTCATTTTAAAATAGAATTTCCAAGCATATTTTCTCCATTCAATTTCTACATTATTTGAGCTTTGTTCTTCTTTTATCAAGAACAGCTTCTCTGTATCCCCCGTCTGAATCACCCTAACGTCATCTATGAGGTTGTAGATGCAAAAGCTTAGCTTTATCAAAACTGGGCATTAATCATTTACCCTGTAAGCTTTAATGCTCTTGAAATATTGATAGATTCCAAGCTTGATACATCTGCTTACAAAACATGACACAGCTTTACTTTTGGTTAATCTAATATCTCCGCAATCATGTTGCTTTTAATTTTCTTATACCGTTTTTTTTCAATCTCATAGTGTATGAATTATCACTGCTTTATCTTTCAGATGAAAGGGATAAATTTATCATTCTTGCGAACATGCATAGCCGTTGCAGAGGAGCGGCCTAGAATTTCTTTGACGCAAACATTTAGTGCTTTGTTTTCATCCCTTGGTTTGTCGCAAAATGCAGTCAGCACATCGTTTGGGTCACGTGTTAACATTGCGATAAGCATGCAGGTATTGGAAGGTTTGCTCAAAAATATCACTGTAAAGCTGATTCGATTTAATGATGTTTGCCTCTTTGCGATATTATATCCAATGGTTGTTTTGCTCCTTGTAAATCAGAATTCGTTTTCTTTCCAGGAAGCGTCTCACCCGGAAGCGTCGAGTGTTTACATTGACACCAGATCACTCCGACACGACAGGTAGAAAGAGATTCCTTAAAACTGTTTTAAGATCAAACTAAAAGAGTTTTGAACCCTTCCCTGAATCACTGCAAGGCGCCAGGGATAGCACCATATCTGTTATTCAGCAAACACAAATTGGAAGTAGTTAACTTTCTTCATTCTTTTCTAGTATTTACTCTATTCAAAGCAAATCTAAGTTAGTTTATTACTGAATTTTATTCTGTGATTTTTTGCCTGTGTTATTGAAGCAATTTTGACAACCTTGACAGTATATAAATTTAGATCGAATCTCTTTCAACTTCGTAGCAGCCTTTGCCAGAGAACCTTGTCATTGTTTCTTTTCATGTTGTTTAAACTGTTGTCTTTACTAATGCAGTCATATTTTGTAATTTAGGATCGCTCAAGTTGAAAGAGGAAGTCCTAACAGTTTGTGTTTGGTCGAATCAGGAAGGGTATGCAAATTTGTTGTTAGGATATTCTCTAGTCTTAAAACATAGTATGTAAGTGTATCATAAATGAATATTTTCGTGAATTTTGTTTAAGCTTTTAATGGATTTTCAACAGAATAAATTTTTCAATTTATTGAATAAGACAGTAACTTCAGTATGATTTCGTTATGATTTCGTTAAGATATGAGAAAAATGTATAACTTATTTTTTATTCATGTATGTGGAGTTGATGAGTAATTGCTCACTTTCAGATTCTTCCTGGTGTCCGGGTTGTTATTGCAAATCCAGAAACCAAAGGCCAGTGTGGTGACTCATCACTTGGAGAGGTACTCGTGTTTACTTGTTAATTCATTTCCGATTTGATTCTTTGCTTTTATATGCATGTATGTGTGCTGCAGTGATTTGCAGGCTCGTTATCAGGTCGATAGACTATGGGGGCACACCATCTCAAAATCAAACTATGATTTTGACATTCGGGGTTAACGTTCTGTTCTACTTCAGTGTCTATATTTATGTCTTGTTTCTACTATTGCTAGTATTGATTTATTCGTTAATGCTTTCCTTCTGCACACTATGATCTTAACTATCGTCAGAATCCCTTTTAATGTATGCAGCAATTATAATCCAATTAACACCGTGTTCATAAATATAGTGATATGAATTTTTCTTGTTTCTAACTACCAAGTATTGATTTTGCGTAAAAGAGAGTCTTCTGGTCCGTTGTGATGTTAATGGATGTCGTCACAGTCTCTGCTTTCCTTCCAGATCTTCGTGTCGTCATCTCATAACGGATCAGGATTTTTCAACGTGAATGACGACGACCGATTGACGCAAGAACACTTCAATGTCTACCTTGCGACGGGGGACATCGCAACCCCTTATGCCAGAACCGGCTACTTGGGATTTATCAAACGAACCGACTTGACGCAAACAGACGGAGGTAATGTTTTACTGACCTTCAATTTTGTATTTGTCTTGTCACTTTATGCTCAATTTTGCCTTTGATAGATATTACGATGTAACTAACTTCAGTATCCCTGTTTTGTAGCCCCACACGATGCTCTGTTTATTGTCGGCTCCCTTGACGAAGCCCTTCTTATCAAAGGACTGCGGTATCACCCAATTGATATCGAGGCTAGCGTTACGCGATGCCACAAAGGAATCAGTGAATGGTTTGTCTTCATAAACTATTGTACAAAATTTAAAAATGGCTTTGAAAAAAACAAACATTCTACAGCACACTGAAATCATTTTCGTCTGATACTCCTCAGAGAATAAAACGTTAGAATAAGGTTCTTAAAGAACAAGATGAAAAATATATAAGCTTCTGAAGTGTTCTTGATTCCTGAAATTAGCAGCTTGCGTCAAGCTATATTCTTCAAAACATGCTTACTTGTGTTTTTGTTGATCTGTTATGTCTCGCATGCCTGTTCTTTTACAACTTAGTTTTTGTATTGATCTGCACCAATTTATAATTGTTATTCGCCAGTATGAAATTCCAGCATTTTCTTATGTCCCATTTACCCTGTTTTGTGTTTTATGACAGTGCTGTTTTCACTTGGACCACTCTTCTGGTTGTTGTTGTGGAGCTGGATGCTGATGAAAAAGAGGCTCTTGATGTTGTTCCCTTGGTAACGAACGTTGTACTTGAAGATCATCAGTTGATAGTTGGGGTTGTTGTTGTAGTTGACCCAGCAGTAATCCCCCTCAACAGTCGAGGTGAGAAGCAGCGAATGCATTTGCGTGATAGTTTTTTGGAAGACAAATTAGATCCAATTTATGTCGCATACCACTTGTAGCGTGTCGTATCTTGTATATTCAATTGTTTTATTTACAAATAATATTTTGTTAGAAAATGACAAGGTAGGCCGCTAAAACAGACACTGAACTTTTGACCAGTTTTTGCATTCGTTCTAATTTATTCACTGTAATTAGTTACGCCAAAATTAAAAGCAAACTAGTTCATGTTGTAGTACTTACCTGCCTAACCCCATTTTGTTTGGTTTCGCAAATTCTTTCAGCTTTGTAAGATGAAAATTTTCTCAAGTCTTATTTGCATAATCTTTTAAAGATAATAATTCCATCTTAATGTGCTAAAACGTAATAAAATTTTAAAATCCCAAAGTATTAAACATTTTCACATTCGTTTTCACTTCACTTTTTCTTAGGCCCATCATGCTTGTGTGTTATTTTTTTAGGTAGCTTATTAAAATTGCTATTGTGTATGTGAATGAAAAATAGTAAGTCATTTCAAAAAGTGAATGAAAAATAGTTTTTGGTGTTTTTTCATGCCTAATATAATAACATGTTATTTTCCACGGCTGTTTTGAGATGCTATCATTGATAATATTATCTTATACATTATCATATTTAGTATGAGCTAGTAAGAAGGGAAATTATTTACAATTTTATTCCCCTGCCTGCGTTATTCCCATGCCTACGTTTGTCAAATTTATACATAAAAGATTTTCATGCTTCGTTTTATCTGTTGTTATAAATTGATATGAAAGTTTATTTCAATTTCAAGAAAAATTGTAATTTTCACGTAGCTGTTTCATTACCACGTGCAAAGATGTAATATTTTGTAAAGAGCTGAAATAATAACTTTATGGAAATCTGGATTACAGTGTTTGTGTGAGAATTCAATTTGTGATTGGCGAACTCGTGTTTCTGACATTAAGTTATTGGAAATGGAGGGGAACTAGCATTTTTGACCAGAAATTTTAGAGACAGTTCTATTGTAAGCTTAGAATGCAGCGCAGTTAGAACCTATCATATCTTATCACAAGCTGCATCTCAATTAATTTTTTTCGACTGGTACTATAAACCAAAAATATGAACTTACAATTTATCGTCTTCTGGAAAATTCCTCGTGGGTAGGTCCCAAAGGTGGGCACGTCCCAAGGGTGGGTAGGTCTCGAGGATGGGTAGGTCCCAAGAAAGCCTTTTTTAATCAGAAGGAAATTATCACTTCAAAGATGCATTCGACTTACGAAACCAAAAGGGTTCTTAATCTACCGGCTTAGACCCCTTGGGCACTTAAGGGGCATCATAGGACTCTCGGGTGTCCCTTCAGGTGACAAACCTATGTATGAATAATGTTTAAGAGTTTCATATTCAAAGTGCGAATAAAGTTGCAATATGTTTAAAAAGTTCATGGATTAATTGAGAAAACAGCATTTTTTGTCGATCATGTTTTTTATATCTGTAAAATGCAATTGATTTTTTCCAGCATTGACTCGAATTGTATGATTTCATTGGTTAACTGTATAATTATGGATTCAAGAACACCGTTATTTCTATGACCCAGATTTCTTCTCAAGAGATAATCGCTCTCTATCAACACCATTTGGTGATTCTTCATCCGTAAAGTCAGTCTACAAACCACTAATCAGAAGTGTTTTCGTAAACGTTAATCTCTTTTGACAAAAATGAAACAAATTTATGAGTTTTGTACGTGAAACAGCAGATGCTTTGTCACCACAACAGCGTTCTTCGTCTGCTCATCATCACCCAAAATTCTACCAAATTTTCTTCTCTGTTGTTCTATGCGTCCCCTTTGTCTGTGACAAAATAGCCTTGCTTTGTATCACGAGGTATATGTCAATTGTGTATTCGCCACCCACATATTTAGGATTTAGTCTTCAAAGAATATATTCTTGTTATCCCCCAGTCAGGATGTAGTTTATTTAAATGTAGTCTCAATCTTTTTAGAGCATAAGTCTGAAACGAGATTAAAGAGCTTGAAAGAAACATGGCAAAACGTTAATGGAATCCGTATGTAGATGGAAACTGCTTTCTACAAGGTCATTTCCTCAGTAAGATTAAAACCATAGAACCAAATCAAAGAACATTTATAACCTGTAAAAAGCTCAATTTCTAAGCGATATGTGGCGTATGCGAGGGCAAGGAGGCACTAATTTGAGTACTTTAATTGCATCAGAGCTTGGAACCGTTGAAGATGTCCACCAGAAATTTCATTTCATAAATAAACAATAACCCAGTTGCTTTAATATTTAAAGACGACTATAAAAATGCGCACATATTAAGCTGTTTTTATTTGCCAATGTTGAAACAAGAGTTAATGAGACAAATTTTGGTGATACCTTGTGAATGCCTATGCCTCACATATCTTGTCATTTTTAACATCATAAAAAGACCCGTCTTTATTTCTGCAACTTTATCACGGTTTTCATAATCCGATCACGTTTCGGATTAACGGAACAGGAATTTCCTATCATACGCTAATGAGGAGTAAGAGAAATACTCGTAGCTCAAAGATGACGGACGAAATCAAGGAGCTTGAGTTGGAAGAGCTGTTCTCCCAAGCCAAAGACAGATATGTTGGAATACCAACTGGTGAAGATGTGTAAGTACGCTTTCTTTGTATTACGTCATTAAAGCATTCAATTGATTTTCTGCTGTATGGTAAGAGCGGGACTTCTTCATGTTTTTCATTGATGTCTTTCGGAGCTAAACGCACTTTCAAATGTTCATCTTTATCATAAATTTCATGCTAAATTCAGGGTAGGAGCAAGGCTGTTTTCTGCTGATTACTCTTACATTTGGTTAGCGACGGTTGGCAATTTACTGAGATAGCAGTTTCATATTTAGCAAAACAGACTATCTTTGGGTTTGAAATGGAGTGGAAATATCTGGTTTCTTTGCTATGATGATGTCAAGAGATATGGGGGTAAAGTTGAAGTTAATGATAGTGTGTTTCATATGCTTCTGGATATGGGATATCCGCTATATGAAGGATGAACTGTTACAAAATGTGGTACCACATAATGGTATGATAGCCATTTTTTTTTATAAGAACCAGTAAATTTCAGTTCAGGCTGACTGTTCTTAATTTTTTCGAAAATCTGAGGCTGGATTGTTCTTAATTTGTTCTTAATCTAATAGGGTGTAAGCAGTGCGAGTGCTGGCTTTTTTGCTCTAGGGAGGTGTTCAGGCCTCATTTACCAACAAAGTGAGTGAGACAACCTTCATTTGCCGAAAAGTTTGAATATTGGACAAAAAAGCACCCACTCATCGCTAAAAATCCTTGATTTTGAGAAAAAACATTGTTCAAAATTGCATTTTGCAGAAGCTCAGCCTCAGCTTGTTCTTAATTTGTTCTTAATTTTTGACCAATTTTGAAGCTCGTGTTCTTATAAAATTGTTCTTATAAAAAAAAGAGTGTAAAAGCAAGCACCTTTCCACGTTTCATTACTTGTCTTCCGCTGTGTTGATGTATTCATCTTGATTTCAAAAATAAACATAAGTATCAAAGCGAATGACAAAAACGTCCCTGAAAGATGCTCTAGAGGTGTATCTAGCATGAACCCCCCTACCCTGGGTACCAGACTCACTATATATGAAAGCGAGTCTGGTTCCCAGGGTAAAACCCCCCAACCCCCTAACCCCCCATGTAGTTGCAGCAATGCTGCCTTGGTATTCAAGAAAGAATCATTCCAATGATAAATTGAAAGAGCTGGTGGTAGTGATTAGAACCTTTCCACGTTTCATGTGACTGGTTAGATGATAAAGTGACTGGTTAGATGGCAAATATTCATTACTAAGCTTGACATTTCCATGTCCATTAAACGTTAACAAGCAGGTTACTGTTTGTTTTTTATATGGTTATTGTCTCTTCAGATGTTGTTATTGATTTGAGTCTCGTTTTGGTTTCCCCGATTCCCCAATTCCCGACTTTTAATCTGTTTCTGAATATGCATTTCATTTAGATGCATCTCTTTTTCCGGTTACCATCTTTCCTTCTGGCGTTGGAAGGTACACAACATTCCTCCGCTGCAATTTCATTGTGGACATCGGAGGACCAAGTGAATGAGCTTACGAACGTACTTGCCTGCCTCACCTCTCCACCCTTATCGTACATCTATTGCTCAAAGGTTCTCAATGACTGTGGAATCAAGTGGGTTGACTTCTTTTGGTGATACTCTTCAGGATCTCCATACTGTCGCGTACTCCATTAACAAATACATCGTCTATGTTTCTAGTGATGGAAGGAGCTGTTATTAAAACTGCATTTTAAAGGTTTAATCTTCTACTGTTTTGCAGAGTACTAACTCCAACTGAAGAAGTAATTCAAAGAATTCAGTCGAATCCTTCGGTGCAGGGATTTCTGATCGTCGATTGTAAAGGAATTATAAAAAGATCGTCTGTGGATCTGGCGCGCGCAATAGACTACAAAGTCGCCACAAAAAAGCTCGTTGCTGCTGCGAGATATGTGGTGAAAAACTTGGACCCGCGGGATGACCTCAAATTTTTGCGAATAAGAACGAAAAGCACTGAGATAATGTTGGGGCCTGAAAATGGAGACACGCTAGTGGTAATACAGAGCCTGCCAAATCCTTACAGCAAGGAAAGAAACGAAGATGGGCTCAAGAAAGAAAAATAGAAGTCTGCAACAGCTCAGCTTTGCTGTGAAGAATATAAGTAACACGAGTAAATCGAGAATGCATTTTGCCTAAGAAACGTGGTTGGCACTTTTGCAGAATGCATTTTGCCTAAGTTGTTTAATGTAGTGGAGAATAGCTTCCAAGCAGAATACTTGAGATTCGAGCCTTAATTGAAATAAGTTTGCAATAGGTCGATTACTGATCATTGACGTCATTCCTGTCCAGGCTCCTCTTGAATAATTTTTCCCTAACCACACCCATCCTTCCTGAACGCATATGTATGCCCAAGCTTAACTTTAGATGCACACAAATAAATTGATGATAGTTGCGCTACCATTAGTAACACTTCATTTGAAAGAAGGGTTCCGAATCAATTTTTTTCGATTTTATTAGTCTCAGATTCAATTTAATTATCATTATTTAAATTCCTCAATTCACAAAAGCTTATTTGATAACACAATTTTAAATTTAACTTTAATGCATTTATATTTTATGTATGTTGTTTATGGTGGCCACAGCAGAAAAAAGAAAAATCCATCCATTTTGCTGCTGCAAATCCAGTGAAAAATACTTTTGTACTTCAGATTTGAAAAGCTGACATAAGAAATGAAAAAGAATTTTAGTGAGAATGTCTCATAACACCACATTGTCGCGAATGAACACCTCAGCCTGCGTTAGCACTTTTGATGACACGTCCATTTATAAATGATGCGTTTCCTCAAATGAACGTCAAAATCAAAAACAAAAGTTTTTATTTACTTGGCTATACACCCTCTCATTATAAAGAAAAAACCTGTCTTTGTTGAAGCTATAATCACAAACTTGCTTTCAGGCCCCTCTCTTCTTGGTCTCTCTCTCTTTTTAAATGACAGGGCTTTGCTATAAGTCTCCTTGTCTCTCCTTAACATTACCAACTAAATGAGCCATGAGTACTGCAGCTTTGCAGGAAACATGAAAAATCGAGAATCGTTACAAGTGAGCGAGATGTAAAGAGAATGGACAGAGAGGATAAAACTATAATGCCTCTTTTCCCTTTTATTTTTTCCGTTTCCTTTCTGGTTTTCTAGCCTATTTTTCTAGATCAAATCTGATAGTAACAGCCTCGTTCTTATTCAAAACAGGAAAAAAATCTACTGCTTTTCTGAATATCAAAATTTGATATCTTTTTTACAGAGGTGCTGTAAAGAACCCATTTTAGGTTCAGAAAGTTGTGGAGTGATTGAGATTAAGGTTGCAATGATACGTTTTGTGGGTTCTGGCCGATGCTTATCAAAATGAGAGAGAACTTTAATGCAAGATTTGTCCGAGGGGCAAATCACTCCAAGAAAATCCCGTACACCTTTTGTAAAAATCCTATTGTTTTATCTGCAAATCCCCAGAAATCTTTCTGTTTTAGGGAAAATCTCGTGCGCTATTTGCAAGAGTGAATTGCCCCTCGGAATTGTCTGCATGAAATTTCAGATGTGAAACAACAGACCCTGCGGAGGAACAGGCATGGTGGAGAGGAAATGGTAATAAAATCAAGCCAATGTTCAATGGTTCAATTAAACATCTGCCTGTGCAAATTTGACAGGTGAACAAATTGTGTAGTTCTCCTTAATTGTTGGGCCTGCCACTGAAAGTAGAAGGCGGTTGTAGCTGTCTGGTTGTTGATAGAGATGGGCAAGTCAAACAGCAAAGAGAAAGTGCAAGTTCCAGCAAATAAATTGGTACCATGCTTTGATTTGAAAGTGGAGCAAGAAAAAACGAACATTGGGTTTATTTCTCTTGAGAATATTTGCATTAATGGGAGGAACGTGACAGGTATTATTTCCGTGGAGAACTTTGATCAAAACGAGGAAAACTGGGAGGTGAAGGTTCGATTCACTTTGAATTCGTGGAATTCGTACAACGATGAAGCTTGTGAATGTGTCGAGGAGGAACCAGACTCGAAAATGGATGATCGGAAGCGATTCAAGTTTGTAATAAACGTGCCCGTTGGCATGACTCTCGAATGTGCGATTTGCTGTGGAAATGCAATGAATGGGACTGAGTTTTGGGATAATAACAACGAAAAAAATTATAAATTTACTGATATGGTCTCGTCTGTGTCATAAAGACTCGGGAATGCTGAAAGTTTGGCTTCTTTCAGCAAAGTGAGACTCAGCAGTGGATGATGAAATCTTCGCTTTAAAGTGGTAGGCCCGTTGCTGTCTTTTGGGAGAATTCCAACCATAAAAAAAATTGGACAAGAATATGACTTAACTTTTGCTTAATTGCTTTGAGCTGAAAAACTTTACATTAATGCAAGCAAAATTGCAGCAGCCATAAACTATACACGCTCACTCACGGTACGTAGAGATCAAAGGTGAAAGGCCATGATTCTTCTTTCCTACGACAAAACACGATTATACCTGCATTCTTAGCATCAGCCAAGACAGGGCCTGTCGTCTTTGACTTAAAACTGCAAGATCATGTCATAATTTGTTGTTTGTTTTGTTTTGTTTTGAAACCAGACAAAAGAATTCGTAAAAGTCTAGACAAGACAACTGAGAAAATCATCCTACCTTGAACATTGTATTTTAGCAATGCTGTTAGCGGGAAATTGTAATATTGCTTGAGTTACAAAATAAATTTAACTAGGACTGACTATGTTTCTATCATTCTTTTGCTGTTATGCTACGTCAGTAAATTTTAAAGCACAAAGATGTGATTGGCCTATTCTTTATTGGCTTTGGGTCTATCGCAGTCCTGGTCAATCTTTGTCAATCTTTAAAATTTGTTTAAAAAAACTCTCTATAAGGAACTGTAGCTAAGAAAGTTTCAGTACTGACTCATAAATTAGGAAAAAACTTTCTAACTATACAGTAGTAGTAAACCTTCCTCCTGGAAGGAATCATTCCCTGTGCCATTAAAAAGGACGACCATATGCATTATAATCAGATAATACAAATTCAGTCTGGGGTGCTATCTTATTTATAAATACAGGCCCGCTGGAGCCAGGGGGCTGGAGGGGGCTGCAGCTCCCTCACTTTTTGCTGGAATATGATATCAATGTTGTGGCATGAAGTATAATGGTGGAAAACTACCACAAAAGTTTGCTTATTTGTCTAGAGCCCCCTAGCCCCAAAATGTGTTCCAGTGTCCATGTAATAGTCGAATTGCACTGAAAAATCGTATAGCAGTCAGTTCTCTGTTCCAGTTCTCAATATTATTCTGTTATTTCAAAAATTAAGAAACCTTTTAGAAACTGCGAGTAGTCAATTCCGTTAAAAGTTAGAAAACTTCAGTGCCGAAATATTTTTTAAGTTTCGTACATATAAAAATAAATGGAGCCTGTAAAATTATTTGAAAGGTACAATAGGGATTTTTTCCAATTGAAGATTTGATAAACAAAATTCTCTGCAGCTAACTGCGCGTGGGCAAGTACTCAGAATTTCCTGTTTCGGACTTTTCTGTCTTATTTATGAAACTAACTCTGCTTAATCACTCTCAACTGGTACTGGACAGGAATCTTGTGCTCAACTTTTTCAATTCCGTCCATACTTGTCAGATTATCTGTTTTTGGTAAGCATGGGTTCATCAAAAAGCAAAGAAACAGTGCAGACCCTGTGCTTCATCCTTGATTCAGAACAAGGAAAAGGGAAAGACAGATTCATTGCTTTAGAGAATTTTAGCATTCATGGGAGAAAAGTAACAGGTATTGTTTTTATGAAGAACTTTGATCAAAACGAAGATAAATGGGAGGTGAAAGTTCTTTTCACCTTTAATTCTTGGGAATCGTACAGTGACAAGACCTGTGAGTGCATTGAGGACAAAAAAAAGACCAAAATGGATGGTATTAAGCGATTCAAGTTTGACATCAACGTGCCAGTTGGTAATTCTCTGGAATATGCGATTTTCTGTCGCAATGCAAAGAGCGAATTTTGGGATAACAACGAGTACAAGAACTATACCTTCTCTGAGTAACTTGTTTATGTCGCACACACAAGTTACATGATGCTGAGACTTTTTCATTTCAAAAGGCATTTGACACAAAAAAAGATGTAGAAAATATTTTTAAAGACTCATTGCTAACACCGAGCCTTTGCGGTACGCGAGCATCCCATAATGCATTTTCAGACAGTCTGAAATCAATTTTGGTTAATCTGTAGAAGTTTACTGCCATTGTTTGGACCGTCGCCACGCTCGCAAAGGCACATTGTCAGCAATGAGTCTTCAATAAAGGAAGCTGCGAAAATAACCCATTGCCTTACGTGATATTTACGTGATAAAAAACCAACAATGATCTTTCACACGATAAACACAAAGTACATTATGATGTAAAATCTCGTAAAAAATGGCCCGGGACAAGTTGCAAGTGCCCACCCTGTTTCAATAAGTTCAAAAAATTTAACATTCTTTTACACGTTCTCTATACACATTTCCATTTTTTAAAAACTTTTGAAGAAAATTCGAAAACCTGTCAGCCCTGTGATATCAGACCCACTGCTCCTTTGGTTTGTTACTGCCACGCCTCCTGTTGCTTAGCCATTTTAAGCTACATGTACCAATTTTGTATTCTGTTTTACTTTGTAATTGTTGCTCTATCTCTTAGGTACGAGTCCAAAGACAAGAATAAATGCTTCTACACCTGGAGATGACCTCTCCTCTCTAAGAGACTCCCGGCTAGATCTTAGGGTATATTTTGCAGGAAACTCACTATCATGCACACAATATAATGTTTCCAAGCCAGTGCCCAGGCTCTATTTCTACATTGACTAGCGTCAGTCCAACTTCACTTTTATCATATGATTGCAAAATTACAAGCTTGTAGCGAACACTTTCTTAACATAATTGAATTAAATGTAAATGTACTACTCAATGACTTTTTGTGTTGAATAAGGGTTTAAAAAGACAAAACCCGTTCATATGCACACGAACTTGCAGTTTATCATCTTGCTTCATTCTATTTTAGTAAGTAACTGTGAGTTTTGTTTCTTATAGCCAATAAACCACAGAATCTTGTATGATTTTTAAAATTTCTACGGATAAAACATGACAGTGCCACTCAAGGGCTGTTCAGAATCGCCCAAATAACACAAAGTTTCTCGATAAAGACATTCACTTTGTTTTCTATAATGGCTACCTAGGCCAGGAAGGCTTCGAAGCAAGATAAGATACAATGCGACCTAACTAAATATAATTACAAAAATAGAGAAAATGTCAGTCTCTGATGCGAAATAATGAAGCAGGTCGTTCTGCTTTAAACACTACAAGTATCGCTCTTTGAGTTTGGTACAGGCACCGCGCACCATTCAAAAAGTGGGTGGGTTGACAAGGGCGTGGCTGAGAATTTTTTAAGGTCAGGCCCTTTAGGATGTCGGAAAACGCCCCTTTTAAAAAATACTTGCTTCTTTCTACTTATTGTCTATAAACAGTCCAATTCAGATAAGATATCAATTGCTATAAAGATAGATTAGCAAGATAAGACACCAAGAAAATGAACCAAAAAGGGCTCCTAGTCAAGACGAACTGCGACTTCACTTGGGATCCGTTCCGTTAGAGTAAGCTTTCCAAAATTGTGTTGAATAAACTTTCTAAAAATTTCTAACCTATTATTGCAAAAAAGTAGGGGGGGGCTATAGCCCCTGCTAGCCCAATGGCTGCGCGGTGCCTGCTTTGGTAGATCGATATCAATGTTTTAATGATTTTTATATGTTTATATGTGTATGTAGGGAGCTGGTCCATAATTGTCAAACTTACTTAGATTTTTTACATAAACTCAATTCCAACTTGAGCAAAAATTAATGAATATATTAGAGAAGCTACAGGGGAGAAAGATGGTGCTCCCAATTTTCCCAAGACCTCTATACTTTGCTACAAATCGCCCAAATTACATCTTAAGAGCAATCGAACTGAAGATATAGGTATGGTGGATCACTTTACTACCTCATCTTTGGAAGCTGGAAAAATAATGCAAAACCACTTGCAAAACGATCAGCATGTAAAGCTCCCAGGGGCGGTGCTGATTAACGGCCAGGGGCGGTGGCTTAAGCAATAACTGTATTAAGACTCGTGGGTGTCCTAAGTAACAACCGATTTTGGCGCACCCTTTCAACAATGTTCCATTCAAATCACATTGTTGACCTGTTGCCAAGACTTCGCATAAATTCAAGAATATTTTCATAACAACATACAATGTGGAGTGATGGAGTGAGCTGAAGGGGCTGCAGCACCCCAAATTTTCTAATAAGTAAACAGTTTCCAACTTTAATGATAAATTCTACTAGGGTTTTTTGTTAGCCCTGCCAGTCTTTTTCGAGACAACAACAAGAACCACCAATCATAACACATCATAAAACGTAACAACAAAAAATGATGCAAATGTTATGGGGGCAGCAACAATCTTTTCTCCCAAAATATATTTTGATTCAATCTTTGATCCTGCGTGAAAAACGTTCATAAGGTTAATATATGGGTTATTTTCAAGTGAACTTTTTCCGTTTTGCTAATTCTATATGTTTCATAATATTTCATTTTATTATATATTTCACATGTTCTTTTTTTGATAAAGATCCTTGATAATCTAATAAGTATGGAAAATCTAAAGACTATAATTGGAAAATAAATGATCAGTGTAAGAATGACATAGCGATTGCTGATCTTCCGGGATGTCGTGTTTTTCTCAGCTCAACAAATGTTTTTAAGTTTCTTTTTAAATTGGCTTAAGGTAGGGAGTTCCAATCTATTCAAGGTTCTAAGAGCACCATATGACAACTGCGTTCGGATTATTGCTCAGTCCTCGTGCTCAGATTTTCCTGTTTTGGCTCGGCTCGGTTTGTTTTCAACTCTGTTTACGAAACTGACTTTCTGTTTTGCTATCTAATTGTGTTAGTCCTTCAGAATTCTTCCCGTTAAAATTTGCATCTGTTCACATTTCTCACACCAACTCCTGCTTCTGGCAAGCATGGGTTCATCAAAAAGCAAAGAAACAGTGCGGACCCTGTGCTTCAACCTTGATTCAGAACAAGGAAAAGGGAAAGACAGATTCATTGTTTTAGAGAATTTTAGCATTCATGGGAGAAAAGTAACAGGTATTGTTTCTATGAAAAACTTTGATCAAAACGAAGATATGTGGGAGGTGAAAGTTCGATTCACTTTAAATTCTTGGGATTCGTACAATGACAAGACCTGTGAGTGCATTGAGGACGAAGAAAAGACCAAAATGGGTGGCATTAAGCGATTCAAGTTTGAAGTCAACGTGCCAGTTGGTAATTCTCTTGAATATGCGATTTTCTGTCGCAATGCAATGAATTCAATTGAATTTTGGGATAACAATGACTACAAGAATTATAAATTTTCCGAGTTCTCCCTTGTCCTCTATGAAAGAAACCTCTTGCTGAGAGGTGGTGAAGGTGTCATCATGTTATTTGATCAAATATGGAACTTCTGCCATTTCTTGGCAGAATCATTAATGGACAAAGCTTTCAAAATGACAACTAAAGATTGAATACATGCTGAATTAACTGTTATGTTATTGGGTTCATAAAGCTTCTAATACTTTAGCTTGGTGTTTATTGAAGAGATACGTTAATAGATTGAGTTTGCCAAACCCTTGCTGTGTATCTGTAACTGTTTTTGGATCTTTGACTTGATATGCAAGCCCTCAAGCAAAAAAGCAAAGTTGCAGTTCCCCTTTTGGTTTTCTGCAAGTATTGATTTTCCTCGCACTTCTTGTTAAGTCCGAAATCACCCACCAAGCATGCACCAAATGCCAATGAAGATTTAAAGAGTAGAGCTTTGAAAAGTTTTTCTCGGCAGTACCTCGAAATTATAGAAGAATTCACCTATATGCCTCTATCTTTAATTGCAAAGCTAGACGAATCAATGTCCTACTTAGTTTTACTTGTTGAATGAGCGTTAATATCTCATAGTTGACTGTGTCATATCACCAAACCCATCACAATTAAGAGCCTGGAACAGTCCTTTCATTTCATCTCTTTTAAAGTCGCTTGTAATTGCTGTTTTTATAACAAACTAAATATTTCTATAATGCTCTATATCTAAGATGGTGTTAGGGCTTGTTTTAATTGATAAAGTTATAAACAGGGGCTTGTTCTATGCTGTTCTAGCTTTTACAGGCATACTGGAACACAATGTTGTACTGTACTGATCCTCTTTTTAAAGAAAATGCCCGAAGTAGATGCTTGGGCTCTAAAAGGGCAAAATCTTGTCCCTATGGCATAAATACGCTTTGGTACAAGATACAAGAAAAGCATTCTATATCAAGGTTGTTGGTACAAAATCGAAAAAAAATCAGTGTTATTATAAAGTCTATCAAAAAATAAATCTATAGAAGAAAAATTCCCAGCAGCAAACATTGTGGAAAATGAAGCTTTGTACAACGATGACCATTTTTCATAAAATCTACCCTAGTATGAACAACAAACTCTAAGATAACCAAATATGGGTGTCTGGCCTGTCAATTAAAAAAAGTGTTAAAAAACTGTGACAAATCTTTGAAAAATATATGTTGACTTCGGCATGCTGAAAAACTGTTTAATTTGATCGTTTTATTTTTTTCGAAAATTGTCCCTTAAATGTTTGCTTATTTGAATATTTGCTGCTTTTGTTTAGCTTTAAAGCCAGTGTGAACGTGAAATATGTTATTGCCACAAGCATTCAATTTGAATTTACGGTTGAACAAATACCTGTCCTTTAGAAAGAGGTTCCCAACAAAGAGACCGTACTCTCATCTGAGACAGAATGCGTGATTAATTTGCGCTGTTGAATATTGGCATTGCATGTTCGGTTTAAAAACTTATTTTCATTATGAGTATACAGCGTGGTTTTTGTATTCTTAGATTGTTCTTGACATATAAAAGTTGTATTTTGCAATAATTTTCATTATCTCGTCAAGTCATACTAATTGGGCCTAATGTTTTGTTTTATCCAAACTAAGCTCTTTCTTATGAAAATCTTAATATGGTTAAACTAGAATTCACGGTCCCAACCCGCTGATAAGAGCAGAATGCAAGAAGGGCACTAAAATAGTCAAGCAAGCTTTACATACAAACTAAAATTCTCAAAAACATTTTCCATTATTTCACTGAACTTTATGAACAAGGCTGTACTGCGTAGTTTGTTGAATAAACTAATGATTAAAAATTCCCAGTGCACAACTGAGGCTCGAGAGTCTCCCAAGAGAATATGGGAATGCCCCCAAGGAATCACATACCGTGCAGTTGCTCCTCTGACGATGCAATTGAGTGAATCAAAGTTAATATTCCTTTCTCTGAAATTAAATCAACTTTTATTGTTGAGTAGCAGCGAGTGGCAGCGAGAGGGTGAGTTTTTGAAAACTGTTTCATAAGTCACTTAAAGAAGAATAAAAGCTATCAAATTTTAATTTCCGAATAACAACAAAACTAAATAAACATTCATTGTTAAACAGTCACTTCATAATTCTTGCCAAAGTTGTTGTCCCATTCGTCTTTTCCCTCATGATTCCAGTTAATTGCAAAAACCAACTTCGCTTCTTTTGGCACATTAAAGTTTACCATATAACAATCGTAACCGCGCTCAGGAGCTTGATCCAATACTTCAGTATCTTTGACGCTAGCAACATCTGAAAACGACTCCCAATTGTTCAGTGTGTATCGCACAACCGGTGGGGTTCCAAGACACTTTTTAGTAGCAACTTTTATGTTTACCTCCCCATTCTGAGCAGATGCGCTTTTTACACAAACGGATTTCAACTGGACAAATTTCGCAAATGCGACGTGCTTTGGTGTTAAGAATCGAGGAATTAATTTTCCTGGTTCATTTTCCTTCTTCCAATTTTCAACAAAATAGTTCTTCGTATCATTGTTATCCCAATAAGTTTTGTTTTCAACAAAACATTCGATTGCAAATTCGATCGACTTTGCAAATGGAACGAAAAGAGAGAAAAAGAATCTTTGCCCATGAAAATCGTTGATATTGTAAGAGGATGAAAAAGGAATCGCTTCCTCTTCCGCTTTGGATTTCCACGAATCTGTTGTGCACATTACAACCACTTTTGAAGGCTTTTGATCACCCGATAATGCAATTAGGCCGTTGATTTCCCTGCCACAAATTTTTATATCTTCCAGCAAAATTGTTTTATTTAAAAGTTGGTCCATGAAGATGTTCTCTTCAAAATCAATCACGTTTCCAAAGGTTGTTAGGGACTTAGAATAACTTTCCATCTTCTTGCATAAAACCTGCATCTTTTTCTCCTTGGCATCCAGTTCGTCTGGCTTTCTCTCTAATTCGGTCTCATTCTTGGTTTTTTCCGTAGCAACTATTCGCCCATTTTTAACCTCATGCAACACCTTTACTGAATTAGAAGCACTCTCTGCCTTTTCGATGCCTTCTTTTTTCTGTTCAACTTTCTCTGATTTTTTAGCTTTCTCTTCTCTTGAATCTTGGCTAGCTTTATCTTTCTTGTCGTCTTTAATTACAACTTCTTTCTGTTTACCGTTTCCTTTGAAGGCTTTCTCGTCTTTATTTTTTTGCAAAACAGGCTTTCCAGGTTCGGCGCTAGCTTCCTTTGTTTTTGTTTTCTGTTTATCAACTTTAAGTGCTCCATCTTTCTTCTCACTGGCCTGGTTCTCCTCTGCTAACTTTAGGCCATTCTCTTTCGCCCCTTCGCCTGTTTTTCGATCAGCCTGCTTGGATTTCTGATCGTCGTCTTCATCAAAAACCACCCAACTTGTTGTTAACACACCACTTCCAGCATCGTTGCCATTTCCCTTGTTCTCTTCAGGTTTACATGAGTCCTTTGTCACTTCTTCGGGTTTATCATCTTGCTTTTTGGAGTGATTTAAGTTCTGATCATTCGATTCGTTGGCCTGAATATTGTTGGCGGGTTGTTTACTTTTGGCCTCCTTCTCTACTTCTTTCTCGTTTGCCGACGGCGCGTTGTCTCCTTGGTCTTTAACTGGGGTTTTTGGTGCCCGTCCTTTCCCAGTGTCTTCCTTCCCTATTCTCTTCTGTCCCATGCAATTCCCCATTTTTCTTGCGACAGTCCAACTGCCTTCACTAACTGCAGCAAGAATACCTTGGATTGCACTGGGATCCTATTTACGCGGCACTAAGAAACAATCTCTGGTATTTTTATTCAAGCTGTGAAAAAAATTTAATGCCTTTCTAACAACAGCAAGAGTCTGCAGCGTCCCGAAAAGCTCTTCTGGCCTTTCGATATCAACTGAACTGTTTGCTGGCTGAAGCAAGCAAACAGGTTGCGATCCTGGTACATTAACGCCGATCGTGTGGCGAGACACGAAACTTATGCTTGCTTAATTGCTATTCTATTTACAAGTCTATATTCATCTCTGTAAATCCACCACCACGAAATCTCATCCTGTTATTCAAGTGCTTTGTTCAATGCAAATACAAACAAATAAATCACAATGGGGCTCCAAATCCAATTGATTCCAATCAATACCATATGTAGCGTGGTATATTGCCCATATTTGAATCAGCGTGCTTTTGTCTTTTTGCATCGCTGGGTAACATCACAGAACATGATTGAATCGAAACAAATGCAGAATTTCCCGTCAATGTCCTGTTCGCGTTAAAAATAGGTCATGCGGCATTGTTTAGAAACCAGGGCCCTGATTGGGATGTGTAACAATAGCCTATTGTATATCCTATCCAATAATAATTTAGATCACAGCCGAACATCAAGGCACATGAAATGAAAAGACCTGGAAATATTTCATCCTAGCTTCATTGGGAAGGCCGGCTGCATCGTTTTCAAATTTGGGCTTGATAAATTGTTTGCTTTTTCTTCTACTTTGCCTATCCCAATTCTATCACGATATTCGTGACCAATCTACATATGCCATTCGGAGGACACAATAGCTAGCAGATTATTGCATTATTTTCCTTTCAAATTTCCAATATATTCTAATTGAATTTTAGACCCATTCTTTTCAGGCTACCAATCCTGTTGTCTCCTATGCAAATTTTCGAATTTCATCGTCGTGATGTGATTTGAATTAGTATTGTCACTTGATTCAGATGATGTATCCAAATTGGAGTCTTTTTCAGCAGAGGTTCCATTCTCTTTCTCACCTGTTTGCTTTGGGAAAACTATCAATAGTTGATAATCATTCTAAGCTTTAAGTCATTTTCTTTTTGTATCTTCTTTCTGGGCGGTGTCAATGTGTGTCTCTACCATTTTATATCCTTCCAAGTACTTCCAAGCGGCATCAGGTAAAATCTGCATCATTTTAATTACAGGGCCAAAAAAATTCATCAAAATTTAGCATTGCCACCAATATGCAATTTGTGTTGTGTTCATCTACGATATCGAAATATCTTCATTTTGCTGTTTATTAAGCATTTGATGCTCTCGTTTTCACTTGTTTGAAATCCCTCTTTTCCTTGCCAGTAAGTTTCGATTATTTTTCCGGTTTGGTAACGGTTGGTGAACTTTGATATAGTACAAAGAGATAAGACTAAAATGAAGTAAGTTGGTGCATGATCCAAACAGTTCTGTAATATTGAAATCTCATCAAATCTCTGTTTTAAACTGAAACCATTTGGACGTACAGGTTTCATAAAAAGTAACTCAAACATTGGCTATGGCAACCTTATATTGCAATTATCAAAATATTTATCAAATTTCTGTGTAGGGCAAAGAAAAAGTGCTAGAGGTCATGATGGGAAAAACATGAAGTTGTCATGATGGGGGAAACCATGATGTTTAGATTTTCAAAAGTCTTTAACCCTATAGCACTTATTTCATGACCATTGCTTTGAGCCTTTGAGCCAATCGAATCTCTGCCAGTCACGAAAACGATTACCCTGGGTACCAGACTCACTATGTATAAAATAAAATAGACTCAACTATATAATATTATTTTATAAAGTGAGTCTGGTACTCTGGGTAGAAAACGATTGGAGCTCGTTACCCTTGATGCTACAGCCTCGGAGGACCTGAAAGCAAAGAGAAAAGAAAAGAGATTCTGTTCCTCTTGGTGTAACCTTCTCTTAACTGGGCTCAAATGAAATGTCATTAGAAGCCTCTGATTGATTTCATTGATTCTAGAATATAGATGACGTAACGTCAGTAAACGTTAGGAATGATATACCTTAAGAATCATATCAGTTAACCGCTGCTGTAGTGAAAATAAATACGCCTGCTTGGTCTGCAACCATTGGTTTCCTTTTAGTTGATATTTGTATCAGCTATTTGTTTATATAAGTACAAGGACGTAGTGTCTTGGAAGGCTATTTGCGTACCAAAAATTTGAAGGGGCACAAAATTAAACCAATGTCCAACTACTGGGCATTACTTGACAACAGATATGATTGTGACCCCAACACGTCTTCATTTGTTTGAAAGAAAGAAAAGCCAAGTCAGTGCGAAAGGTTGAAAAAACTGGAAAAATCATTGATGCTGCCGTTCAGGAATTTATTCAGGAACGTTTTCAATAAGCCTGAGCCCCATTAAAAAACTAGTGCTTTTCATTTTGTGTAAGATATCTCATTACGCGAAATTACGGGTGTGACTAAGGAATTCCACTTTTAAATTTTGCATCTCCTTAATTCAAAATTTAATAACAAACTCCTTAATGAATGCAATTAATGGCATTTTTGAGCAAATTCCTTAATTAATTCCTTAATTAATGTGGATGAAGGCAATTAATTAAATAATTCCATAATTAATCTAACCTGATTTTTTATTTCTTAATTAGTTCGCACCCGTAATTTCGCGTTATAGGGTAGAGCTCTTATGTGTGAAATATAGAAACAGAGTCTTTTGAGCACGCAACCTGAAAGAATACCATCAATTACCTCTAAATGTGCAAAAGCAGTTAAATAAGTTAAATATTAGATGGTAAATGGCCATTAAAGTCTGCCAACGGTTTACTTTTTTTAAGAAAAGAAGTACGCATGAGTCTTAGAGACTCGAACGAACTTTTTTTGACTAGCTTGGATCAAGAGCAAGCAACAGTGATCCGATGAGAGAGCCACTTCTCAGCCAATCTTTACATTTAACTCATCTGTATAGGTATTTCTGGGCTAATATCTTGATTCTTTTTCAGGTTTTGTGGTCCAAACTCAAAAATTCTAAAAAACACTGTTATGACGTCATCGCACTCAAGAACACTGTTGCAACCGCCCTGCAAATGGAGCTTGATCGCGGGGTATGTCATTCAACGAAAATCTCGTACACCTTTGGCAAAAATTCTTTTGTTTTGGAGATAAACCCACCATGATTTTTAGATTTTCTTGCTTACTGCAGAGTAGTTTTCGAGAATATTTTCTTTTAAAAATTTTGAAAAACGTGCAGCAATTACACTTCAAGCCCTTCATGTAAAGACCTGCTTCATAGAGGCTGTTGATTGACATGGTATTTAATAGCCCGTTGGTATTTAATAGACGTTAATTTGCTGACCTCAACTTCTGGGGTAAGCAGCTAAAAATTTCTCTGTACCTAATGAATCTCTGAAAATACGAAATCATGCTAATAAGAATAGCTTCATGTCCCGAACAGGGCATAAGTGGCCTTGTGTTCATCATATTTTTATGGCTACCTAATCAATGTAAATTATTGGTTTTTCCTCTTTCACTTATACAGTAATCTTCCTTGTCCATTGGACACACTGCAGTGCTGTCGGAACACGAAATTAATATTGGGGGGCTGCCCATTGTTTTCCTTCTCATTCAGTACACTGTTTTAAAGGAAACATACTACAGTCTGAAAATTATTGGGCAGCCCCCCCAATATTAGCAAGGGTAACAAGCTCCAGCCCCCCCCAGCCCCCCGGTTCCGACGGGCCTGCACTGTCCCTTGAAACAGGTCTCTTGGCGAACCATAGTGCCTTTTTTGGTATTATTGCATTCCCCATGTGTCAACTTCAGGGTCAGTTTCCATAATGATCCATGATGAATGAAGTTTTAAAGAAAGAGATAAAAAATCAAGCAAACAGAATTTTTAGATTCAATATGGCAAGCTATATACAGCTGGTTCCCTCTAGCGAATTCTACTAGAATGGATTTTTATTTATACTGACTGCAACAGATTCTATTCTACACAATTCTAATTAATACAGACTATTACAGCTCAACAAGCCCAATCATTCTTTAAAGCATAAATTTAACCCAAATTATATTTCTATTGAAAATAACGACTCGACTATGCTATCAAGCTCTACACACTCATTTTTCACAAGAAAATTTAATATAAAAATTGTTGTAGGGTTTCTTAATTTCTACTCTGGCTACCAGACACATAGTTCAAGTGCAGGTAAAAAATATTTAGCCTGCACGGACTCAAAGTCTCTTTCCCTAACTATGGTATGCTTCCAAAAGATTTTTAATTGGAGGATATTCAAAAGCAGGGAATTATGAAGGGAGACTGCTCAACTTGGCGGGGTTGCTGTCCGAATTTCCTTGTTTTCAACACTTAATGCCCGAAAAACCAAGAATATGGGACACAGAAAAAGATGCTGATTAAACAACTTGATCATATAACACTGGGGGTTTAAGTTCCTTCCCTAGCAGAAAAATAATTTTGCAAATGGAAGGGGGCTTGGCCAGCTAGTAGCCAGAGGTTTAACGTATTTCAAGCTATCAAGATACGAAAATGATTTCAAAACGAATTCTGCATTGTTAATTAATCTAATTAATCTGAGGTCTAACCCCTCTAAACATAAAAATACCGACTTCAGGGTCGTCCCTAGCTACTGTGCCCAAGGGTGTCCAGTTCGAGCCAGTCCCATTTGCCGACAAATTTGGCGAGCTATCCTTTATTTACTTTGCTGACAAGGCACCCACAGCTGGAAGAAATATATTTTTTTTTGAAAAGGATTTCCGAAAAGCTGTGTGACAACCTTGAGCACCCCCTTCCCCCACCCCTCTTCCTACTCAAATAGCTACGGCCATGGACGACTTTTTCAAAACAAATTCAGAGTTGGACTCTTGCTTGTATCATGACGAAGCACACATTCAAGCCTCTCTAAACATTTGTTTTAAACAAAGTAACTGTAAGTGGCGCAAGTCAAAAGTTTAATATCCCATTTTTTATTTTTAATCAACTTACAAAACGAAAGATACTGTGATTTCTTAATACAGTGGATTTCTAAAACTTTATCTCGCAAATCCTCAGCATACTAACAGATCAACAGCAAAATGAAACCAAAGACGCTTAGATTTCTAATACGCCTTTTTGTCTCTAAAAATATAACCCTTATTCAAAATCTGTCCTTTAAAACAAAGAATAATTCTAAAAATTAAACAAAGCCATTGAATAATAAACGATCAACTGTCAAAGCAGAAGAGATATTTCATATCAGTACTTCTCATCTATGATTTATATTTACAGACCTACGTTTAGTCTAGGCAAAGCCAGATGTAGTAGATAACTTAAAGCATCCACTGTCTTCATCCACTGGCAAAAAAGAAACAAATTTCAAGTAGTCGCAAACATGGGGGATGTTTCCAAACCCTTCCGAGTAATGTTTTGCTACGTCATAAAGCAAAGTGCAGGCCCACAAAGAGACTGACTACACTTGTTTTCGACGAAGATCACACCCTTTTTTATAAAGCGATTTTATGTACACGAGCCTCAGAATTTCCAACCAACAATCCCTTAAGTTCCTGTATTTTCAAAAAATGGTGCCCTCAATCAATTAATCCTTTGTACGGCACAGCTGATAATCATTATGATTATGATGAACATTTACTTTGATTAATTTTATCTCCATCTACCTCGACACAGGTTCACCAGCAGGAGTTTTGTACTGAGACAACAATGCCCACTGGCCTGCCATTCAACAAACACAGATGCCACATTGAATGCAGGCAGGTTTGTAAACATGCATTGACGTCAATCATCTATCCTATATCATTCATGGGGCTCTCAACTCCTCTGAAACCATTCTTTGACCATCGCGGCCTGCTTTATGTCTGGATAAACAAGCAAATACATGGACAGGGGTTTCAAACAATAAACGATATCGTAATTGTTTTTCCGGATTTTTTATTTCGCCTGTTTACGGATGAGCCCAAATTCATGTCTTGCAAGCAGTTTTGGATTTTCTCATTAAAAACAAGGGGCAGGAGGCTTGAATGTGTATGTTTTTCTAAAACAACCATTTTGGTCACATGGGTTTTTGTTCTGCATGATGCCAAAAACATAGAACAAAATGATTGTGTAAATGATTACGAAGGAACGATGACGAAAACATCAAAGTCCATCAATAATCATTACCTCCTCATTAAGGATACGTTTTACGAACTAATGATGATTGGTTTAACAGTAATGTGCTCGTTAACAAACCAAACACATAACAACTCCCTCTTCGTCCATACATTCTTCAAGCACAGATTTCCAAATGTATAACTGCACGAGCTTTAACGACCAGCTGCCTTTGTCATTCGCTTGCAAGGGCCTTGAGAATCTGTTACCACAACAATCCACGTGCAAGCTAGCACGAACGTATTCCCATTTAAACGGCCTGGTGTATTTATTGCACCGACCGACCGAGGGTCATTCACTACTTCTGAGAAGTCACGAATAAGCCACGACCCTATAGTTTTGTGATCTATTATTGTCCCAAAATTCCATGCCATCGACACGATACCTTAGGGCAAACTCCATTGCCTTGACTCTTTTTGGCACATGCAGACTTACCTGGAACCTGTCAGTGAGACCATCTTCAGCATGTGATACATGGGTGGCGTGTCTCTCTGTGAATGAGTCCCACCCATCGAATGTAAAACGAACCGAGACCTCTTTAACAAAATGATAATTCCAAACTCTGCAAGTAACAGTTAGCCAGCGTGCGTCGGTTGCTACATTTTCAAGGCAAATGCCACTTTTGTTTACATTTTGGTTCGTCTTGTCGAGACATGCTGAGTCAAAGCATGGCTTTAGCGAAAAACACGGCAAGATGAGCTTATCTCCCGGTGTTTTCATGGACGAAATAGGGGGTACGGAGATGCTTCTTGGCCTGAGTACCTGTTTAGGGAGAAACCAATCACTTGTTTCCTCTGAAACTGCTGTATATTTCTTCACCTCTACGAGGTCATATCCATTTGAGTCCGCGAAATGTACCTTTTTCGGACTTGTAGGCGAGCTTCTGGATTTCAGCACGCCTTTCTTTTTCGGTGTGTCAACCGTACCATTTACAGACTTGCACCTTCTTACAAGAATACTAGCCTTGCTCGGTCGAAACAAATCATAATCGTCGATGCTTTCCGCATCTTCCATTTGACAACCACAGGCAGATTGCTCCTGGAGCTTTCCAGCTATAGACAAAAGCCTCATGACTAATGGTGTCGTATCATATGTGAGTTTGTACGTCTGTTTCGTTCTCTCGCTTTGCTAACAACCCACTCTCCTCAACCGTAGAGCTATCTGTTCTAATCACAACAACAAGTGCTTTACTTCGTAATCTAGCATGATTCCTAGCACGTATTACTTTCAAATCAGGTGCAAGAAATGCCTGCCGCTTATTGGTTGACTGCTTCGGGTCACTGGTTTTTCACCTTCAGCTATGTGTTCTGATTGGCCATCGTAAACAGTCCATGGCTGCGCATTTCCCCTGCACAGCCGGTGTCAACAGGGAGTTCAAAAGATACGTCAACATATTTGAGCTTCCTGCTCCATTCACTACCGTGGTAACAGTTAAAGCATCAGCCTTCATTGAAAATTTCCTAATGCAGTTTTCTCATTTTCTTAGGATTGAATGTAATAGAATTACAAATTCTTCCATTTTTGGTTTTGAATGATATCAAATCCGACGGGGACGTCAGGAATGATATCAAATCTAACGTTGGACAGAAAAAATTGCTGGGAAACAACAAGATCGGGTCATATGTTGATTGCTCAAATACTTGCTACCCATTTGCCATCAATATACTACAAGTTGGAGTATAGCGTTATGAAAAGGGGCCCTACGAACCCAACAAATTTCAAATTATAATAGGTCGAGGGGCAATAGAAAAAATAGATTTCCGAGGATTTTGAGATAAAACAATAGGCTATCCATGAAGGTTATTAGATCTCCTTGTCCCTCGTATTAGATCTTGATACTAAATATCTTGCTGATCCCCACAAATAGGTTCCTATACAAAGTACAAAGAGTATCTCTGAATATCAAAACTCTACACGATTTTCATAATGATATCAAAGTGCATACATGACAAGTGAAGCGAATGACCAATTCAACAGAGGATGAGGCCAGAGAGGGTCATGCTAGAAACACGTTACTGTTGGGATTTACACACTCTAAAGGAAGTATTGTATCTGCATTTATACCCTACTTTTTATGATTTATACGTATTTTTCGGTACTTGGAGTAATCTCAATCAACTCAGTAATCCTAATTGTTTAATCAATCAATGCAGAAGTGGAAGGACCATAAATGAATAAACTTTTTCTTCGATATTATTCAATCTTATTTCAATTTCGAGCTTTCTCGCTAGTTACTAATCCAAAGTTAAAATTCTTTCAGATGTTTACTTGCAAACTATTTAGTTCAACGTCAAAAACATCTTTTGAACTGTGCTGCATCTAAGTTTGTTTCCTGGTTTAAAATACGTGCGTCGTCTTTTTAATTTTTAATTTTCAAAGCACAGCACAGCATTGCTTTGTTCATTCTACAAGAGTTGACTGAGTCGAGCCCGAAATGGGAATTCCATTAACCGTTTAAATGGCGATGTTTTATCATGTGAATGTCTGTTTTTTCCTTTTGTTGGACACCTTTAAAGGACAGTTGGAGTTCCCTCGCAGCTGATTAATAATTCAACTACATGTGAGGTGAAAAGGATGCAACCACTCATGATCCCAGCGCATGCTCAGGTGTCCATAAGTTTGGTACCGTGGCAGGTCTGATTCGCTTTACAGACAATTTTAACGTGATGAGTCTCACGCTATAAAGCAATGCGACAAGGCACAAAAAAATCATCATTCATTACCAAAACGCCGTTGCAAGGAATTTTAATAGGGTTTATACATGAATTCAAATACAGCCTGGTTTTGTTAGGGTTAAAGGCAATCTGTCTCGTTGTGGATTGGTTAACGAGAACAATAGCTGGAAAGATGGCCTAAACACAGTTCCAGCGCTCCGCCATATTTTTTACAATGCGATAAATAAAAAGGGGACTGGAAACAATAAATAATCCCTTTGTTCTTATAATCCGTGACAAATTGCCTTTAAGCTATACCCCCCCCCCCCCAGTTTTGGTGGCAGTACCTTACTTCGGCGACAGAGGATCACATTGATTTGATACATGCATGAAGGTAAAGAATTCTTCAAGGAATTTATAAGGAATTTTGGAACGTTCTCACATCTGCTGTTACATCTCGGCCTACAAAATCTAGGCAACCCTTCATCTCTTTCGCTACAAAATTTTCTTACCATTGTTTATCCTTTAAAGACATTAGAAAACTGCATTGATCATCATAGAGTGCGAAATTTGTAAACAGAGAGAAGCATAGAGAAATCTGAGAACACGTCTGAACCAATATACTTATTTACGACACCATCAGAGGCATCATAAATAGTATGATTCGAGCACCGAAGAATATTGCAAAGAACAAACAGTGTATACGTTCATGTTCGTCCTATTACAATAATGATCAACATCTTCTAAAATAACTGATTATAATAAAACATCGGTATAACTGTGGTCGGAAACTAACCCTACTTGGGAACATACAAAAATTGAAATCAAGAACTACACGACAATTACCTTTCTTAAATTATACACAGTGCAAAACAAATATTGCATCTTACGTCAAACTGCTTTAAATACTCACCCTGCATTTCGAATGAAAAACAAAATCATCAAGGAGGTATATCATTTCATAACATACAGTAAAAACTGTAAAGAGATTCGAGCAATTAATTTCTAGCAAGAAATAAGACCATTTCTATTTACTAAAATATCTTGTTTAATTATGCTTTATTAATGCTGTTCTTATTAATCTCAAGAAATAAAAAAATCTTCCATAGCAACTGAAACAAATTAAAATGGCCACACCAATGGCCTAGCTCAGTCTTTCAAAAACGTTATCAAAGTTATGCTTTATCTACTGTTACCAAAACATAATCTTATCTGCTTTAAAGACACTAACTATACTCATATTTTCTTCACCAAACCCCTTCGAAAACTCCTTATACCCCAAGGAGCACTACACGGTAAGGTATTCCCATCTTTGACGATTAATTACATTTGCAACAATAATACTAAAACAACAGAGTCCAGAAAACATACTGGACACACGGTTAATGGCCGTAACGAAAACAACGAAAACGAATGTACCGCACTAAAACCGCCTTTGTTTTATTATTTTCTGTAATGTACGAGGAGAGTTTTCTGGACACTTTTGATCGACAACTGATGGTAACCTTGGTATCGAGGCTTTAAGTAGAAAGCGTGGGGCCTCTAACACTACGATTTTATCAAGAAGGCAAAAACTTTATAAATTCAACAGGATAAACAGACCCCTTTTATACTGCCAATGACAAATTTGGATCAGCACAAAAAATTAGATGAAAAAAATCATTTTTATTCCCTTTTCTGGCAACATGAATTAACCCGTAAATATAAGTGCAGCTAGACCAGGTTCTACGAAAACTGCAAAACTAGCGAACATATCGTACATTCGGGAGGGAGGAGAAAGGAGGAGGGGGTCCTTAGTAAAATACACTACTTCCACTTACTTTTATCTTCAAAGATTATCAAAAAGTACTTAAACTTTATGTGTTTCCATGGCATCAAACTCATTCGTTTTAAATCGGAAAAACAAACAATTGAACATCTGGAAATAGCAGGAGAGATAAGAAAGAACTCAAACAAATCTAAAATGTTAGGCAGAACTTGAGTCCTGTTCGTCTAAAAAGGGTAATCCATGTTGGAAGAAACTTTGGCTAAAATCTATTCATAAATTGATAAGAAAGTTGCGCTAATCTTAGGATGTTGTCCAACTGCTTTAGCCAGCCGTTCTTAATATAAGCTGAATCGATTTTTGATATTAAAAACCTACATGCCATTATATCTCAGCAAGAGCTTTGCTTGTATTCCTTAACAAGCCCAGAAAGCGCCGCCGCAGGGGCAGCTTGTCGAAGAAAAGGGTGTTGCAGCAACTCAAAAGCCGTAGGCCGCAAATTTGGATCCTTGATGAGGCACGCCTCCACGAATGATTGCAACTTTTGGGACACCTGGAAATGACAAGATGCAGTTTTTGTACAAGCTTGATTCTAAAAACACGGATAAGCACAAGTACAGGTCTTGCGAAAATAAATTGAAGATTGCAATATGAATTCCTACATGTTACTTCAATTTACTTTATTCGTTATATTCATTTACTTTTACACTCGAATAAATTAACCATTCAACAAACTTTTAGCAATATAACTGTGACATTTATTAAAACTGGTTCTAATGTGCAGCTCGACAAAGAAGTCCTGCTCTAGACCTGACTGAGATGTTCAAATAATACTCTCAAAAATTTGCTTTACAACGAGCAATTGGTGCTTTCTCTTGAACGTCATTCGAATTTTCGACACCGGAATACTTCATATTCTTGACCAATCTCAGGAATTTGATGACCTTCACAACCTAGGTTAGCTATCAAGAATATATCATAAAGCATTTTGCGCAATACTGGCACGCAATGATTCGATATATTATGAGAATTGTTGGGAAAAACAAGCACATCATGAAAACGACTATGATAAAATAAAGAATAAAATTTGGGGGTGGGTGGGCATTTAGTCACTTTAACTCCAGCCACTATCGACTAACTGCTACTTAGCCTGTCATCTTTTCTCGAACTAAATATTATTCAAAAGACCAGAAACCCCGCAAGAATACTTATATGTTTGGTGGCAATTTCAATCAGCAATTTTTGCAGAGTGAGCAGTTGAATAGGGTAACAAAAGATCTTTAGTGTAACAATTTCAGACAATGAACACTATGGTTAACATGCATATGAGATCTCCTTAAAGCCTCTGTACAACAAAGTGGGTAACCAGGTTGAAAACCAAAGAGATTACACAACCACAACAGTGTCAACAATCTGATTCAGTCAATGACCCTTGTATAATTTGTGGATAACCTACAGTTGATGCCTTAAGGTAGAAATATATACAAGGGATGTACAAAGTTGCAATGGAAAAGAATATTTCAGGATAACAAATTCAACATCGATTGTAGTTATGAATCAACTTACACTTTGATTTTTCAGTTTTGGAGGTTGACTGTCTCTCAATTTTTTCATAGCAGTGAGTGGTGCCTCATTGAAAAAGGGTGGCTCACTATCAACCATTTCCATGACCATTATTCCAAATGACCAAATGTCAACCTACACAAATATTCACAAAGAGAATGATTGTCAATTTACAGAAAATTTTAGAAAGTTGCAGAATCTGTATAAGTTTTATGTTTAATTTACCAGAAACACTTGCAAAATTATATTTTATAAAATAGATACTTTTACAAGATAATGCTAGATATCTGAAAACATAATATTTGATGGTGACAATCATTGCAATTTTATGCAGGAGATTGGAATTACAAGATATTGAATTTTATGCAGGAGATTGCAAGAATAAGGGTGTAAATAAATCTTGTAAAACTTGAATTAACAAATTTCATACTTATTTACAAAAAAATATTTCTTAAATCTTAACATAATAATTTTCTGTGTAGGATTTTCTAATTTAAACAATTGAATATTTACATTTAAAATGATACCAATGGAGCTCTGAGGTGAAAACGGAATGTAGATAGATTCCATTATCTATTTCATGTAGATAGTCTTGAAGATAAAAAACGACAGGAAAAACTAGCCATTCTGCTATCAGGCAGCATTTACTAGAAAACCCAGAATGTGCAAAAATCTTTAATGGCAACATGTCTTGGATTATTGGAGGAGCCTGATTGCTGTTTCATTTAGCAGTTTTGGAATCTATCTACATAAACAAGAAAATAGGAACATTTGTAAATCGCTTTCTTTGCACTTCTACTTTGTGTTGACAGATTTTCCGTATTTACCTTCCCAGAAAAGCAGATAAAAAGCTACAATATCTGTTTTTATCATCAAAAGTACTACCTTCTGTTCATAGGGTGATCTTGCAATGATTTCTGGTGCCATCCAATACGGTGTGCCAACAAGTGACCTGCGCTTTGGAATGTCTTCACTAACTTGGGCACAAAAGCCAAAGTCAGATATTTTTACCTAAGAAAAATAAGTATACCATGCCTTACTACTATTTAATGAATCTACTCTGCTACAAAAAATGCTTATATTTAACCATAACAAAATTTAAATGCCTTGTAAGTGATTCTGATTTTCTAAGAACCAAAAACAAAGCAAATGTTTGGATGCAATCTTAGGTATATTTGATTGACATTTAAAATTGTTTTCAAGTAAAAGAAGTCATTACATGCTTAGCAGAGGGTACTCTTTGTTCCTTTTTATAAAAAGTCCAAGTCCATACATAAGTGTTCATGATAGGTGTTATCAGTAAATTAAAATAATGATTTCTAGTTCTTTAGTTTAACACAATTTTAGTTTTTCAGAAATGAATAAATTAAAAGAATCATTTGCTTTTTTAAATGCTACTTTGTTTCACACAGCCAACTTATAAACTAGAATTTTAGCCCCAAAGCACCAACCAGAATTCTTATACTGGAGCAAAGAGACCAAACTCTTGGTAATATTTCAATGATACTCCATATCTATTCAAGTCAAGGTGTCAACATTATGTACCAAAGCAAGAAATTTAATAATAATTTCTCATCTTTGCTAATAAACTGGAACAAAAAAAATAATGATAAGCTCACACAAAAAAACCAGGGGGCAAATTGATACATCAATGGTGAAATTGTTACCTGGCCATTGTGAGATAGAAGAATACTGTCACTCTTCACATCCCTGTGAATAACTCCTTGAGAATGCAAGTATGTCAATGCTTTGAGGCAGCACTTACAAATGTATGCAATTATATCTTCTGGTAAGCTGAAAAATATATCATCATAAATCATTAAAATGGAGGGAAAAGACACCCTTAAGCAGGGGTGGGCAATAAATTTTTACAAGGGTTCACATTAGAAATCTGAACTGTATTAGAAGGGCCAAACCAACAATAATTTTATTCTGTGCAGCCCTCATTTTTTCACAATGCAAAAAGCAATTAACTATTCTATATTTCAGCAATCACTTTTTGCCGGAAAGATAAAGATAATAAATATATGAAATTATGGTGAATGTCAAGTGGAGAAATACTCCAGTAAAAGTATTTTCAAAAAATGTTACAGTTTTCAAAGTAAAAGTAACACAATTGTATAGCATGAACATCATTCCTGATCCTGATTGATGGAACACTCATGCAGGCCCACCAGGAATTTGCAAAAGGCAAGATGTGGCACATGGGCCTCAAGTTGCCCAAGCCAGCCCTTCAAGGCTCCCAGAAACAAAGGTTACAATAATCAATATAAGAACTATTGATTTCATGAATCATCAGCTCTTCAGCATGAATCATCGTTTATCAGCTCACTTGCAGTGTTCATGTTCTTAATAAGTTTGATTATAGGATATGGGGTGTTGCACCCCTGGGTCAGTGGCAGCCCTAGGCTTTGATTTTTAAAATCTTTTAAATCAATAATCAAGCAACTGGTTGTTAGCCTCCACTGGTATTATTATTGGCCACATTCTCAATTTATTATAGATAAATAACCTTTCAATTCAATTTATTTAACAAGAAGCCGAAGGTTATTTGGACCAACAAAAGAAAAAGAACTTAGGAAAACCTAGCACCTTGGTTAAAAGACAAAGAGGAAAATACACAGACAGGAAAAAAGACAAGATAAAGATCATCCCAAATTTCTGGATATGACAAAAGGGTCAGAATAGAATTGAATAAAGAAGAAGCTGTTGTGGTTAAGTGAAACAAGTTTTGTTAGATAGCTGTGGTCAGATCAACTTCAACAAAAAGGGAAAACACTTCATAAATAAAAGGGGATTAACAGTGGATTATGATAATGTTAAGTGCAATATTACACCCTTAAAAACGTAAAGTACAAATATAACACCAGTAAGGTAAAGTACAAAACTGCTGCAGTTAAGTGCTTACTTTGTGTAAGTTACAATGTCTGTTAGAGCTCCACCATCTAAGAATTCCATAACAACCCAAAGCTCATCTCCAACAAGGTATGATTCATACATTTCAACAATATTTGAGTGTTTGTAATTTTTCATAATAACCACCTTTGAAAAACAGAAAAATATTGGTTAATGAAAATCAGAATTAAGGTAAGCAATGTTGAGCTTTAAGGTAATTTAAAGTAAAAAATGAATTTAAGGAAAGCTTCAAATTAGCAATTCTAATTGCCAGATAAAAGCTAAATGAGCTGAAATTACTCCATTAACTCCATTGGATAACTTACTCCATTGAATGAACATAACATTTGCTAATTAATCAATGGTCTGATTATCAAATTCTATAAACATACTTGAATTATAATTATTTAGAATGTATAACCAAATGTATATTTAGAATTAACCAAGTATTATATACAGTGTTCTGCTCTTTATTTGCAAAACCAGAGGCTTAAACTTAATTCAACCACATCTCAAAATTAATTCAGCAACAAAGATAAACTTAAAACACTCAGATTAGCTGACAGGGATCAAAATCTGAAAATAGAGAAATCTATTGTCTAAAAACTCAAACTGAAATGTTTTGTTAAAAACAATTCAATATTGCACTGAGCATTCTTCAAAACAGATCATATTTATAACATTTCTGAATAAGAAATAATATTTTTTCAAACTTCTTGTACGCATATAATCTGCTTATTTTATAATTGATAAGTATCTGTAGATCCCAAAAACCGTGGGTCTTGGTAGTGAAAATTTTCTCTGACAGCCAATTGCATATGAATACAAGTAATTATTTATCATTCTCTTTGTTTAAAAACGAAACAGCAGGTAGACTAGCAGGTATATTAAGCCATTCTTTATCTTAGCAAACCAAAGACCATTTAAACAGTCTGCCATGCTTTCAGCTTCCTTAGAAACAAACTGATTTAAACTTAATTCTCATTAAAAAGTTTTTATCAGCAATTTTCTAAAGTTATGCTCAAGAGTCTTTTGATAAACTTCAAAAAATCACAATTACTAATTCAAATGACAGTAAAGCAAATTTTCAAAGTCATTATTAAATAAAATTATAACAAACATATATAAAATATACATATATATAAAAATAGATACTGGCTATTTGGTGTATAGAACAGGAAGGGTTTAAGTTGTTACTCTGAGTTTCCTCAAAGAGAGGATTTTCTGCCTATACCGATTCAATCATTTTATAAACAAGTTATTTAGGCTATTTGAAAACAAGATTTCAAAATAACATTTCAAAATATACAGTTTCTTTCTAATAAATATAGGATAGGTATTATAAATGTAAAGACGCTTGGTGTATAGAACAGCATAGTTCTAGGTTGCAAACACAAGTTTCACACTTATTGTGATCATGAGGCAATATATACATATATAAATCTTCAATAAATGAAACTTGTATAGGTTAATTTCAGAGTATACCATTTACCATAATAAAACTTTTCTATAGAATTTTCTTGATTTGATAAAAAGAAATCAATACTTGGCAAAAAACTATAAAAACTCTATTCATGCAAATAAAGCCAACACTTTTATCACACAGATAAAATATTTCAAATGAAATAACCTGGAATAAAGTTTACCAGTTTATTTTTATGTTCAAAACCATGTAGCCACAGTATGTCATGGTAATGTTAGAAATCATTGACCACAACTTCCTGTCTATTCTGATTTTGTCTTTTGAGTTTATGGCTTTTTCAAATAGCCTTAATTCGTTTATAGGTTGTTAATATGAAAAAAGTTCTATGAAAAATTTTTTTAGCATAGTTTTAGTTAAACCTTACCTAGCAACAAAATGAAAACTTTTCCAACCTCCTCCATTCCATAAATTTTTAAACGTTATATTCTAGTTTCATTGGTTCAAACTCTAATTCCTCTCTTCAACAAAGTAAAACTTCAGGAACTTTTTGGTATTTGCGTAAGTGACACGTGACCTGTGCCAATATTTATGAAAAACATCAAATATGGTATAAAGAGAAGAGTAATGCCTACTTGAATCTTGTGTCAACAAAAAATATCAAACTCACTTCATTGAATAAAAGCTCTCTTCTTTGTTGTTTGGTCAAATTCATTTTCTTCACGGCTAAGGCCTTTCCTGTCCGTTTGTCTCTAGCAATACACACTGTTCCTGAAGAACCCTCTCCTATTTTTACAAACTGCTCTAAATGTTCGCGTGGGTCATTTTGGGAAACTACCAACTGCAACGACTCTTTGAATTCATCATGCGAAATTGACAAATTTTCCATCGAAGACATGCTACTGGGCTTCAGTCCAGATTCGACTTTTTTCTTTATCAATTGTGAATTGGAGTTCTTATCTCCAGAAGGACGAGTTGATGTTGAGTCTCCGAGCCTACTGGCTGATGTTTGTCCATTTGTTTTGTGAGAGTAAAACTGGTTATACATTTCGTGCCGATTGGCTGCGTGGATATTCTTTGGCAAACTTCTTGAAACGAAATTCGCACGATCCTGGCTAGGCAAAGGTTGCGCCATGCCAGAATCATTGAAACCTCTAGCTTCAGCTTTTTCTCTTGGTGTTCTTGTGTCTCTGAGGGAGTTTGACCGAGCAACATTTACATTTTTTGAGGGGGCTTTAACCGTGGAACTTCGCCCATTTTGTTGCAAAATCTTTTCCATAACTGGTCCGATTTCTGTAACAATACTCGCGTCAATAATAGGCTTAGGCCGTTCAAATTCTCTTCCCAGGAACCTTTTCCATTGTGGGGGCACTCCAACATACGAACCTTCTCTGTGGTCGTATGTCATGTGGAAACGGTGCTCAAAAGCATCGGGAAGGCTAATGTCCTTCTTGCGAATTTTCTTGCGTCGTATGCTATCTCTTTTCTTCGGCATTTCCGCAGCTTAAAGTTCCCGCAACACTTATAACAATCTAAATTGTGGAAATCAATCGATAAAAATCAATCTCTACTGCTAATATTCCTACAGATTTCTGTGAAAGTTGGTTTCCGCCTTTTCGCCTGCCACCGCCGCCATCACAACACTATTTTGACGAACATTGATTTTCCACTGCGCACGCGTTGTCTCCAACTTGGATTAATAAACATTCCACGCTCCTCCGTGCCTACAAATCAGTGCTCCGCCGCCAACTAAAGACTTTAAAGACTAATATTTTATAATTTAATTTACTCAACAGTCAAATTATAATTATGGTATTCAAGGATGTTGGAACTGGAGTTTCCAAGTGGGTGACAGATATGATACGATAACCAACACGAATCCATAAAAGATGCGATAGGTAACTAAATGAGCAAATCAGAAAGAATTTGCCTTTATTCTTCGTTTACTTCATTGAAGATTGCTGACAAGTTACAGCTATTTGCAGCTCAATGGTAGAAAAATGTTCTTAATTCAAAGTTATAGCTAAGCCTATTGATGTACAGTATAAAATTTTCTCTTGTTTTTATTGATAAATCTGTCTTAAGCATTTCCTCGCAGGTATGACACTGTGCCAAAATCTTACTCCCATTCTTGGGCTTTCAGTCCAGTTGTGGTTTAAGAGAGGCAACTAGGGGCAGTTGCCCCTATCTCACTGAGTTGAAGCAAGTCTGGCGCCCCTTTTTGGATATTGCGAGCCCATTTTGAAAAATGAGAACTAGGTGAAAAAGTTTCTGGAATCTATAGATTGATTTACTTCAAGGATTACCTCAAAGTTAAGTTGTTTATTGCGAAAATAAATCACGTTTTGCTGGAAAAGTCACGCTTTGGAAGACAACAAAGGCTATTCATAAAATTATGTTCATTAAGTTCTGTTTTCATTCAAACTATGTTCAATTTCTTGAGCCCTTTTGGCAGAATACTCTAGCTGGGTTGGAGCCACTATAGCGGAGCAGCGAATGTTCAACCGGAAAATCTATTTATTAAGAGACAAATTCTAATTGAGACTAATTATTAAAATTATTAAGAGACCTCCAGTCATGCTCAGACTTATATCATTGTTTTGGCACAATTATTGTGAAAATTTCCTTTGAAAGTGAATACAGAGCCTTCCCTCTGTAGTAAGGGTCTGAAATTGTTGCGTACAGCGTACTCTCGTCAACAATTTCTGTAAATGTTTCAGCGCCTCCACTACCAGCTGCCCCTTCTTCAAATTTTCTCTGAATTCGCCCCTGTTCCATTCTGTTCAAAACTGGACACATACTGTCGAATTTCTCTTTTCTTGCCTTAACTCCGACTGCAAAATTATGATATTTCTGTATTTCGTTAAACGCAAACTTGATGACACTGGGATGCATTGTCCTTTGTCAGAATAATCTAAAGCTGATACTGCAACGCTTGCACTAGCTACATACATACATACATACATACATACATATGGAAGTGCATTCCAGATAACTCTATAAGAGTTTCTCTAGCACTGACCATGGACGGATTTAAGCGACAAGGATTGGAGGTTGGGGGTGTTAGATGCTAATTGGATTTTGATGCCACACCCTTAAAGTCTAATTTTGAAAACGCCTATTTCAAAATACGGTTTTTAACTTAAGGTAAAGAAGATAAGAAGATAAGAAAGGAAAATCTTGGCGTTGATTGATTACTACTGACTACCAACAAATTATTTTTACCAAATGGAAGCAAATTTACCGAAGGACACAGAAATATTAGGGGGAGGGGGTGTCGCTATAAGTTGGACAATGAAGCGCCTTTCAAATCATTTAATTTATATCTGCTTATCCTTTCACTAATTCCTGGCCACTACAGTTGATAGCCCTAAGATCCTCTGGATTTCCTCGAAGTAGTAGCCGCGGAGAATCAACTGACGTAAATTATAATTTTTAGGATCACGTTCAAATTGCTTTTTGTGAACCAGTGCTACTGCAAGGTGCTAGGTCTTGCACAGTTATACATCAGTTGGGTATCATCAGCATGGCAGTGGATTTTAGTTGCAATTGCAAATAATTCCTCATGCAATATGAAAGGAAAGCCATTCAAGAAAATGACGAATAGACTGGGAGCCAGGATAGAAACTTGAGATGCATCAAAAGAAGCATGGCATGGGCTAGAATGTTAGCTTCCTATTTATACAGGCTGGTCCTTGTTTTGGAGATCACTGCTTAAACAAAACACTGAATGCAAAACAAAGGTTCTTTAAGTAGAAAATCCGAGTTAAGTACCCCGAAGTTTTAGGAAAAAGGTATTTCTCTTTTTAAAGAGTATAATCCTGAAGCGAGATGAATTTATTTCTACAGAGAAATGTACTGCAAAATATGTAGCAATTGCCATTGACTAAAAACTGTCTTTAGGATAAGGAAAAGCAGTCAATTGAGCTATGAAAGAGGTGTGTTTTTTATTCATGTATGTATTTTAAGGTATGAGCAATTGTAAGCTGCAGGAATACGTGACACTTCTTTCCACTTCTTTCATGGAATTCCAAGTGTTGAAGCGGATCCTCTCATCTCTTATTTCCGCGCTCGAATCGTGTCTCTTGTACCCAGGGTATGACTGCGGTGGCTTGGCCTGCTGATAATTCCAAAACAGGACTAAAACTTCACCTATTGTTTTTGGCATTCAGTTGGAAAGCTTCAACCTTATTGTTTAAAAGGTTTCCTGTCATCAAAATATATTAGAAAAAAGGACAAATAAAACTCTCTTATTCTATCTTAGTACTATGGTTTATAAACAATTTTGTCATCTTAGGGCTTGGTTTTCTTAAAGACAGCTTTTTGTAAAAATATACATGTATTTTGTACCGCAGTTTTTGGTGATTTTGCAACTTACTTTTGGATTGCTCTGGTTATTCAATCTGACAGAAACTGAGTCCAGGAGAGCTATGTATTAGGCAAACATGATTACTTGAGGTTTAAAGGTATCTCGTTGAAATTAACCAGAAACAGCAACGATCCAAGTACTGATCCTTGGGAGGCACTTGTGAAGGAATTTATTTTGAGGAAAGAACAACCTTACTCTCAAGTTTCTAATCGAAGGGGGGAGGGACTCCATTTTTCAGAATTTTGCATACCCATTTTTATTTATCAACACCCCGTAATTATGTATTTCATGCAAAAATTACTATATAACACCCCCAATTTAAACATAATTTCGGAAAATCTAAGCATTTCAATCTATTATCACCCCCTTTTGTAGAATTTTTTAAAAAATGCCAACCCCCTCCTTTGTTAGACCCCCATACAATGAGCTACTTGAGAGTACATACTGTGTTTCTTCGAAAGAAAGTCCGGGGCATATTTTCAATTTTTTATGCTGTTAGGCTTCCATTCGAGGGGACGTGTGAAGACAGGGGTGTTCTTCAGATTTGAAGCTCAAAACAAAGCTGAATATGCTTATTTAGAATTGTCGGAAATCGTTGAAGGAACTTCTGGAGCCTTATGCTGATCGAAAATTTTCTGGAGCTCCATTTCCAACCTTGTATGTATGTAGTATGTAATTTTATCGTGAAACGCCCGCCCCCTATTTCCAGTGGCCCAGCCAATGGGCTCAGCCAATGGGCTCATCCAATGGGCTCAGCCAATGGGCTCAGCCTCGCTTAATGGCTTCAAATCCATAGAGTCCCATCTCTATGCTTCAAATTCGCTGTGTAGGAGCTTCGAAGAAAGAAATTGTACAAGATTCGCGAGCGTCACCTTGGTTGCCCTTTGTAACCGAAAGAATCTGTATCGGGAAATCTTTGCATTGTTTTTATTGTGAAAACGTGGCATGTCTGTGAAATGCGTAATCATGCGATAAAATTTGGCGTCGTTGTTGCTGATATTTGTGAAGATATTTGTGATTCAATGAAAGTGAGCCAACAAGAAAAGGCCAGTCATTGCTTACTTAGGCCATACATATTGTTATCAAAGACAAGGATGAATTACTAAAAGGTTTAAGGTTTCTAACAACATTAGACTAATAAAAGTTGTTGCAAAAGTGTTGTGGTAGGAAGATACCTTTGTAGGGATCATTGAAGATGTCTTCCACCTGGCAACCGAATCTGGATGCAAAACCTTTTATTCCAAGCTCAGCAGCTTACGTTATTCAGTTGCCATGTTTATCAACACCCATCAAAATCAGAAGGCGAGGTGTTCTAGGACGTTTTTTACAATTAGTTCTCATTAGTGTTCTCGTTGTAACTGTTGTTTTTAACGTCCTATTTATAATTGACAACTCGAAGAGGCTAAGAACGACTCATAGCAACAACCCATCTTACCCATCATCATCTGATGTTGACGACGAAGTCGAAAAAGCAAGTTTATTGCTGGATCAAAAAGATAAAGATGAAGGTTTGTATCGCAATTTTATATAGATCATTAATGCGATACTGAAAACCTTATTCATTTAGAGCTGGATATAGAACTAGCCTAACAGACATATTCATGTTATATCATCTTATGTTATGTTATAAATATGCATGGCCTTTCCACATCAATAATATCAAAGTAAACATAAATGCACGGAGCATGAATTATTTCTTACACAGTCAGCTATTTTTACTTTGCCTCCGTTAGCATTGTATGCTGTCAACATTAGTTGATATCATCTTATTGCTGAACACATTTATGATCTAAAAAACTTGATTAACCATATTTCCAATGATTTGTGCACCTAAAGTCTAAGCCCATTTCAGCATCATACTTAGGAAAGTTATTTTGCTCAGCTTCCAATTATTTTCTATATATAAGGTAATCAACAGTGGTGATTAATTTTTCTTATAAACTTTTATTCAATATCTTTATTACAGAAGAAACTGGAAAGACAATAAAGATAGAGGCAAGGTCTGCCAAAGATTTAGTGTATGTTTCAGTTGATGGAGTTAGGGTCTATGAAGATGCGGTTGAAGGTGGAAATTCTCGTGGGCTCCATATTGTAGTACTGAACCAGCATACTGGGTCTGTGATGGCCACTAGGATATTTGATACATATGCAGAGCTGCTTGATGAAGAAATCATTCTCTTTCTGAAAATTCTTCAGCAAGGACGCATCATTGTTTTCATGTTGAAAGTGAGTGCCTGTTTAGTAGTTTGTTGCCGATTGAATATTTCTAACATTTTGATTTTTATATCAGCCAGTCAAAATGGTTCTCATGCCCCCAATAAACTTAAGCATTGTGGCATCCAAGGCAAAATATGCTTGATTCATAAGTTACAACACTAACACTTGTGTGTGACAAATAAAACCACTAAGATTTTCCTGATTGACAAAGGTGTGCCTCACCGGTCTGTTCTATGCCCAGTACTCTTTACCAATGTTGAATTAATATTGAAACTAAGCAAGACAAAAGATAAAAACTAACATCATTTAACATCACTTATGTATGACAAATAGCAAAAACTAAACTTAAAAATTGTCAGTTCCTTTTGAAAGTGTGCAACTAAACTTTGTAAAACACTAAAGCACAAATTTTCAAATAAACTTTAACCGTCTTTGAAATCTATTCAAAGCTATGAAATCTATCCAAAGCTATAAAACATTTACTAGGGACGTTAAAAATTATTATATTCCAAACAACAAAATTCAAACCTGCTAAGACTAGTTCATTGTTATGATAATCTAGTAGACTAGTAGCAGACTTCTGTTAAATTTTATCACTTTTATTTTACTTTCCAAGCTAGATAAACTGTGCTTTATTTGCATCACACATGATACATAATTACCTTTTATTATTTCCATTACCTGTTTGCTTGTAATCTGTGAATCAATTAGAATTAAAGTGAATACTTTATTTATTGTAATTGTCTTTAAACTTTCTAGGATGAAGGAAGTATGCATTTAAAAAAAGCAGGAAGAAATGCAATTGCAACATTTGGGAGTAAGCTTGTAAATCAAGTAAAGTGGAGAGATTCGTGGGTTTACATTGTAAAGAAACCAAATAAGTGGCTAGCAGAATCAATACAGAAAAACCCAGCTTTTGATAAATGGGCACCCCCGTCGATAGTCCAGGTTTCTGTATTTGTAGCAGAAAAAGAGGAGTCGTGTGATTATGGCAAGGGTGAAACTGCTCAGAGGCGGAAAGAGTTTTGTGACAAGTATGAGGGATACAGGAGTATCTGTACATGTGAGTCAGTGATATTCAAATTAATTATGGCTGTTCTGCATGTTTTGTGGTACAGTTCCTGGCAGCTTATTGTTAATCAGTATTACACCAGAGAGGCTAGTGACAGTCATGTGAGTGCCACATTAAAATGCCCTTCAATATTGGCTGAACTCCATTTAATATGTTAGTGCCTTACTTTGGACTTAAACCTTAAAGCTTCCATTCAACTTTGGTAACAATTGCTATGTCACAATAACACAAATAAATTCACACATTGGTCTTATTTCAATACTGAAAGTGCTTTCCAGTGAATTGAGAACCAAATCGTTTTACGAAATCACTTTTCATTCATGAAATATAATCGTTTTAGCATGGAGGCAAACCTGTATACAGAAAGTATCTGAATTGTCAATGAACACAGAGTGCCATTTGACATTGATGGTCAAATATATCTAACATGAAAAATTAATAACTTATTGGCATTGCTGACCCCATTCATCAGTTTTATCATCTTGAAATTTGCTGAACTGCATGCAATGAAGCAAAAAATGCCTTAAATACACATAAATACAATATGGTTTCCAATTGAGAATCTTTAAAGTTAAGAAGTTGTTTTATCCTCTGAGGTATATACATAATTCTTTTTATTATAAGCTGTAAATTGTTGATTCAGTTATTGTTCAAAGGCGAAAGTGCATCGTGCAGAGCTTATTGAATTTTTTTCGTTGCCAATTTTTAGGTCAAGACCCAGCTCCAATTGACTTAAATGGTGGCCCACTTCCCAATAACCGGGTTGCAGATTTGCCTGTGGCAATCATTGCAGCAAACCGGCCGCAGTATTTGTACCGCATGCTGAGAGGATTGCTAAGTATTCCTGGGGCAAATCCAAAAATGACCACTGTATATATTGATGGATTTTTTGAGGAGCCTGCTGCTGTGAGTCGGTTGTTCAACGTCAAAGCAGTTCATCACACCCCTGTTTGTAGTAAAAACTGCAGGATTGGACAAGTGAGTCATTTTTTATGTGTGTGTGACTAATATCTATTGTGTTTGTGGTTAAAATGTTGTTGGGGATTTGCCTTTTCTTTAAGTATATATGAATGCATATGATATCTCTTACTAGCATGCAATCATGAAACAAGTAAATGAAGAGTGCAATATTGAAGCTCAGACTAGCAGGCAACATGTCACATCTTCGATTAAACCCTTAGTACATAATAACTGGTACTGCACATGTAATCGTACTGTTCTTTCCTTTCTGACAAGCGAATTGTGCTGGACATGCACAGGTAGTTGAAACCCTTATCCGAGATAAAGCTTCGCAATATTGAGCTGGTTTATTCTTTCAGACTTTTTCCAGAGGTCAAATATGCTTGTTCTCTTTTGAGTTTCAATCATTGCTGTATTTTTGAAAAAATGTAAACATTTCCATCCTAGATGTTAAAGTTTTGTCATATTTTTGGAAGCAATTCGTCATTCAGCTTGTGAAAATAAGAACTATTCATTATTCATATTTGCATGTAAATGTACGAACAGATCATCAAGCATGGTAGGCTTGAAATATAAGTTTGTGGATTGGACAGGGCATTTGCAAGTCAGAAATAACTGCCCAAGCCCCGTTAGAGATTATATTAGAAAATATGTTACATTGCTGCTTCCAATGTGATGATGTTTTGAACAGAAATGCGTTTCACCATGCAATCATTAATAAACCAACATTTTTAACTTTGATCTGTGAAGTATTCAGTTTGACAAAACTAAAATCGTAAAAATCTTATGTGATGAAAATCTTTCAATACTATCTTTTCAGCATTACAAGAAATCTCTGTCTACAACTTTTGATTCGTACCCAAGCGCCAAGGCCATATTAATTCTGGAGGAGGACCTTGATGTTTCCAAAGATTTGTTTGATTATTTCAGCCAGATGATGCCCCTTCTGGAATCAGACCCCAGCCTTTATTGTGTCTCGGCATGGAATGATCAGGTAACGCCCACTTTTTCACAGCGCATATCTGCAGTAAAGGTCGTATGATATCACAACGTCAGGTTAGATAAGTGGGTCTTCGATTGTTGAGAATACTCATTTATAAAGTATTACTTTTTCATTCCATTAAATGATCCTTCGATTTCATGCAGACAAAAATGTGATGAATTCCCCCACAACCGCAGCTTCGTTTCTCCACAGGTGCATACAGTGTAGCAACAGAACATGGTTTAATCTTGCTACCTTGATTTACATCCTCAAACCGTTTATTAACCTTCTCTTTTTCAAATTTTTTCTAGAATTCTTCTCTGTCGCATTCACTTAAATTGTCCATCATCATGTATAGAAAGAAATATTCATTGATGTACTTCACAGCGTCAATGTTATAACTAACAGTACAGTTTGCATAATGTTTTCTTAGATCTTCATATTATTGATAAGATCAAATCTTTTTATTACTGTAAAATGCGAAATATTTCAGAAGAAGTTATCATTTATCAGGAAATCGAATTTATCAGGAGTTCTAGAATGCGATTTCTAGAACTAAAGAAAATATGATATTTAGTATGTCACATTTTTATTACCATACATTACCGTATCGTCACATTTATGTATCATTTGTAGGGATACGAACATTCCTGTCACGACCCTGCACTCCTTTACCGTGTTGAAACGATGCCAGGACTAGGCTGGTAAGAATTTTCATGTCCTCTAAAATTATGCTCTACTTTTTTTGCATAAGAGGCGTAATAACGTGGCCATGATTGTGTTCGTATTGATAGAATGTTTTGTGGATTGCTTGTTGTTAGGCAAATCATGGAATATCATCTCTCTCGTTGGAAGGAGTGCAAATTTTATAGAAATATCTTTCTTTCTAGAAATTCTAATATATTTGTTAAGATCTCATTTGTCTCTAGAATTAATTTACCATTTTTGATAACTGCCTTTTTCTATCTTATTTCGTCCTGTTTAACACACCAAAGTCTTATAATCATTAGTGTATATTTCATTAATTACTTTATTGTTATGTGTTCCTGAATTGGAATTGAATTTCAACGTGAATTCTGTACAGGATTCTAAAGCGCAGCCTGTATAAAGATGAGCTGGAACCCAAATGGCCTGGACCGACAAATTTTTGGGACTGGGACATGTGGATGCGGATGGACTCAAACAGGAAAGGTCGCGAATGTATTATACCAGATATATCCAGGACCTACCATTTTGGCATGAAAGGACTGAATATGAATCCGTACTTTCAAGACATTTATTTCTCAAAACATGCTCTGAACCGGGCTACTGGCGTCAAATTTGATATTTCAAAGGTGCAGAAGGACAATTATGAAAAGGAGGTCCACAGCATGATCAAGTATGTATCAGCTTCTTTCCGTTGGCTTTTCAGATTGCATCTTGAGCTTCTTTCTAAGGCAGTCATTACTGACCCTTAACGCCCCTGCGATCTTTGTGCTGTCACTTTGTAACGCCTAGTCCAGATCGTCGGACGTTACGCGACCTACAACCATGAAAAAGTTCACTGAAAACAATAATGTTTGAAGTACCGCCCCCATTCAACGCATTGATTGTTTTGTTTTGAAGTTTTGAAAGCTTTTTTTCATTGGCCTCTGGCAGGCTTTGGCTTTTGACTCTTCATCTCAGTTGACAATAAATTTCTGGTGCTAACATCTTATTACGTTTCTACCGAGCTTCTTAAATCATAAAATTTCAAAATTAGGTGTTTATTTTTGTAAATATGACATAGACATCTCTATAATGTTTCTAAATGTAGGTATATAAAGCGTTAGATTTTTGCTGCTTTTTGTAGGTGTATTTTGAGAAAGGTATCATGCTTTCGCTGTCTAGTGCCATCTTTCAATTTTGTAATAACCGCCTATGCCCATAGTGGTTGCCCTTATCAGCAACCGCCATTAGGGGTATATATAATGAACAACATTTCATTATTTTTAACAGCTGTATCATACATCATTTGAGAATAAGGTCAAGACAGTATTTTTCTTTTATAAATTTTGATGAAAATATTACATCCCTCGTTAGATTAATGATTTTTTTCCATTCCTAAGGAACGCTGAATTGGTTGATCACGGCAAGAATCAATGCACCCACGAAGCTGATTTCATTCCAAACACGAAAGGAAAGATATACGTTGCATACATCCGAATGGAGACATCGACCTCGTGGGATACCTGGCTGGGACTGGCACGATGCTTCAAGATTTGGGACCTCGATGTCAGGGGCTTTCATAAAGGAATGTGGCGAATTTGGTACAAGGAGAATCACGTGGTATTTGTTGGAACACCGTTTTCTCCATATTCGAAATACATGCCGAAAAATATAACTCCTATTTATATACCTAAGAAAAAGAAGAATGAAGACTGAAACAAAATATTTTCAGTAGTTGTACAGTTCACATTGGAATGCTAACTTTCCTATATCTTTTCTTTGGAGAATTTCATTTTTTGTATCTAATACGCAACAGTATCTATTATCAATTTTACAATATCATCTCTTCTTTAGCCAAACTATAATAAAATTTTTGATAGTATTCTGACCAAAAGGTCTATATTCTCTCTAAAAATATACTATTTTTGAAATTTTATGGTTACGAATAGCTATTTATTTCAAGACGATGGTTGGGCCGCGTACTTAAAACTTTAGTTATCGCGTTTTTAGCCAGAACCCAGAAGTTTCTCTTCAAAAGCTTTTGTGTAATTGAAATAACCGAAAAACTACAGCTATTTAAACAGCTTGTTACTTAGCTTCTCTTGAGCTACAATATCATCTACATAGCTGGTTTTAATAACGAAGACGTCAACTTAACATGTTTTTTTTGTTCGTTCGTCAGTCTTGTTCGTTCAACTCCTCTCTTCTGCGAGGCCAGCAAGCCCCAACTGTGTAATAGAGAAACTTGTGAAGGGTTTAGTTATGGTAAGGAACGACTTCTCCACACAGGCAGCTAAATAAAGCTCTGAAAAAGCATTTCGTGAATGCGATCTTTTATTTATTCTTGATGCTAGAGTATTTCTTCATTCACACACACCTGTTTCTATATTGACGGATAGCTTTTGCTTCTTTTTTTAGAGCCACGATTGCGTCGTAGAATAGGTACAATGTTTACTTTTGGACAAGCTTGCTTGCTTGGTGATCGACAGTAAATAAGGTAACAAATTAGAAGGCAAATTTCCATTATTCTGGTAGGCCAATATCTCCAAAGTGGCAAATTTTCCAAATAAAAGTTTCAAAAAATTCTAAAAGCCGTTTACCAAATCAGCTACGCTTTCAGACATGACAGCGTTTGAGTCATAAAATATAGTGGAACAAATTAAAAGATTTTCATGTTTCGTTACAGTAAATTTTGACTGCAGAATTTTGCAACCTTAATAAACCAGCCTGTCTTTCAGACTCTTAAAAAAACGCTCTGCCTATTTCTTTGCAATTTTTCCTCTTATTGTATCGTCATACTCCTTCTGAACAGATTCTCATCCAATGAATGCTTTTCACTTTATCTTTCGTCTAATCAAAGATGTCACTCCTTTTTTCTCGACACTACATACATCTCACAGAGGCTCTTACGCAAGTTGGAAAGTGGGGAGGCCCACACAAACCATTTTGTAGAAATCCCACTCCCCGTCGTTGTCGGAGGCCATCTTGCCCGAGAGCATGGAAAATGCTAAACCTCTTCCTAGATGGGTACAGCGTAGCTAAGGTTCACATTTGGTTCCAAACATCTTCAGTTATCTTTAACTAATGCCACAGTTTTTCTTTTATGCATGATACACTAAATTAACAAAAAATTAAAAAAGGTTGGTAAAATGTGAAACATTTAGTCAAAATTTGAATGCGAATAAAGTGAAAAAAGTTGATATTCACCAAGCAAGAAACTATTTTGAAAGAAAATGGTTTAATGCTACTCTAAGAGCTTTTTAAAAAGTGGTTTCATTTAAAATGAATTTTGTAAATATCGTTTGAACACGCTTCAAGAGCCCTTGGTCTTCATTTGTCATCTGAAAGAAATTTTTGCTCACCGTAGCAATATTTACTGAGTGTTTGTAGCTTTTTCAAGATCTCTAATTCCGTTAGGTTTGCATCGTATTAGTATCCACCCTATTATAACACAAGGAATATTATAGGTTTTATTACAAATGACACATCGTCTTTACAAGTGTTTTTATAATTTTACTAGTTATTAACATACAATATTATAAATACAAAATAAGAAAGTGTGCCCAATTCCAGTCAACTCCCAGTTCTCACATAGCCTTTTCGTTGGGAAATTCGCTGCGGGGGGGGGGCAAACCTTTGTTTAAAATAATGGAAAGTCACTGGAGCTGGGGGGGCCATTGCCCCCTGGTTGATATAATAAAAAAGGCCCTGAGTTCTCAGCAGGATCGTTTCTTTATTTCGTCTAGATTCCATCAGAGAATTCGATCAGTAAAGCTTGGTTTCCACTATGGGTTAACGTGAGATAATTCTGAGCTAAATTGAAAATTAACTCATGGTCTAAATTCAAGTTAACTTGAGATAGTGTGAAATAGCGTGAGATAACGCGAGCTATCTCAAAATTAACCCATTAGACCAGAGGTGAGAGGGGGAGCATTATCACCTGAGCTGGCAATTAACCAGACTAACTTTTTCTGACTCAACTTTTTGTGTAGATTACGAATCCGGATGTTGCTTTGGCGTTTAGGGGGGCGTTTTCTAGATATAGGGGGTCAAAGCCCAAAAACACGCGATTTGACCTAATTTGACTGTTTTCTGCTATCACACTTTAAAAATTGGTAATTTTTTTATTATCTGGTGATCTAGTAATCTTACGAAAAGGAAAAGACAGTGATAATAGTTTCAAATTACGTATGTTTTTGAAATATAAGAAGTTTTGAAAACTTGTTGTTCAACATCGTTCAAAGAAAAGGGATCCGTTGATATAGAAAAAGCTCTTACTAATCCTCTTGCCCTTGCAACAACTGAAGATACAGATGCCAGACAGCCAAGAGTATGCTACTACATACTGCATTAAAATCAATCATAGTACCAAAAAACCCGCTGCCAAAAATTAATCTGGAAAAATAATCGGTGAAATTTCGGTGAGAACTTGAAAAATCTTCGGATTAAAGAATTGAAAAACTTTCTGTAAGTTATTTTTATCTTCAACATAGAATTATCTGGAGCACAGTCATAAAAGTTACAAAAATCGAATACTTTGATGCATACCAAGAGACAGTTAAACTATCAATGTGGGGAAAATTTTAAAATATCACTGGAACATAATTTCAAAAGATAAAGAGATAGCATTAAAAAGACATGAAAAACATTTGAGATCTAATAACCCACACACACATTGGGACACATGGATAACACCCCTCCCCCAAGAGTTCTGAATATGTTCTCAGCAGATTCGACATTTTTGGTGCTTACTCAGCAAACTTGGTGGTGGCGTTAGTTAAAAAAATCAATAATAGTCGATAGTATATTTGATTGTTTTCATTTTCATTTCGAGTTGTTCCTCTTCGCTCCTCGGCGCGTTAATATTTCAACCGTTAATTTGCAAACTGAAACCACTGGGAGCTAAACTCCACATTACAATTTTTCAGCGTTGGTTGCGCGAATGATGAGAATGACTGCCAGAAAATCGATTAAAACAGTCAAATAGCGTTCCACCCGCGGATATTTATTTTAAGAATAAGATTGTATTGTAAAGTAGTAAAAATGCCTTTAATGAGTGAATTTTCCAGCAAACTGGAAGCATCAAAGTTTGAAAATTTCCCCCACCTTTTGCGGCAACCATGGTGCCGTCTCAGGTACTAACTTTCGTGTCATGGTTCCTATTCTGTTTAATGATTAAATGACTTTTTATTACTCAGAAAAGTTTACAGCGTTGTGAATATAGAAAAATCACGGAAAAAGAACTTTCTTAACATATGTCTTTTGTCTTTTTAGGGATATTTTGCTATAAAGGCGAGTTCCCCACAAAAGAATATTAATCACGCTCTAAGTAGCTGTTCTTTCTTGTCTGTTATATTCATGTCCTGTCATAATCTTAATGATTGTGCGTCTTTTTGCAATTGGGATCCCATGCTTTCTCTCCAATTGCATCGCCCCCCTATCGGAAGGTCAAGCCCCTCCGTCAGAGAATTTCTAGCGCCACAATAAGTAGTCTCAACTCAACGATCGAGTAATATACTTTGCAAGAAAATTTTTGTGTGTTAAGATTGAGAATAAAGAGGTAACTCAGGTGGGAAAGTCGAACACAAACCATGGGAAAGCAGGTACCAAAATCTTCTACCTACTTCACCATACCCTACTGATGAATAATGGACAGGAGACAGTTTGCATTGTGCGCTTTGGTGATGTTGATATTCTTGTTATCCTTTTAGCCAACGAGGCTAAAAACTTGCATGTCTTTATGGAGTACGGAAGAGAAAAATACAGGAGACTACTGGATCTAAATGCTTTTGCGCTATCTTAATTGCGGAAGCAAGCGCTCCTTGGCCTGCATGCATTTTCAGGAAATTTCTACATCTCATCCTTCTTGCGAAAGGAAAGCCTGCATTTTGGAAGCGCTTTTTGGAGGCGATGAAGAATTCCAAAAAATGTTCTCAGAGCTTGGCAAGAGAAATTGTTACTCGTGGTAATTTGTTACTAGGCTTATAAAGGTTTGTTTGCACACTGTATGGAGAGAAACGATTGCTGTCAGTGAATGAAGCAAGATATGCTATATTCTGGTGGACCTTTCAAAAGGAAAACAAAGTAACTGGTCGGTTACTGCGGCCCCCATGTAGAAGCAGCCTCGAAAAACACTCAAAGCGTGCAAACTTTGTAGCAAGAGTATAGAGACAAGCTTTTCAAAGCATAATCAACAAAGAAGAACCAGCCAATCACGGCTGGTTAGAAGATCTGTTAATTGATTGGTTCACGGAGCCCTACTATACTATCCTGAGGACATTGCGGAGCTATTGTTTGCAAGCGAAGGAAAATAAAGCGAATCAGAAGGAGAAGGCGAATTTAAACTAAACGCTTTAAGAATACAGTAATAGTGAAATTTCCCTTCCCTGTAATTGCCTGCCCCCCCCCCCCATCAATGCCAGAAAAGGCTAAATTTGACAGAGCATTGATCAAGAAACCAATTTTTAATAAAATTAAACATTTCCTAAAGTGCAATAATTAAATACAGTCAAATTAGGTCACATCGCGTGTTTTTGGGCTTTGACCCCCTATATCTTGAAAACGCCCCCCTAAACGCCAAAGCAACATCCGGATTCGTAATCTACGCAAAAAGTTGAGTCAGAAAAAGTTAGTCTGGTTAATTGCCAGCTCAGGTGATAATGCTCCCCCTCTCACCTCTGGTCTAATGTACCGATTCGGTTTCCACTTGAGATAGAATTAAAAATTGAAATTTCAGAAATCACATTTTATTTGAGTCTTGCAGCTATGGCGGGCGTCTTACAAGAACAACTTATTTTACTTCTGCTTTTGAGAATACTTAGAAGGAAAATATTTTTTGCTAGAAGTGCCGTTCGCGATCTGCGCCAAGGTTTTCGGTACGGAGAGTCTACCAAAAAAGATATGCGTTTGGTGAATACGACCACTTGCAACAGGATCTTAGAAATGAGAAAATGTTTCTCTTATTTCACAATTAATTTTTTTTGTAAAGAAAACTGTTTTCAACATCTAAAGTAATACTCAGTGCAAGTGCGTTGCGTAAGAACCTCAGTGCAAATTATAGCACATTCCCCTCCCACGCATCGGCTTCTTTTGATAAGATGTTACCTCAAGTTAACTCATGAGCTTGAAATCAAAAAATTTTGTTTCCAAGCTCATGAGATAACGTGAGTTTCATGAGATAATTTTTAATGACCGTTTCCACTATGAGATAATTTTTAAACCATGTCAGATCACAAAATTATCTCAAATTAACTCACGTTAATTCATAAACCAAGCTTAAGAGACTACTCTGCGCACTTCCTCACTTTAACGTTCGGGACACGATACTTCTTTTTGCCTGAAATTTTGCGTCAAAACCAAATGGGTACCCTCAGAATCAAATAAGTGGAAGCGTTTCTGTAATCAAAAGTTTTCCGTTTTGTGACTTCAACGTTTCTTCTTCTGATGTGAATTAAAGTTTTGTGCTTCTGGAGGCCTTGAGAGATTAGGATAAGGTATAGCTGCAATGGCGATCAGGGGTGCGGGGCACTGTAATGGCGATCAAGAGGTTTGACTAAAATTTAATTATTGCATAAGATGATGTAATTTGAGTGAAGCAAAGGAGCTTTTTTACTGACAAACTTGATCGTAGTGTAGTATTTGATCACCATTCTCATCTCCAATTTGATCAGTTCTTTGATAAAAGATCTGATGAAGCCACCAGATAAAGGCCTTGTGTAAGTGTAATAGGCAAGAGTAAACATTCGGATTTTGAATGAAATTGATACCCAAATTGTCATACGTCGGTATTGACGACGAGAGATCAGAGAATACGACGAAACGGTGGTGTGAAGATTCTACTTAGGACTGATTGAAACCTGTGGTGTGGTGTCAGCAAACACGATCAATAGATTGGTTAATCAATAAATCAATACAGCCATGCAGTCGACCAGCAATGACAGATGCGAAGTAACGATGACAGCAGGTATCCATTACCTACAAGCACATTGACTTAACGGCCTAAAAGGGCGTGTGTTGAGGCAGCAAGGAGCGGGTCCGTAAGGCAAGATGAGTCCCGAACAAGATGCACTCATGAAGAAGGACGAGTACAGGAGAGTAAGGTAAGCCTTCGCAAATTACAGAAGCGCGCCGCGCCCCTGCTGTGCCGAAAATGAAATGATCAGGGCGCCAAAGATTGTTGGTAGTTTTGCATTCAATTAGCTCGCCATTCATGATTCACTACCATTTCTCAGCTACATAATCAAGTCGGCTTCTCATACCACATGCGGTTGATACATGCCAGAGAAAAGCTTAAAACTTTAGTCGTAAACCCTACTTTGAAATACTCAAGTCAGGGAAATTAGCGAAATTTTAATACCAAGGGATGAGTCGAGCGGAAATAAGTAATTTAGCTCGAGAAACCCAAATTAATTGAAGACCTCTAATCATAAAATGTCAGTTATCGACAGCAAGCGGTCCCCATTTCGGCAGTTCAGTCGAAAATTTTCTCGAATTTTCATCAAAATGTTCACAATAATATATTCAAGATTTAACACGACCATGTTGAGCATTTAAGTAGCATACTTGGAAATTTGACATATCTTTAAAGGTCAAGTGAGCATTTAGAAAGAAAAGCTCCGGTAAAATCTTTAACCACAATTTACATAAACTGAATTACTGTCAAAAAGTCATCTTTAAAATCCAGACGTACTGTATTTCATACACTCGGAGTCGCTTTAAATTTATGAATTTACGTTGACTGACAAATCGGAACATAGATAAGACTACTGCAGTTCAAGACTTTTCTAGATCTAAAGTAAACAAATTTCATATGGATTTCACAAGTTTCAACGAGGTTGAAAACGAGGTTAGTTTGCATTTATACACGTGGGTCCTGGTCATTTTAAACGGGCACAAGACAGGAAAGAATGGAAGAGCTATCTCCCACTAACTCCTTTGCACGACTGCAGATTTTCTGGATTTCCTTTCAATTTACGGTCCGCCAGGGTTGCCGTCCTCAAAAGTTCGGACGGGGCTGTACTGTAGGTAACTTCTCGAAGCCACACCCACGACCACACCCAGTATGCTTCCATTATTGTTAACGATTTTCTATTATGTATATGAAACTATTAACCGACTCAGAAATACTGATAGAAAATCGCTCATTAACACAAAATCTACAGCATGATAAATACTTGCCAACACATAGGTCATCCAACCAGAAATGTGCTCACTTGTTAAGGGGGCTTAGCCCCCCGAGCCCTTCCAGGGCACCTCTGCAGTCCGCATACCTCACAGAGCATTGACTATGAAAAGTTGAAAGGAAGCAAGATTTATTTATTACCATTGGTCAGGTTTTGTGACAGGCATTCGGCTGGTTGGCTCCTGCATCTTGCCCCCCCCCCGCCTTCTAATTGATATTTTGGGCCCTAATTTTCTAATTTTGCGATCTTGAACTCAAAGTTCTTATGAGATATATTGCATAAATTTGGTAAGAATCGAGAAAGAAAGTGCAGATCTTTGCTACTGACTTTCCTCATCATGAAAGCGCTCTAGAAAAATCAACATGCAAGCTTGAAAAGTGTCCCTCGAGCGTGTTGTCAAAAGAGTCGGATAAAAAGCCAAACTCTTGACGAAATTCGATCCTGACTGTTTTTCTAAATCTATTCTTAAATTCCTCAATTTTGAGCCTTAATACTGTTTTAAAATTCACTTGTGCCAGAATGGTGATAATATTCCATATTTCAATCGACCGAATCCTCCACAAGCTCCTTTAAAGCAGTTTTATATTCTTGCTTACCCCCTTTTTTTTATTTTACGTTTAGCTAGACTCTAAATTTTGCTCGATTATTGAATCAGAGCTTTAACTTTACTTATTTCATGTTATTTTTTCGTGCTTTCTATATACATAATCTTTCGGCGTGTTACATCAGTTTGAAGACAAATATGTTTGCAAAGAAGGAAAATCAACGGTGGTTTGATCTCAAGGCGTATCACGATTATTCATGATTTTTAAAAAGAACCAAGGAATGGTTTTGCCACTTTTCAGTACATCTTGGCTTTATTCGACTTGTCAATCGAAAACTTCCAGGAAACATTCAAATTTATCGCAATCCGTCAAACACAATTTCTAGTTCTAGCAAAATGTTTTGTCATGCTAATGTTAGTCCTTTCGCCGTTAGGAAGGCATTTTCCAAATCTGAGAACTTAACCCCGATCGGCCTTTTGCCCTGCTGAGAATTCTAGAACATTCGTTACCTAACATTAGATATCAAAACTAATATGAAATTGTTGGGATAGTCCCTAATGTCATAAGTTGTTCCTACATCTCATTTGGATAAAGCTTCTTTAAGGGATATTCAGAAAGCCGAACCTCCTAAGACAGTTTCCTTATCCCTGTAACCCAACCGCCTTGACGAGGGCTCAATAACTAGCAACCCGCGCTGATTTGAACAAAATACTGGTTAATTCGATCAATGGCGATCAAGCGGCCACAATTATTTACCTGCACGCGGACAGGCACATGACAAGAAGTATGAAAGAACTATGTGGTCCTCAAAATAACCAGAGCCCAATCATTGCCAGAGCCTGTCTTATTTGCGTAGGAGGTTCTTCGTGTACACCAAATGACACCAAACCTCAATTTCCTTTTACCAAATTTGGAAGAAATTTTTCAATGTGTCTGATCTGATGGTATTAATTACGTCATTCTATTTTAAGATGCCCAGTCCCTTTTTGCATTCAGTTACGCAAAATTATGCAATGTACATCAAACAATAAAATATCTTGTAACGGTCCAAAACACATGCTCAAAAGGACAAATTGGATGTACAGCAATCCATATATTCTTTAATTTCATCTTATTAAGGTTACTACAAAGAGACCCATTTATTGATAGGCAGGGCTGTCTCGACTTGCTTCAAACACTGCACAGGCATAAACTTGTATCCCACTAAAATTAGGCAGGAAAAAGGTTGTTTATAGTGTGGCCTGCCAGTGAAAGGCCCATAAATTTGTATCGGATTTTGAAAGGAAAAGATGCCTCCTATCGCGGAGAAGCAATCCTCGACTTTGGGGCAATCAAATGGTGACGTATCTGGGCAAAATTTGGATACTAATGGTGCTGCAGAAAACCTGGAAGTGAAAATTATCAATGGGAGTAAAGAGACGCATGCAGCCAATGAAAGGTAAATCTGAAGTCTAAAACAACGTAGGGAAGTCTAAAACCTGCTCGTTCCCATGATCGATAATTAAATCATTGCCAAGTAGGCCACTCAAATGTCAGTCAGTCGACTTCTCTTGTGATTCACCTATCAGATAGGAAACATGAATATTTCTTGGTTCAGTTTTGTTGAAAGCTATATGTTGCACAAGTGCTTATCAATCTTTTACAACGTTTTTCAGATCCCGTTTTTTCTAAAAAAGCCAAGCTGAGGACGTCAGAAATTATTTTCGTGTTATATAATTTTCTTTGTGTTTATATACACGAGATTGTGTGGATGTTAGCACGTTGTTAACTAAACTGTGCACTTTTTCGCTTGAGGTGCTTTTGCTTCCAGTAGGCAATGCCAACTCAACGAGACGTGACGGAGCAAGAGGGGACGTGATTGAGTCCTTTTTCTTTCCATTTTACAAAAATTCAGGGTCGGCAGGTGATTTTTGAAGGCGAATTATTTGCACAATCGCAACTGTTTTTTTCATTTTAATCCAAATATAGACACGCTACTAACAAAGAAAGCAAAGTTCACCATTGTTCTTAGATAGGGGGCTTTCAAATGCAGTGTTTCTTTGTGAAGATCCTTACTTGTGTCACGCGATTTATGGGGATGGAATTATCTATGAAGGTTAATCAAATTTTGGCAAAACACATTTGAACTGTTGTTTGGTATATTGTGGTTTAAGTTTCTTGCAAATCAGGATACTTCCCAGAATGTAAGATTCATGATAAAGATAGAATGTGCAAGTTTATCATATTTTACCTCAGAATGTATTTCACCTCAGAATGCAAGTTCTTAAGAGGTGAATATGAATCAAAAATTATAATGACTGTAGATTAATAAATTTAAGATGACCCCTATAGTGTGAATGGCAAACCTCCCATTCATTGCCATTGGAAATCTGGATAGCTATCTCCTGTCAAAATTATATGGAAATTATTTATCCAGAGTGCGTGCATGTGAACTTTATACCTAGCCACATCACTGTATTCCAGAAGTCTATGTTATTATGCTGAAAATAAACATGTGTATTCTACCATATTCACAAGGAGCATTACTCTAGGTCAGATATCCTTAGGCACACTGGAGTATTATATATCAGAAATTTCTTTTAAGCTTCTGATAAGTTTTGATGTTGTTAAACCAACTGCCTATTATAAACAGCAATTTGAACAAACAGCAGTTATTAAGAATGAAACTTGATGGGGAAATATATAGCAATGTGTTATGATTATAAATATTTGTCAAATTCTCTTCCAGTGTTGCATCAAATTCCAGCAAAAATAATGATGCTAATGAGAGCTCATCTAAGGATGACAAGACGAAGGAACCAGAGAAGCTTGTTACAACCAAGGAAGTGGTAAGACATTTTTGTTCTACTTCTATTCATTGTAGACCTTTACTAGTAGATACATTGATGCTGATATGTTTCAAATTTTTAGTAACTTTCAACTGAAACTAAATTTGTATTTTATAATCCTAGACACTAGAATAACTTCAATTTTGAACTTTAATTTTATTTCAGTTCCAGTTTGCTGATAAATGGGACATCATTTGTATGATATTAGGAACAATATTTGCCATGGGAAATGGTGTTGCCCAGCCATGCTCATTTCTTGTTTTTGGTGAGCTGATTGGCAAGTTCATTTCATTTGCAACTGAAGCTGCAGAAATAGCAGCAAAAGCGGCAAATGCTACAAAGACTGGAAATGCCACAAGTAGCCCACTGCCAATTGCCATGATTGATATTGATTCAGAGATGGAAACATTTGCAGCTTATTACACATACATTGGAATTGGAACAATTGTTTGTGGATATGTGCAAACTGCTTTTTGGTCTGTAGCAGCTGTAAGGCAGGCTCATCGTATTCGTACCAATTGCTTCAAGTCAATAATGGGGCAAGAAATTGGATGGTTTGATACCACAGACAGTGGTGAATTGAGCACTAGACTAACTGAGTGAGTTTCCATAATATACCCAGCAATGCAGGGACTGGCCTAGTCATTTATTTTTTTAACAGTTGAGATATGAATTATTCTTATTTTTTAGGCATGTTATGTTAAAACCTTACTTGAAATATCAACATTTGCAAGATAAAGGTTGATTTTGCTTTTGCCCCAGCACTTTTTTGTGCTACTTTTAATGATGATATTGTTTATAGAAACTATTGTCCATATAGATAAAAGGTATCAACATAACAAAATCAACCAAAAGATGTCCACGCTATCTGAATGTACACCATTATTATTTTGATATTATGACACTTTAATAAAATATTGAAGGATTAAAGAAAATTGCCAATGTCAGGGGAGGATGATTTTCCTGTCATTTTCAACACTGGCAGTGATTCACAGCTAATAATGGCTTGCAAGGAAATCAAAGAACAGGGCATGGGCTATTGGTTGCTGCAAATTGCCAGGGCTGTAGTTAGTTCAATGATTTACAAAGATAACAAAGTTTACATTGACAAGTAAATATGTAAAGCATTTTGTAAACGTATAAAACATTTTGTAAGGTTTTCTTACTTTTGGTTAACCTTCTTCTTGTAGCTAATCTTAGCATTATAAAAATTCCAGATTTTTCTCATTTTGCTTTTCTGAAATACATATGTGATATTTTTTATCATTTTTCAATAGTGATGTAACAAAAATTCAGAATGGGATAGGTGACAAGGTTGCCATGGTTGTCCAGTCAATTTCCATGTTTTTAGCTGGCTTTCTCATTGGCTTCATTTACAGCTGGAAACTGACTTTGGTTATTCTGTCAGTTACTCCAGCTTTGATGATCACCGGAGGCATTACTGGAAAGGTGAGTTGTAAAGCCTAACAAAGGAGCCAAACCAAACAAAACCAAACCAAATAAAAATAAACAAAACAAAACCTAACAAAAGCAAACCAAATCAAACATAAACAAACCAAATCAAACCAAATCAAAGCAAATCAATCAAAACCAAACATAACTAAGACTAAACTAAAACTAAAACTGAAACTGAACCAGACCAGACCAGACCAGACCAGACCAGACCAGACCAGACCAGACCAGACCAGACCAGACCAGACCAGACCAGACCAGACCAAACCAAACAACGGTGAAAAATTTCAACCAAATCAAAGAACATTAATCTATTTGCATATTTGGGATACATGATAACAAACAAAAATAAATTAAAAAAATCTTATGAAGAGCCTTAATGTCCAGATGCGTCTAAGCTCCTGAAACACTCACTTAACTAGCCAATAAGAAAACAGACAATGTAATTCTAACAACAACAAAGATAACAGTTAAATAATCCATATCATGACATAAGCATTCCCTGTTTATTAACAACTGGTTTAGCTGTACTTTCATTTTTTAAATCATTTTGAGGTCCTTTTTTCTATATATGTTTGCAGGCTTTAGTAGAGCAAATACATCATGACACTGAAAATTTTTTAGTCTCATAATAATATTTTTGCTTTTGCCCCTTATTCTCCTTATAGGTGCTCCTTATTCTTTCTATATGAGAGCCATCAAACAACAACACTTACATAAAAGATAAAATAGACTTGTTGTGCACAATATTTTCACTCAAATTCCCTAAAATGCTAACAACATATCTCTATGTCAAGTGCTGTTTATGTTCACCAACTATTTCTAGCACTGGAACCCCAATATCCTGTGTGTGCCTCAGCCCCACAGTATGGTGGTATCACTTCAACTGGTTGATTAAATTATGGTATTACCACTGTCATTATCAAAAATATTTTCATAAATACCACTTTCAGTATGCTTGAACTTGTTGTCAGCTTCAAATTGACATCCGCTTACCTTTTAAGTTTCCATCTTTTAAGTTTCCATCTACAAGCAGAAGTTAGCAAACCCAATTGTCAGAAAAGACCTTCAAATGTCATTATTTTGGAAGCCTGTCAAACAGTCCAACCAAAGTTTCCTCTCACTTGATTTATCTTCCTTCTTTTTTAAATTTCAAAAGCACGCATAATGCCTAAATTTCTTGTTCATTTTCTTGACTTGGAATCACAATTTTCTTCCCATATTCTTCAAATATTGCTGTAATTAAAATCTGTATTTGAATGGAATAATTTCCTTATTTTTTATCTTTCGTCTTGCTCAGACCTTTAAATGCTCTCTCTTAGTATCAAGCAAAGTTTGCGCTTCGAAGATGAGGATCATAACATAAAACGAGGGTCTTCAAAAATATATAATTAAGTAAATAAAAAAGGGTCATTGCGAGGGTCATATTTTGTCAATACATGCGGTGTTAAACTGTATAGCGATGGAGTCTAATTCTTACTCATTTTAACATAAGTGGCATTGGTTCCTTCAGAGAGTCAACTTCATGATTATCTTCATAGGTCATCGGGAATTTAACAAGTCAGGAACAAACTGCCTATGCAAAAGCAGGTGGCATTGCAGAAGAAGTGCTGGGCTCAATTAGGACGGTTGTTGCCTTTGGAGGAGAGAAGAAAGAATATGAACGGTAAATTGTTTTCCCACAAAATTATGCTGTTCAATGCAGCCAAGATGATCTTGATTGCAAAGTTGATCAAAAGTATGGCCTAACGCTAAATTTGTGCCTCGCGATTTTACCAGGTAATTTGAATTTAAAGCATTGAAAAAATTATATGTAAAAAAAAGGCCACAGCTTACTTGAAAAACGCGTGAATTTAAATTGAGAAACAGGCAATGCTAAGGGTATCCTAATGGTAATTGCTTTTTTTTTCTTGTCTAACAAAGTTGATTTGTTTCACAGGTATTCGTCAAGTTTATATGATTCTCAGAAGGCAGGCATCAAGAAAGGAATGTCAACAGGGATCGCGTTTGGCCTTTTTCATGTTGTCATCTTCAGCTGCTATGCTTTGGCGTTCTGGTTAGTCTTCAGCTTTCAACGGAGCAATTTCAACAACACTATTTTCATCCAATGCGCCTTAATATGAAAAATATGTCAACAGAAATTGTTCCTTTTTTTAATCGATATGTGGTACAGGCCTTTAAAATTGATTATAAGAACAAAGGCATTTTTATTGTTTCCAGTCCCCCTTATATTTATCGCATTGTAAAAAATATGGCTGAGCGCTGGAATCGTGTTTAGGCTATTGTTCAAGCTATTGTTCTCGTCAACCAATCCACAACGAGACAGACTGCCTTTAAACCTTGATACAAATTTACAGATTTGTTGTCTTCTATTGTCACTATTACTCAGCTTTTGTTAACAATTTTCACATTTAATTGAATGCCCCTGTTCTCGCTGCCTTTTGTCATTCAATTCTTTCATATCAAATCAATAACAAATCCAAGGGGTGTATGCACAGCCTCACTGAAAAAGAATTAGACCAAATAATAGGGAGCACCAAACGCTCTTTTAACCTCCAAATCAAAGAAAGAATTTTGCGAAATGTGGGAAGTATACAACATTTTAAATGTTTAGACATAAGGTTTAAAGCCATTTTGTTCTTCTTTCAAATACACATGAAATATATCCTGCAACGTTGAAAAATATTGAAGCATATCGTGAGTCAAGCTTTCAAAATTTCTTTCTAAAATTTAAAATCTCTAGGTATGGTTCACAACTAATCGCCGACAATGAATTGAACGGAGGAGACGTTCTTGTCGTAAGTATCTCAGCATTTTAATCTCTATCATTTTTTAAAGCTAGTGTCCAAAAAATCTTCCCATGATCTTTAGATAATTTCCATTAGTACAACACTGTGAGAAGAATGTGTGAAACCAAGAAAGATTTCATTAACATTTTTGTAACCCTAAAGAAAGACAGTACCTTTGGTATTGATTATTTTAGTAATATGCATTTCGATGTATGAACCAATTAATACACAACATGATAGTTACTATGGTTGAGTCTAGTGAAATCAAAAGGGCTTCATCCAGAAGAGACCATGTGTATGAGCCACTTGAGAGCCATCCCATTAGATCACTATTGCAGTTCAGTATTTTCTTTTATGTTAAATGTGATTTGCGTTATAAAGTGCATCTAACAAGAATATGAAGGATTTTTGTATAACAAGATGATTCTTTGCACAACAGGTTTTCTTCTGTGTCATGGTTGGCGGTGCTCAGATAGGACAGGCGGGTCCCAACATGGAGGCTATAGCAAAAGCGCGTGGAGCTGCCTATTACGTTTATTACGTCATAAACAAGGTGCATGAACGAAGTCGATTTAATTATTTTTGTTAGTCATTGTTTTATTTGTCAGATTAAGGAATCCTTGCATTGGCTTTTCAGTCAATATAAATTAAGCCTCCCATTGTTGAAATGTTAAATTGCAATGGTGTGATGAGTATCTTGATTATAATATTGCAGTGGTATGATGAAATCTTTTAATCCCTTTTACAGCTGTGTCAATTCAATTTAAGCATTGTCGATCCGGAGTTGGTTATTGTGTTATGAAATACAGTCGTTCGGAAACTATAGCAAAAATTAGGGAATTAGTTACATTTTCCAAAATTCTTTCATTACTTGATCCTTTGAAGTTATTTTCAAAATGGTTACTAAAAGAAGGAAACAGCACAGCCTAACTTCACCAGTCATTCTGGGATTCGATTTCCTTTATGGGTTGGTTATACTTCTTTTAACTGGTACTCCCAAACCTATCTGAGTTACTTTCCCGAGGTCTTGCATGATGTGTTTTAAAATTTAATTGGCAGATGTAATTGGAAAAACTCGAATTGATAGAAACGTGCTGATTTATATGCTTGATAATGCTGAAGTCACAACATGATTCATGTGAAAAATGTTGGCGTCTTTGTATGGTAATGGGTATTTCTTGCTTTTTGTGATTAGAAATCGGAAATTGACCCATTTTCTGAGGAAGGACAAAGACCAGATCGAATGCTTGGGAACGTACAGTTCAGCAAGATTCATTTTAATTACCCTTCAAGGCCAGAAGTCAAGGTACTCTTTGATGTTTATTCTAATAAACTGCAGTCAGAAGTAAATGCATTTCGAATTTTCATCTATAATTAGCTGTGTGTTATTTTATTGAAAATAAATTCGTTGTCAATAATTTTGACAGTTCCTATTTATCGCTGTCAGTCATTTTGGCAGTGCAAGTAATTCGCTGTCAATCATTTTGGCAGTGCAAGTAATTCGCTGTCAGTCATTTTGGCAGTGCAAGTAATTCGCTGTCAGTCATTTTGGCAGTGCAAGTAATTCGCTGTCAGTCGTTTTGGCAGTGCAAGTAATTCGCTGTCAGTCGTTTTGGCAGTGCAAGTAATTCGCTGTCAGTCATTTTGGCAGTGCAAGTAATTCGCTGTCAGTCATTTTTTCCATTCTTTTCCTTGCAGATCCTCAAAGGGTTTAGTCTTGATATCAAAAGTGGCATGACTGTTGCTTTGGTTGGTGAATCTGGTTGTGGAAAAAGTACTGTTGTAAAACTTGTTCAGAGATTTTACGATGCAGTTAACGGTGGAGTAAGTGTAAAACAACAATGCTATAAATTTTGAATGTTTAATCAATTTTTAATACCTTTAATAACATCTTTAATATCGTCTTAAACGCTGCTTTTATAGCGACTCTGCAACTGAAGCCAGGAACATGTAGGTAGATAAATTTTTCTGATGTGAAAGCTCGTAGCTTGTAGTTAAGGATGGTGTTAATGACAATGCGAATAACCAAAAGGATAAAGCTGAGTATCACAAATTCAATCGTTGCCATGAAAGCTTTACATGTTTAATATAAATATTATGTGTCGTATTATTTTTGGGTGTTTCGTCGTATAATTGCGGTTTAATTATTTTCTGAGACCTAAATAAAGTTAGAATTTCGATATGGTTGCCGTGATTATCTTTGAAAGATAATTGCCTGAGATGTAGGTTTAGCCGAAGAGAAGGCTGAGTCGTGAAATCAGCTTTGCTTGTCCAGTTAATGTGTAAAATTGCCTTTCTTTATTTGCAGGTCATGATAGATGGCATTGGTATTGAGCAACTGAACGTCAGTTGGCTGAGGAGGCACATTGGTGTTGTGAGTCAAGAACCAGTTTTGTTTGAAGGATCAATTGCAGAAAACATTCGCATGGGTAAAGATGATGCCAGCGACCAGGAAATTGAGCAAGCTGCACAAAACGCCAACGCACACACATTTATTTCCGAATTGCCCAAGGTAGGATAAAGGTTCAAAGTAGTAGTTTCTCAATAGGAATATCTCTCAACAAGGTCTTGATTTTTGCTTGTTAAAAGATCATTTCTTTTGTTTGCCATGTGCCTTATTTCAAATCTTTTTCTTTTTTCAAGGGTTATGACACCTTCGTTGGCGAAGGAGGTGCCCAGCTCAGTGGAGGTCAAAAGCAGAGGATCGCAATCGCGCGTGCCCTCATTAGGGATCCGAAGATTTTGCTGCTTGATGAAGCAACGTCTGCCCTTGATACCGAAAGTGAGAGTATCGTCCAAGCTGCATTAGATAAGGTACTGCCTAGGCTACACGTATACTTTAGGGATTTCCTCAACAACCTTTCCTGTTGCTCTCTGCGTTGACATTTTCTATTCACTGTTTAATTGATTTTTAAGAACTTGCCCCCAACTTGCTGTGATTTTAGACCATTTTTATTAGCACTCTCCACCTTCTTTGCACCGGCAATCAAGAACCTTTCCCACCGTTAAGTCTGAAAACATTTATTGATGGTTTATACCAATCTTTCCACTGTGCATCTTACTCTTAAAGCGTTTATTTTTATTATTCACAAAAGCAAGAGTCGCCCTAAAAACAGGATAGAGGAAGTAAAGCGTTGCAGGATATGCAGAATTTTCATTGCACATAACATATAAGATTTTTAAACCTGTCTCTTAGTTTTGTTTTGCTGTCTGAAGTTAAAAGTAAATCAACTAGAAATGTTTCGTATTTAGGCATTTGAACCATTCATGTTTAATCATTTGTTTGAGTCTGGATCAGTTTGATTATTTAAATTTCAGGCCAGCCAAGGAAGAACAACGATAATAATTGCCCACCGGTTATCAACGGTTCGAAATGCTGATCTGATCGTGGCAGTCCAGGATGGTGCTGTTGCAGAGCAAGGGACTCACGATGAATTGATTGAAAAGAAAGGGGTCTATTACCAACTGGTTATGCTGCAGACATTAGCAGAAGAACTGGACGATGAAGAGAAGGACAATCTCTCTTTGCTAAGTGAAGAGGACCGAGGTAACCTAATTGCAATGAATGGCAACCCTACTTTTTTATCTATATGTTTTTGCAAGGTCTTTAGAGCGATGTGAGCACCATGTTGGGCAGATCATAATGGTTGCCCATTCTAACCTTAGAATAGCTGTATTTATCTGTGAATCATGATTTAATCCTTCTACAAATCACCTCGTTAGCTAACCAGCTAAAGAGAAACTATGACAAGCTTTTAAGTTTTTGTGCAAATATAAGGTAGTTGATCTAAAAGTAATAACAATGTGAGGAATAGTTTATTTATTATCAACGAGTTTAATGCTCTTTATCTTTTGCCAGCTGCAAAGAAGGGCATTAATTCTATTATTTGATTATGTTGTTTGTTGACTTTCTTAGATTAGAGTGGATTTTTGAGCGTTATAATTGTCTGGCATTGGATAATATACTTGTTCTGTATTTATAAGTTTTGTTCATTGCAAATACAAACTCGATCTTTGCACAATCCCTTTGAGTATCAAAACAGAGGTTTATGTTAGAAGAGGAACAGGAGCTAAAGTATTATTTTATTTGCTTATCTTTAGAACAACAAATAGCATTGAAAGTTATGAGGCAAGTCTCAAATCTATCGCAAGGAAGTGAAGAGGATATAAAAGAGGTCAAGGCTTTGGAAAGAGTTTTAAGCAGAAAATTATCTCATAAAGGTGCAAAGCCTGCTGCCAAAAGTCAGAAAGAAAAGGTAGATACATTCCCAGTCTATAATTGGTATTACACTGAGTGAGCTCACCGTCTAGTATTGCTTTATTCCCACTCAAAGATGTTGATTTACTCCCGCTGAAGACAGACTACACCGAACCCTGATCAACTGTATGTAGAGTTACTGCAATTGTGCATGTGTGAACCTCCAGCGTTTGGCGTCGTGTTCGAAAATATAGGGAGACTGTTGACGCAAGATTGGCATCTGACGACCTTAGAGTAGCATGATAAAATAAGAGAACTACTAAAGTAGTAAGAACTACTAAAGTAGTCTAGCTTAATTCCCCTTTCGTAGTCCGTTTCTCAGTGGAGCAGGCTCCGTTGTCCAATTATGATTGCGTATGGTTGAACAGATTAGGCCTCTACAAAGAGAGTGACCCTTTGCTGTTTTATTTCTATCGTGTTTAAGTATAGTTTCTAGCTGCTTTCCCTTGGTCAACTCGAATCATCTTTCGTCTGTTAGTGTACCATTTTCCAAAGGCAAAATGGCAAGATCGAGAAGAAAGGTGAAGATAATGTGTTCTTTGCATCCTGTAATTTAATAGCACGCTATTTTTATCATTGACTAGCTCATCCTAGCACTGCATAATCTATTTTTTTCTAACGGCTTTTTTATGGAAAGAGCCCTTTCTAACGGCTAAGTTATGTGGTAATGAAACCAGCGTTTTTTTCAGGAAAAGAAGGACGAGGAGGTGCCAGAGGAAGAAGTTGAAATGCCATCTGTTAAGAGACTCATGCTGCTTAACTCAACTGAATGGCCATATCTTGCAATCGGCAGCTTTTTTGCAGCCATTGTTGGAGCTTTCCCCGTCGCTTTTGCCATAATTCTTAGTGAAATTCTTAAGGTAACAATACCTCTTTAGTATTTCTGTTTTATTTATCATTGTTCGCTTTTTTGATCCAATACTGTTATAAATTTGATTGCTATTTCTTGCCCAAGATCGAATAACAAGAAGGATTGTATTTTGGTTATGTTTGGAAGATTAGGTACCATACCTCCACGCGTGTACGGATATATATGCTGTTCTATTTGCATTGTCAAATTTCTGGCCTATTTTATTGAGCATGTCACCCCGCATAGCTCTGCTGTTTTGCTTTGCTTCAGATTTCAGACTTGTAATGTTGCACTATGCTTAAGTTGTGCACAGACATGCAATATTGTTGTTTGACTATAGCGTTAAAGTTGTTTGACTTCACTGAATAAAACCACGGCCAAACGCTTGATGGCAATTTGCAAGACCAGCTTTGAAAGTGTGTGTTACGGTTTTTCTAGACCAGGACTGTAAGATAAATAGGTAGTCAAGGTACAGTTTTATGTTAACTAGCGTGATTTTCTTGTTGAGAAAATGTTTTACTTCAATTAACAACTTTGCAATTTTGTTTCAGGTCTTTGCAGATATTGATAAAGCAAAGTTAAAAAGCGATGCAGAATTTTGGGCACTGATGTTTTTGGCGCTGGGAATAGCTGATGGGGTGTCCCTCTTTACATCGGTAAATATACCCTCACTACTGACTGTATATATTTTTATCTAGGGAGGTTTTTTAGTTAAAATAAATGCAAAATCCTAAGCTATATCGTTATAAAACCGAGAAAGTTTGGAATGTTTGAATTTTGCAAAAGCTTCACATTCACATGGTTGCTAATCATTTTCATGGCCACATGGTTGCTTCTCAGTTTAGAGGTTGCTTTCTTCCACATTAGTTCTTTTATGAAACGTGATATTTAATTGTTTCCGTTAAAATTCATCCATACGGGAGTTGACTTTGAATTCAAAGGGTAAAATGCAATTCCTTTGTATGTCCCTGCTCATCTTTGTTGTTAATCGATTTCATCACACTGCTTTCTGAGAAATCATTCCACTCGATGCAGCGGCTTAAACTTCCGCTTTTAATGACAAATTTTCATTTGCTTTTAGTCATACTGTTTCTCAAAAGCTGGCGAAATTTTAACGTTGCGGTTGCGTCAACTGACATTCAAAGCACTTCTCCGTCAGGTTGGTTTCTTTACTTCCCAGTTATCGAGACCTTCTTATCTTAACAGCTCCACTAGTTCCTATTTGGAGGAACCATATTGTGTAAAGCATTTGATCAACGCTTGCAGGGTCTCTGACGAGGATCAAGGCACCCCATGTCTAATAAATTATTTTACAAAAGTAAATGATGTTGGTCATATAAGACAATTTGATTTATAGGTAAGATCGACTTACTGATGCCTTAAATTATAACTGACAAAACACGATATGTATTACCCTGGTTATTTTGCCAGTGTTTTCCAGGGTCTATTTCAGGTGATCTTATTTGTGTCATCCCATCCCTATGTCTATTCCTGAACAAATTTACCGTTTTTGAACGAGTATAAGTTTCTTAATGAAATTAAACCTGGCCATTGGCCCAAATGACCCCGCTTCAGCATTTTCTTTAAACGCAATACCATTGCTCCAATTGCTTATTGTCCGTTTCAATTTCTTTTCCAGGAAATTGGCTACTTCGATGATCCAGCGCACTCGACTGGCGCCCTCACAGCCCGCCTGGCAACTGATGCCACAGGAGTTCAAGGGGTACATGTTCTAATACCTATTTTTAAATTTCACTTTTACTGTCGTCAGTTTATTAGTCGTCACTGATTGGTCAAAACAAGTAACCAATCAAATGCACTATTCTTCTTTCAATTCTACTTTCAATCCGCATGTGGTTATGATTTTTCGCCTACCTTTTTGGTGATTATACGCTGATATTATTCTTCAGTATGACATTTCCTGCTTTTCTCTGCTATTTCTAGTTCATTTGTAAAATTGTTATGAATCTGTTTATCTTACTCTTTGATTTGACTCGATGTCTTTTGCTTCGATAGGCTACAAGTCTTCGTTTGTCAACAATGGTTCAAGTTGGTGTTATGGGCCTAACCGCAATAGTTATCGCATTTGCCTATGAATGGAAATTGACATTGCTCATCTTCGCATTCGTTCCGTTTTTGATGATAGCTGGCGGTATGCATACGAAAATGATGACTAGTTTTGCCGAAGAAGAAAATAAAAAGATTATAGAAGCTGGCGCTGTGAGTTTGTCGTCTTTTCTCTAATCGAGCATCATCTTAAAATAATATGCAATAGAGTTCTTAAGTGATATGGTCACAATAATCTTATTTTAAAAAACCTTGAATTTTGTTCCAAAAACCTGAAAGTGCACCGTGAAATGCCACTGAATGTGCAAAACCACTTGAAGGTATTCCGAATTGACAAAGATATGACCAGATGACGAGCAGAACCAAAATAACAGTGATCCATTAGCAACTTGAAAATCTTTTATTGGCTATATCTCACCCGGTTTTGACTCATTGGCCTGATTTTGCATATTTGGAAGTATTTCATGGAGTTCTTTTATGTTATATGTCAAAATCTAAAAACTCTATGGGTCTTTTTTAATTCGAGTGACACTGAATTTCAGAATATGTTTCCCATTCGACAATTACATAGGCTCATAGCCAGTTATTGGCCATTTCAAAGAACTCTTTCTTAATATGGTATCCAATCGATCCGAAAAACGTACGCCTTTCTGCTGAAATTATTTTCAACAAGTTATTCGATGGAATTTGATTTTGTTTCAGGCTGCAACGGAATCAATTATCAACATTCGTACTGTAGTTTCCCTTGGAAAAGAACAGCTTTTCTGGGAGAAGTATATGTCCTTATTGCAAGGCCCGTACGAGTAAGTAGCTGTTTTACCTGCACCTTCTGTTTGCAAATGTTATTGTTTCTGAATCGAACACGTGGGATTTGTCTGGATGGAAAATTTGAGGCCTTTATCCCTCTCCACATAGTTCAACGGCTCATATCCCAGTTAGACTACCGAAATATCATATATCAGAACCCTATACACAATCTTCAATTTCTGTCTTAGAATGGAAGGTGTAATGGACCGTCTTATGTTGGGGAGATGTTATTAGAAATCAATTTTTTCTAATACAATAATGTACAGTGTTATTAAAGTATTATCATTCTACGACTGTAGTATACGAATCAAATTGGGTCGTATTGACCAATTGATGCTTGGAAATCGTAATCTGCAGGCCCAAGTGCTTGTCTAATCAGTCCTATCTTATAGGCACAGCGAATCATCATTTCATATCAAAGTTGACTTCAACAACTTCACACGACTGTAGCTTCCTGATAAGACTAACACCGAACCTGTCCAAATTTAGAATTAACTCTTACTCTATGTCTGATTTTTCTACGTAGGAACCCGGGACACTGAGGCACGTGCCCCCCCCCCCCCCCCAATATTTTGCAGTTAATGTAAAGTGCCTTTTTCAGAATGTGCTTTTTCATTTTTCCGTAAAACAACGAGTTTAATTAGACTGCAGGCACAGTGCCCTTCCAGGTCAAGAACTTCCTTTTTAGTAATCCCAATTTTGAAACTTTTTCCAGCTGTGTATCGCTATTCATCAAATGCCCAGTGCCCTCAAAGTGTCGTGCCCCCAAGTTTAAGATGCTTCCTATGGCCCTGTATGGGGCAATACTAGGCCTTGTTATAGAGCTGAATAGATTTTTTTGTCAATTTGGACAAGGTAGATAGCCTAACAATTCCTAGATGCTAAATCGATGGAACAGCCATGTTAGATTCGTTGTTCGTTTACTGCGTCATAATTTATTTTTTCTGTCATTTCCAGGAAATCGAAGGTGCGATGCCATTTATATGGTATCAGTTTCGGTTTTTCAATGGGTATCATGTTTTTCTGCAATGCTGCTGCCTTCAGATTGGGAGGATATTTAGTTCAAAAAGGAGACGTTGCATTTCACGACATGTTTAAGTAAGTAGGAGAAGTCCTAGGTGAACAGAAATCCACAATGTCATTTTTCTTGTATCATGTTTGCTTCATGTTATATTTTCATTTTATGTTTGTTTTTGTATTAGTATTATCGTGTGTAATTTTAGTGTTAAAGGAGACGTATTGGTTATTTGAGACATGTAAAAAAGAGTGATATGGAAACTTTATAAATTACAGCATTCACAATATAAATGCTTTACTGATTTGTGTGCACAAGTTTTAGAGGAATCGAACAACCTTAAAGAGGTATGAAATTAGGCTAAAGAATTTATTTTGAAAAGGATAGGTGTCCTGATTTACTGACGCTAAATTTCTGGCTGCAACTTCCCGTGCCTGTCGAATGATTTTTGCCATGTTTTAATGCTGTAGTCTACTGGGTCTCCACAAGGTTGCAGTCTAATGCCTTTGCTTTTTGCTTTTGCTTTTTGCTTCCCAGCCATTTTTATAATAAGCATTGAATCTGAACATTCATTCTTTTTGATTCAGGGTGATTATGGCGTTGACTTTTGGAGCAATGATTGCTGGACAGATAGCCTCGTTTGCACCCGATTATGTCAAAGCCAAGACATCTGCTGCAAGGATCTTTAAGCTTTTGGATAGAGAGCCACTTATTGACGCATACGACGAAGGAGGCGAGAGACCTGTACGTATTCTTTACTTTTTAGTACTCTCAACCCATTTTATGGCATTGTGTTCTGTACCATACCACTGCAGTATCTTTGTAGTATACATCCATTTTTTTGGTTTATTGTACAATTTACGTTCTTCCGTAAATGTTTGTGAATATTTAGGTTGCAATATGCTTCAAAGGTTAACTAAAAGAAGAAAACTTAAAACATAGGTTCACAGAAAGTTAGAGATTTTTTACAGGATCCTTACAGAGGTCATTGTAGATGTTAGATAGATTTGTGTAACATGACCCAGTACTTCAAATTAACTTGAAAAATGGCCTTCTATCCGTGATTTGATGTTGCCGGGAACCCTTCGTCCCTGTGAGATATTCTGTCAACATTCAAGGTATTTTTAGGTTCTCGTCAGTTTTGTATCAGTGATTTTCATCTGGCGTACAATGATGACCTGTTTTGCAATTTTAACAGAGTCATGTTGATGGAGCAATTGAATTCGACGAAGTCAAATTCCACTACCCAAGCAGGCCAGATGTGACAGTTTTGCATGGGCTGACAGTGAGAATTCAGCCAGGCCAAACGCTAGCTCTCGTTGGCAGCAGTGGTTGTGGTAAAAGTACATCTGTCTCGTTGATCGAGAGGTTTTATGACGTTGCATCTGGAAGTATTGTGAGTGATTTACAGTGTGATATTACTAACAAAGTTTCTTTGTTAGATCCTTAACTCTATTCCACAGTTTTGTAATTCTTTGGCCGAGAAATATTGTGATTTGAATTCGTGACTGGCCGGAACAAACTTCTCCAAATGTACTTTCGGTTAATGCTAACGCATAACTCTTATGGAGTAAGGATATTACATCACATGCGAATGATAGCAAATGCTCTAATGATAAAAAATAAACGAAAATATACCTGACAATGAGAATAAAGTTATTGTGCAGGTGCTGACTGCGCCAGTTCTCTGTTGAACTGTTTTTTAACTTCTTCGTTGTTGCTTTGCACCTCGACTCTGTGAATCCAGTTGAACGTGTTTTTTGTTATAGAAACTGGATGGAGCAGACGTAAGGTCGCTCAATATTGCATGGCTTCGATCTCATCTCGGTATTGTTTCACAAGAGCCAGTTTTGTTCGACTGCAGTATCAAGGACAACATTCTTTATGGTATCCCGGAGGAGGAGAAAGAAAAAATTTCCATGGAGCAGGTCGAAGAGGTCGCAAAATCGGCCAATATCCATCATTTTATTTCAAATTTACCCAAGGTCAGTTTGTGAAATCTTGACTTGAAAATTCATAGATGTAGTCAACGCTAGGTGTATGTTTTTTAGAATGTGAAACCAGTTCTGTGGCCTGGAATGAGGTCAACTCTCAAGCAACCACAGCTTGCGAATATTGAGCTGAAGCCTCTACAATCCTTTCCAAAATTAGCCAGAGCACCATAAAATTCACCTCAAAAATTGACAACCCCAGGATTTTAATATCTCCCGAAATTTTCAATTCTGTCGCTAAACAGCCCCCCCCCCCACCCCCCGTACTATGTTGATTCCTTCATTAGAAGTGTTTTTGCATCCAAGCCATTTTAAGATTGAGGCAGGGCATCTCTAGGGCCTCGAGGTTTTTGGGGCCTTATATGGTAATTAATTTTGTTCCGAGAATGGAATTGATCAAACGTAACAAATGTCTGCAAAAAGTAAAACGTTTTAAATGAGTAAAATAAATCTCCGCCAAAAATATCTAAAATTCATTTTATATCTAAAGAAATTTTAGGGGGCCTTATTTTTCGGTTTTCCCCAGGGCCCCTGGAACCTCTTGGCGGTCCTGCCACTCACCACAGTAGGCGTTCCTGCCCACTGCTCGAACCGCATAATTGGTAAAGAAAAATAAATTTGAAAATCAGGACATTGGCACTCTCCAGCACCGATAGCGATTCACCTTGTTTCCTTTGAGCCTGTCATAGAATGTTATTCACTAAGCTTTAAAGCGGTTAGTATAAAACCTTGAAATGACTTAATCGCTTAATGCTTTTGTATTTGACTGAGCTCACAAAGTGATGCACAGAATGTTCTCTTTAAAGGGGTATGAAACGACGGCTGGGGACAAGGGAGCGCTTATCTCAGGAGGACAAAAGCAAAGAATCGCCATTGCAAGGGCACTTATACGAAACCCGAGCATCATGCTTCTGGACGAGGCTACTTCAGCGTTAGATTCAGAGAGCGAAAAGGTATGTATTGTGTTTGGGAAGAAAATTATCTGCATTCATGATAAATTGCTTCCCTATAACTGTAGTTTCGTTACTTCAAGCACTTACAGCTCTTTGGCAGTATTTGTTTAGCTAGTTATGTTTCCCCGCTTATTTATTAAAGTTTAGGTTTACCAGCTTAAGAAAATTGCTTCGACTTTTTGTTTAGCAAATTTTCGATAATGGAGGCATTCAAATTTCTTGATTTAGTGTTTTTTAATGCCCCTTTACTTTTCAGATCGTTCAGGATGCTCTAGATGTGGCTATGGAAGGGCGAACATCAATAGTTATCGCCCACCGCCTTTCAACCATTCAAAATGCTGACATAATTGCAGTAGTACAGGGCGGCAAGATCATTGAGATGGGAACTCATAGTGAGCTGTTGGCAAAGAAAGGGGCCTATTGTGTTCTGAACGCAGCACAGCTTTAGGGGATCTGCGCCCCTTTAAGGTGTACAGATGATGGATCAAAATAATGCACCATTGCAATATGTCACTAAAGAAAGGAAAAGCCATGTTCTTGAAGAAAGCTGAGAGAAACCTTGTTTTAAACTGTAACGTGTATGTATCTTTCAATCAAATTTTGCGTCCTTCCATTTAGGATAGTGTTCAAGTAATGTTAATCTGCAAGAAAATTTCTGAAATTAACTGATCCCTCGAGAAAACTACTGCTGCAAAGCTCTAGGACTTTTGAATCTTAGGGTTAATGGTGTCACTTAAACCAATTTCACTTAAAGGCTCGTGTGCAACCGGCATGCTTTGCAGCTATATTATCAAAACCGGCCTCATATCCTACTGCATGAAAATACAAAACACAATTTCTCAAGACAGCTGCCGCCAAGCATGCCAGTTGCGCAAGAGCCTTTAAAGGAGATTTGCTGCTAGTCGACAGCGCTTTTTGTGAAAGTCCTTGAGACACCCAATATTTCTTTGTTCCATTTCTGTGTACAACTACCACCTCGCCGCTTCGACTCCCGAAAACAATATTGATTGATAGGCTAGAATCATATCTCACATATTCAGTAAAATCCCACCGTAACGCCATATGTCAATTGGTAGCAAATGATAAATTGGTATTGAAGAGTGATGTGAGTTTTTTGTCTGTGATTGTGGATGTTATCGAGAGCACGTTTGCGCGTTTTTTATGTAATGATTGCCCACCGAAGTGGGATTGTCAGAAAAACCCACACACCCCCTAAGTTTACATCAGTACAAAGAATTAGCTCACGGTGAAAAAGTGAAAAATTACACTATAAACATGAAAAACCACGAAATTCTTCTCAACAGAGTTTACGAGAACCATTTCCTCTGGCAAAAAATTCACTTAACTAAAATTGCGTTAGAGGAACATTAGAGTAACCCTTCGTCAGGATGAAAAAGCTCTATGTCAATATATCTATATCAGGTAATATCTTTATTCTAAATAATTGATGAACTTTGTATGTAAGTAGGGATCTCAGCCCTTTGTCATAAATTTTGTCTTTAATGCTTTTAGTGATGTCAAAGGATGTCAACAGCCTCGGTCTATTGAGCTATATATTGATTCAGTATAACTATCTGCCTAACGGGCTTCTCTTCAAAATTGATTTTTATCGCCTCTACGAAATATGATTTTACTGATTTGTTTTATGCCATTTATCTTTTCTATATATTCAGATGTAGCTCAAAAATATATTTAACGGCCTTTGTAGTTTTTGGCAGTTTTTTTACTTATTATATTATATTAGTGCTTGTTTAGAGATAAAAAAATTGAATTGTTATTAGCTGAATTTGATGTTTTAAGTGTTGTAATAATGGTGATAAACCAGCCGTTCACGTTTTGTTATGCGCTTATCACGTTTTGTTATGTGGTCGATTTGTGATGTAATCAACCGGAAGCACGTCAGAGGATATTTTTTTATCATACAGACTCGGAATCCCTTCCGTAAGTCTGGCTGCCTGTGTAAAATCGGTTTCAGGGGCGAGGCTAGTTGGAGGCAATCAACTGAAAACCGTTAAGAATATGCCCAGGCCCAGGCCATAGCACTTCGGATCCTATATCATGTGACGTAATATTATTGCGGTTCTTAATGCAAGGCTTCCCTACTTATCACGCACTTGTGACGTTTTAAAAATGCAGATTAATGCACATACTCTGCAAGGTATCTTTTGATGCAATGTGGCAGCTTTTGTTCTAGCTATCGGATGAAAGTTCCAAGATGTCACTGAAGTTAGTCTTTGTTATTCTTGCGAGCTCCGCTGTTTATGCAGATCTCGGTAAGGCCTATAAAACATTCAATTTAGATATTGATGATCACAATTCGGTGGCAACTTCTCCATTACAGGGTTCATAAATTGTTATGATGATAAGTCTAAGGGCAGAAGAGAGTCGCTGAAAAACAGCAGGCACCCCCTGAGCACGCCCTTGAATAAGCGTCGTTATTAAGAGGGTACTTTTGTACTGAACAGCTATGCCCGCTCCCGTCGCTCAGCTGTCAGTGCTATGAAATAAATTCCCTAACTTTAAGATGGAGTCTGTTTTGGAATGAACTTATTGATGTCAACGCCCTTGATGAAGTTTAAAAAGTACGATACTGGGATGCCAAAAATTGTATGCGCTACATTCGCACTTGAATCAGTTACAATTACTGTACTTATTCAATTATCTGGGCTTCTCGGGACACAGGATTTCAAGATTCGTGCGGATAATCCGAAATTCCGGATAATTGAAAACATACGAATGACTGCAGAAACCAACATGAATAAACAGGATAATTGAATACTTATGAATACAGTAATTGAATTAGCTTTTATTCTTTTCGAAATCTATAATATTTTATTGTTAATGGTAGGAATGAATTAGTTAACAGCTAGAACCAAACCAAAGTGTTGATAAATTTAAAAGTTATAATTATGATTTTGGTGGCGGGAAACCTACGTCTAGCAAATTTCACACCATTTATTTCGCTTAATCATACTCGCCTAACATCCTCCATTAGCTGCTTCAAATCTTACAAATTTTTTTATCTGAGTTGGAGAAAATAATGAATAAATAGCTAAAATAATTGCTGATCTTCTAGAAGGTTGTGTTTTGCTTTGTTGAGTCATTTGTTTAAAGCATTCGATTAGATGTTCTTCCCTTGTATCCAATGATCTTTATAATTGCCCCCACCGTCTTTATCCCAGAAGTTACACATTAAACCCTTGCCCTCTTTAGCCAATTCAAATATTTTCTAGGAATCGACATTGATTTACAATCCTTCCATTGCGATGACAACGTGGGCGGGAACCGGGATTGTAACAGGCGCGAACTCGACACTCGCATTCTTGTCAATGGTGAATTCGCAATAAGAAAGAAACGAGGATGGAATATTGTTGTTGTCGACCATAGGACTGGAAACATTGAAGCAGCTAAGAATTTTGACACCTGGGGTTCGAAAATAGCTAACACTCGAATGGAGAGCTTCATAACGAATATCAAGAACAAGCGGATTGTGTTGGGCGTGGCTCATGACAAATGGGGTTATAACATGGATCACAGAGGCATAAGAGCATTGGTAAGTTCATCAATGCACTGCGGGAAAGTTATCTGAATTTCAATGTTCGGTTCAGTTGATCTTTCGCAATCCATTTGTTTACACCCTCTGGATTGGCTGAAATGTTATTTATATAAATGGGAAAGAAAGTGAACCAAGAAAGGATCCCTGTAGGACACAACATGTAACAATAAAGTTGTTTAAATTATAGCCACTTACCTATATGCTTTTTCCTATTGATTTTATTGTATTTTATAGATTATTTAATGTTACCTTTTACAATAGTGAACGCACACTAATTAAAACTAACATAAAGAATTTCATGGATCACGTAAGACAGATAACTTACTGCAAAACGAGCATGCGCACTTGTTTTCAAGGAACCAAGTTTAGATCAAATTCTAGAATTTCTATTTATATTGTTGGGGTTACAATTAGAACCTATAAATTTACTTCAATTTTTAATTGAATTTATTTTGTCGACAAAAATGTAACCTCGAGTAGGCTACGACGGACTTTTGGAATGTTGGTCCTTGAGATTTTAGCAAACCTGATGAGAAAACTTCAGGGGGGGGGGTATGTACGTTATCTAGATCGTCACATGTAAATGACATTTCTTGGGAGACAAGAGGTGTTTCCTCCGGAAGAAATGATTTCAAATAGAGAAAAAGGGGCATGGTCCAATGGGCGTGGTCCCTGGAACACCTTTTGTCCCCCCACTTATCCCAGGCTGGAGCCGCCGTTGGGTAATCCTTTAGCAAAAGAATGGGACATGGCGTTGTCTCATGAATACAGAGCATTCGAAACACAAGAGAGAATTTCTAAGATGATCCGCAAAAGGCCAAATGGTTACGTGTCCAAAATAATAACAATCCCAATGCTAGCACTTTCATAGCTGTATTACGTTAAATATAATGTCAAGCTTTATTTTTGATTTCGAGGTTAATTTTGCGACCCCCCACCTCCCCCCTCCCCTCCCCTTACAAGCAGGACAAGACTAGAGACCACCTTTTTCTTTCAGAATTCAATCACTGGCTCTGGTTTCTCAATTAGAAAACAGAGTGCAGCTGCTTTTATTGGCTATAAAGACTCATTTGCGCTTCCAGATGATTTTGCTGAATGGGTGTTCACCCCTAAAGGCAAAGGCCCGGCTCATTTACACGTGATCGTCGGAAAAATCAAATACGGCAACGGTATATTTGAATTTATTAGAACTGACATGAATCTGGCATAATTTAGACTATTTCAAATGCTTTAAGATTGATTAATATATGCTATATCATTGTTCGCTCCATTTTCCCTTGAATTCTGTGAAGCATAGGAACTTTTCGTCCTACTGTGGTTCATACGCATGCGTTATTTTGCGCAGATATGCATTTTACATTGAAGTCACAGGGCTCGCTTGACAACGGCAAGTTGAAGCTGGACGAAATGGAAGGCTACCTCAGATATGAAGGGAAAAAAACAGCCCCGCAAATGGGTCTCAGCGTGTTGACGATTGACCATAGAACTGGTAAAATCTTTGATGAAAATCGCTTCAATGTCCATGATTTTGAAAAAGCTGCAGACGATGCCGTAGCCTATTTTCAAAAACTGCCAAGGAACCTGATAGTCCTCGGTACGGTCTTTGCTGATGTGACGCGTAAGGCAGGCCCAAAATTACCTTCTGTGTTGGTGAGTTATTACGTAATCTATCTGAAATTTCGCTTTGCATGGCCTGTCGTTTGCCAACAACAAGGTGCGACCCTGCTTAAAATTGGAATATCGGGAAGTACCTGAAAATCTATGCTGGGAAGAACCTGAAAAGTGCTGGCCCGTAGGGCTACCAGGCTGCAGCCCAAAGGGCTCCTTATTGCTAGAGGTATTTAAAGGCCCATTTTTCCTGTGAAAACTACTTATCTCTGCTGGGAAGTATCTAAAATTTTTAAAGGAAACTTTGCAATTTATACGGGCTGCATTCTTGAAATCCAAAATCTTGGATTGATCCAAAGTTTGTCAACAGAATGCACCTCTCCTGCTCCCCCCTTTTTCACAGAAGCTTATCTAGCTATGGGTCTATCGCTATTAAGTTTTTGGAACCGATGTTTCATATTCTTTTGACAATAATCGTCATAATATAACCCGGTTGGTAGATTTTAAGATTTTGTTACGTAGATTTTAAAGATTTTTTTCCTCAACGTTACTTCGGGCTGCTTACTCACTTCGCACTCAAGATAAAAGCCTTAAGGACAGCTTTATTAATACAATATTCTCATTGATTTAAAAAATAAGGAATATATGTCCATATATATTTGCTGATTTATTCAAAATTATTTTGATAATTACCTTTGTACATGACCTATGTACATGACTATAATTTTGTAAGCAAAAAGAATGATTTCAACACAATTTCTATACACTTAACAATGCAAACCTATTAGAATATATCACACGCACATTCAAATAGATATGGCTTTAACAACGATTTAAAACTCTCATACCTTATTGTCAAAGACAAGATTTCTCCCTGAGGACGGTTCGGGAGCCTAGCCGATATTGAAATAAAATTACTTATTCCTATTACCTATTATAATATAATATGATATAATATAATATGATATGATATGATATGATATGATATGATACGATACGATACGATACGATACGATACGATACGATACGAGATACGATACGATACGATACGATACGATACGATATGATATGATATGATATGATATGATATATAATATAATATAATATGATATGATATGATATGATATGATATGATATGATATGATATGATATGATATGATATAATATAATATGATATGATATGATATAATATGATATAATATAATATAATATAATATAATATAATATAATATAATATCATATCATATAATATAATATAATATAATATAATATAATATAATATAATATAATATAATAAAATATATCATATATCATATCATAATATGATATGATATGATATGATATGATATGATATGATATAATGTAATGTAATGTAATGTAATGTAATGTAATGTAATGTAATGTAATGTAATGTAATGTAATGTAATGTAATGTAATGTAATGTAATGTAATATAAAAGTTGAATGTACTAAATACAAGTGCACAAAAGGGTATTATTGTCAATAGTGTGAAAAAATTTCATTAGTTTTTGCATAATAAGTTAGAACGCTATAGTTGAAGGGAAATTATGCTATCAGCGGCATTCTGAATGGCCAGTTTGATTTTTTGAAAAATTTCTCTTCAACGTCAGGCTGATGCAGGCTCAATTAAATGTTTCCTCAGGTAAATGAAATCTTGCGACGTTTTAGTATGCATGAACTGTACGCGTTCTTCCCACTTCCTTCTAGGAATTTTTTCACTTTACAGAGTTTTTTCTAATGGAAATCGGCCCGATTTGTACTGGCTCTTCCTAATCAAGTTGCTGTTACTTTGTTTTGGTTCTAAAGTCTATTATTTTGCGTTGCTATGGATATTTTATGTTATCCTTGCAGGTTTTGTGATAAGTTTAGTCGATATTACTTCCGAATCCAACAAATTCATTTTTATTATCTCATACCACATTTTCAATAAATTGACATAAACCTTTGTTTTAAACAACGACAGTTTTCCTTCATTAGTCAAAGATCACCTTCACGCCCTTTCCAAAAGATTTTGGCGTCTCCTGGGTCTTTGTTGGCTATACAGGCGGAAAATCAGCGTTACCTGCCCTAGATTTTCCGTTGGCAAGAATGACAAAAAAGATACAACCAAAGCATTTGCGTAGGCATTTCTTGAAGCTTCACTATTTCACAAGAAGAGGAGGTACATAATTTATGATTTGTTATTTATGTGTACTTTAAGTTGGTTCGCCGCCTTTCTCTTGGCAACAGCCGAAGTTTTTTTCCTGTCCTTTCCTCAAGGATTTAAAGATTTTCTGCGCCAGATCTGTATCCTACATGGGTTATCCTTGACAAAGCAATATTTGTTAGATGTCAGCCCAGGAAAAGCATGCCCATTTTTTCGTTTTAATTCTAACTTTGACGGGAATATAATATCAAACCAATTGCATCTCCCATATGAAACTGTTTCCATTCCATACTTTCTTCTTTGCAAAAATGGTTAAATGGATGGTTTTTATTAGAAAAGTTGGAAAAATATGATCAAGGCTAGAGTCTTTGGTGATGGACCGACTTTATGTTTAGAGCATAACTGATCAGTTAGGGTAATCATTGAAGAAATTGATTGCCTGGGTTTTCTCCATTGCAGAGGTTGACGAATGCACCAATGGACAAGCAATGTGTGGTGCAAACACAGAATGTCGGAACACAATGGGTTCTTATGAATGTCCATGCAAAGAAGGTTTTAAAAAAGTACAAAATGACTGTGTCGGTGTGTATTTTGATGACTGTGTAGGATGTTTTCGTCGAAGATATATATATAATATTAACGAAATCTTTAAAACAAGTAACCAGTTTTGCAGATGTTCAGCGATATTAGGATCTTAAGAAATCAACAGGGTATGATTTGCTACATTAAATATTTGTTGAATATTTGTCAAATATTCCTTTTCCATCAACGCAGACATAGACGAATGCCAAGATGGAACAGCAGTTTGTAGCAAAATAAGCAAATGCATAAACACAGCTGGTTCTTACAAATGTGACTGTGGGAAAAATAGCGATACGGCGAAGCATGGAGTAAATTGCAAAGGTACTTCTTGGATGACGTGTTATAACGTAATAAAATTCTATTCGAATACTTTTTTGGCAAATGAGGCATGAATTGGGTGTGGTATGGCCACATGAGCATAGGCTCTTTTCCCATCAACAACTGTAATTTTGGTCTCCGTTAGCAGACTTCAAATCTTTCATTGGCCATATCTCAGTCGAAATTTAATATATTTAGCTGATCTTGCATATTTAGAAATATTTGATGGTGTTTTTATATTATATTTATGTTGCGGTTTCGTGTTTTTTGTTTTCTATTGGGCAGACGGCTGCCCTGGGATGTTTCTTTTATATACGTTTCTCGTTTAAACAAAATCATCTTCAGAGAACTAACCCAGGCTAGATTTTTGTAGTGTAAATGCAAACTAACCCATGTTCGCCTCAGGTTAAAACAACCCCTCTTGGAAGGTGGGTTCACCCTAGGTCGAAACCTGGTTAGTTTAAAAAACCTGGGGCGAACCTGGGTTAGTTACTTTAGGACGCATGTGTAACGACAGAAATGGCGCCGAATGCAAACAACGCAAAGCGTGAATGCGAGGATTTCCCATTGCACGAAGCCCGCGCTTAAAATACCTGTTTTCAAATAATTGGCGGTTTATTGTATTCTATAAAGTTCACAAAATTAAACACGTTGACGGTCGCCATTTTGCTTATCATCACCTCTTCGATTTTCTGTGTTACGCGTGCGTTGCTATCAAACTAACCAAGGTTCGCCTCTGATTCCGTTTATACTACAAAATTGACAGTTTCAGGCTCGATTTGCGTTACTTAAATCCTAGGGCGAACCCTGGTTGCCACATTTGTGGATTGAGGCGCAGACTAACCCTAGTTAGATTGTATAGTGTAAACAGGGCTTTAACGCTCATTTTGTCTCTTTTATAGACGTCAGTATTGCTGTATACTCATCACATTGTTTTCACAAAAATCCAAAAAATTACATTTGCAAAAAGTTGCCCATCAGGATTGAATTGGATGGAGATAATTTGTTGCGTAAGCAAGAAAGGGGGTTCAAAATCATTGTTCTAAACAGTCAAACAGGAAATATCGAGAAATCGATGACATTTGATACATGGCGAGATAAAAATGAAGGCAACAAGCTTGTATATGCATTGTATACGTTGGAAAAATTGAAAATTGTTGTTGGTGCTGTAATGAGTGACGAAATTAAACATGTGCCTGTTACTGCATGGACGATGATTGTGAGTAATTTTCTAATCAGTTCCTTAATTGATATATAAATTTGAATAAGGATTAATTGACAACATAGTACTTTCTCTAATTCACAGTATTTTCAGATAAAGATCATCAGATAAACACCTTCTCAAAAATATCTAAATGGATGTCTTCCACTCAATAGAATGTCTAGTACGTTTTGATGACAGTTAACTGTCATTTTGACTTTGATATTCACTGAGTATAGAACAGGTGCAATTTCTATGTTGAAAATGTTTTTCGATCTGTGGTGACAAAGCACTGCTCGCAAGCAGTGCTTAAATTGTTCTGAAACTTATGGAAAAGCAAATGTCATGTTGAATCTTTATAATCTAAAGATTTAGTCATTTCGATATTCATCATCATCATCTCAGCCCGTCATGCCAATGCTGGCAGATGGTCTCCACAAATGACTCCACTTGTGGCGATCTTGGGCCTCTTTCACCTACTTCTTTCCTACTTTCTCTTCTATGTCGTCCTTCCATCTGCGTTCTGGCCTTCCTCTGGTTCTTTTTCTATCCATCGGCGTCCATTCAGTTGCATTTTCAGCCCATTTGTTGGTGTTCATTTGGGTAAGGTGTCCCACCCATTGACCTTTGCTTCTTTTAACTTTCTCAAGTATGTCTACAACTTTGGTTTTTGTTCTTATAACTTCGTTCTTGATTTTATCCTTCCTTGTTTCTCCTATCATTGCTCTCTCCAGGCTCCTTTGGACTACAGCCATCTTATTTTCCTGGGGATTGGTCAGAGACCATGTTTCTGCTCCATATGTCATTGCTTTTTGAGGATCATGGACACTGCCATTATTTAGACATTATGGGTGTATTATTTGCCCTTATCTGGTCGTTGTTTGATATCATTTCATACAAAACAAGCTATTTAATCTGTTAGATATTTTTCTAAGTATCATCATTGATTCTGTCACACTTTTCCCCCCAAATTGTACTTATTGGAGCATGTTGACGTTTTAGTTCCATAATTCTTATCTTTGTAGGTTTATAGGTTTGTCTAGAGTGGTAATAAGTGAAAAAGGAAGACATTGTGAAACATAACTGCCAACATCTCTATTATAAGTTGCAAATGACCTTGTACATACAAAAGTCTGTACTTCCAAATGTTTTATTGAATCAAATCTAGTAAGTGGTACGTTGTCGTACAATCTAGGTCGAAAGAATCTTTTGGTTTCATAATTTAGTCAATGTGCGAAATTCATGCACATATTTGATTTTATGTATCAGATGCTGTGATATTATCAGTTAAGAGGAATCTTGACCTAGAATCGTTTTGAAATAACACCCTATTTTCAGTTACTTTTTCCAAATTACAAAAAGGTTCCCAAGTTTCACTTTCCTAGGTTTGAGGAATAAGACACCCCTTTTCCAGTGGTTCTCTGGATGAGCATGGGGCACCTCTGAATAAGAGTGGACGAACTCGAGAACCATGAACACTTAAATAGCTTATATAGTTTTCCTAAAGTTGATTTAGATTTTGTCTCATATCATCTTTTTCAAGAAACAACTGACGGGTGTCAAAGCTCCATCAAAGTTTATGGGTGCATTTGCCTTCATCGGGTTTTCTGGACCAGGAGTCCCTGCATGGGCTGCAGCAAAATCAACACAACTTTATGCCGGGCCGTTAATCGTTAAATCTCGGTTTCAGCTGTTGCCTGCACGTATGTTGTTTCTATACGAATGTACTGCTATTACTGTGCATATAGTTGATTTTTATGTAATAAGTGATCAAGGATCACCTGATGTAAGAATCATTATAAAGAGGTAAAAGAGACTCGAAGATGCACCCAAAGATGTTTGTGGTCTAGGGCTGGGAGCAGAAGAAAAGGGGCGAAATAGCAACGATTCATGGTAGCTTTACGCTATTATGATTTTTCGTTGTCATGATTGTCGATTTTGGTTGTTCTGCAGTTATTTGATTTACAATGATGTTTGAGCCTTGACCGGCATTTTGCTACCGCTATTTTGCTACCGCCATTTTGCTAGAGTGTCGCCCCTTAGCAGTTTCTGTCACATAACACCTTCTGTCAGTCTAGGTAATTCAAGAAGCAATTGTGATATGCTTGAAAATTTCCTTACATTGCAAGATAAACATTTAATTACTTAGATACAAATAGCTCCAATTTAATTAATATTTGTACTATTACAGCACCGTTCTTGTCAGTGAATATTGTGTCTTCCGGCTTCACAAAAAGTAGTATTGCAACGACAGAAATAGAGTTACAAGGAAAGCATTTATCGAGCGACTTGAGACCGGGCTTCAATATCGCAGTTTTGAGTGGCTGGACTGGAACATTAGAAGCAGTTCGCAGTTTTGATACCCGAAGTAAAATGAATACTGACGTCAGCAAAATGGTTGCATTCTTAAACAATTTGCCGGTTGATCGAATAGTAGTTGGTGTCGTCAAGGGCGACGGATACAGCGGGATTCAAAATAATGCAGACGCTCAACAAGCCCTAGTGAGTGTAACCAGTATCTCAAATTTTACAACAACAGCTGATGAGAACAACTTAGGCCCAAAAGGGTCATTCATGGCGCTATAAATATTATATTTTGTTAATATTTTTCACAATCAATTCCTTTTATCATTGATTGTTTATTCTATTTTTTTTTACTAGGTTAGTTGATTTACCTAAGCAATGACACACAAATGTGAGAACATGAAATCCATTTCTATCACGTACTATGAACTGTGGTTGTGATTAATTAGCATTGTCTATAGTTGTGACATACAGATGGTAGATAACCTAATTATGTAAATCCTTTGAAGAATAAACAGCAATATTGGCTATTTTGGTTATTCTGATTGGAATGATTCATTGCAGGGTCGACTGATAGCTGCTCCAGCTAGCCTGAAAACTACTGGCTCAAGCTACGCGTTTATCGGTTCGACTTACACTGGAACAAGCAAAAAGCCGTCTTTCGTCGATCAGCTTGCTGTCGAGCCATGGAAAGGCCCTGCCAAACTGTCACCCATTATTGGATTCGGGTCTAAAGTAAAAGGTACGCAAAAACATCAGATGCTCCAAATTCAATAGTTTATAAGTTTCTTCGATAGTTTGTAATGCACTTTAATTGTTGCTCCCTGGAAGGATATTGATTTATGTTTCATGAGTTGCGCAGAAAATCTGCTGAGTGTGCACCTCCACGTCGATTAATTTTCACACATTATTAAGACATTTTTACCCTTGTGCCCATCTAAGTAATTGGTGCGTTCTGAAAAGGAAAGACTAACTCATGTCTTACTGTTTGTCTAGAGATCACCGTAAAGCTTGTATCAACGGGATGTGATGACCAAGGACCCCACAGAATCGGAGGTGTGAAATGTCACGAAGCTGCTTCCTCCATTGCAATCAATGGAAAGGAACTGGCATTAAATGGCAGAGGCATTAACATCGTTGCCATCAGCCGAATATCGGGTCATGTTCTAAACAGAAAGAGGTTCGACACAGCGAGAGCCCATTCCGAGGCTACAAAGATGGTGGAATTCATCATGGCATTGCCTCTTTCTGCAGTGGTCTTTGGTGTTGTTAAAGGTGATGCATACGAATATGCGCACACAGCAGCGTTGAAAAGTGCAATGGTATAGACTAACTTTCTATGCTTTGCATTCATATCTTCAGGTTGAAAAGTTTCTGCTTTTTTAATTACTAATAAGATAATAGAAGTAGAGAAGCATAGAGAAATTTGTAAAAAAAGGATAAAGAAAATAATGTAGAAAGGGATGGGGAAAGAGTGAAAAAAAGTTGGAACAGAATGGAGAAAAGAGTTGACAAAAAGATACAGAAATGGTTGGAAACGGGCCATGGAAAAGAGTGAGGGTCATCATTTATCCAAAGGTTATGTGTATCCACTCAGACTGTTGTTCTAACTTCGTTATCTCCAAGTGTTTTCATTGGCTTCATTTCGCTAAAGAATTTTTTTGCATAGAAGCCATGAAGCAAACTGAACGTAATCCCTACCCGCTTTCAACTATGTACAACCGTCCTGACGTTTCCAAGGTTGCTTGATTCATAGTCGGTTGAAACCCAACAAAGAAGGGTAACAAAATGATGTAAAAAAATCCCATTTTCCTATTGTCTGTCACAGAATTTCGTAGCTGATATGACAGAAGTCAATGGTTTTCTGATAATCAAAAAATGTCAAATTTGGTTGCAGTCCTAACCAACTCGCATACGAGGTTGGAATTTCACCTCCCTCCTTTCCATTTCCTCTTCTTGGTGCCTCTTCTATTATTTTTGTTTTTGGAGCCATAAGCCCGAGGAAGTGTTGTGACGAAGCGACTTGAACAATCCAGCAAACTAACCAAAAATGCTTTTTTATTCTACTTAATTTCCATTAGGAATCTTTCATAAACAACTACTTCTTACACTTGCGTTCTCAATTTTTACTACTGTCACTTCTTGCAAGGTTTCTTCCAACCCCCAAATAACGAGTGACTTAATCACTATGCTCGAGTTTTCTCACATCTCTACAGTGTAAACATTCTTCTGGTCTCTCCTATTATAATGATTTAATATGTTCAATGTATCAGTCTCCATTGGAACGAATTTCGCTTGAATTTTTTAGAAGGGACTACTTGGTCAAGAACCAGCTAAATTTGTCATGCGTGGAGCTTATGCGTTTATTGGATATAAAGGAAAAGTTAAAGAGGCTTGGGTACAACAAAAACACACACCTCATCGAAAAGGAGGCGTGTACTTGACAGCGAAAATTCCTTTACGTCCAGGTAAGGCTTTGTTTACACAAGATTTTCAAAGATGCGGGGAATTTCATTGGTCATGCCAAATTTAACTGAAAAAAAGACAGGCTGCACTTTTAAGCTTTGAAAAGGGAAAAAAATATCTTGCATGGCATGACGAGGCTATTGCATGCGACGTTGGATCTTTTTTATGTTCAAGTTTTGCATGAACTCAGCGAACGTAAAGGAATTCTTGATACAATGTTTTGAATATTTTTAAAGAACAGGGTCAACAACATCAGAAAGCCACTTAGCCAATTTTTGTTGTGCTGAGCCAGACATCATTGTATGTTGTACATTAGTACAACCCTTATACTCGCTTTCCTCTCAAGAAACACCCAAGTAACCCCTATCACCCCCCAATGTTCCAATGTCGTTTTGCCATTTTCATGAACGTCAGTCGTGTGGCATGCGTTGTTATTTTGCAGAACTGACGCTTAAACTTGAATCAATGGCATGCGACGATCATAGTGCTGGTGACTGCAACCTTAACAAAAACATCATCAATATAAATGGGAAGGATTACTCTAGAAATGGTCGCGGGTTCAACCTCGCCGTTATTGATTTCGGAAGTGGCGATATCGAGAAGACTGCCAATTTTGACACGTGGGATCGCAACGGAAAGGGCTCAGAACAAATGGAGGAATTTATAAAAGGAATACAAAAGAACAAAATTGTGATTGGTGTCATCAAAGACGAAGGGTATACAAATTTGAAAATGGGGGCGAAGACAGCCATTGTAAGTGTAATGTTCTTCTGTTATCAAATTCAGCCTACCTCATGATATTTTGTAATTGGCCAATCACAAAAATATACCAAAAACAAAACATTTTGTATATTTGAAAATGCTTTCTCTCTCTCTTGTAGAATACCTGCCAGAAATACTTAGGCAGGCATTGTACAAGATAATACTTTCATTCCTAAAAATCATTACTTCTGTCCCCTTCGCCCAAAACAGTGTTAATTATTTAGGCAGTCGCCATAAGGCAGTCGCAAAATCATCACTACAGCCTTTTTGCGTTCATATGAATTCTGCAAGCTTTATGGCATGATATACATTACAAAGATTTGGTGTTTTCCATGCCATGGTTGGGCGTGAATAGAGTTTAGCGTCTTGACTTGTTGGCATATGCTAAATCTCCCCCCTCCCCTGTTAAGTCATAACTCCGCCATGATGCTTATGTTGAATCGAAGGCTTTGAAAACTATTACATTGATTCTCTGTTCACCTTAAAACTTTCTTCTGCTTTCAGGCATCTTTGATTCACAAACGGATGATATCATTCGACGCGTATCGACAGTCATACATTTTTGTAGGTTCCACTTCAAGAAAAAAGTATCACTGGGTACAAGAGAAGCGCTCGCAAAGATTCACAGGTCCTACAAAACTAGAATTGGGCATCCCATTGATTGAGTCAGGTGTGATTTTGATCTTACTTAAAACAGTATTTTATTACAGCACAAACTTACCGTTTAATGAGACATGTGTATAGATTTGGATGACCCATTGGAAATTCATTTTTGCTGGCGTTTGTTAAGTATCAGCAAGATGAAATAAGGAATCAGAAATTTGTCGATGGATCTAGCTGGTCAGAAGAACATTACTTTGTTCAAACCCTTTAAATAACAAGTTAGCTTCCAAAAGTTGGGGTCACTATCAGGTTTCCGATGTTCTTTTCTCTAGCAAATCTCAGCGAAAACCAACGAGCAGCAAACAGCAAGCATGCACGCTACCCCCTGGTCACCTTAGTGGTTCAGCTCGGTTGAGCTTTTCAGCAATCACCAGCAGAATGTTATGCAATTTTGTGCATAAGTTTATGAAACTCACCTTTTTCTTTACATTCAAAATTCGCTTGTGAACCCGAAGTCGCTGCTTGGCTTTTGAACTCTATGTTTATCCCTTTTCTATATTGAAGCTCCAAATCCCAGCTGGCCGCTTGCGGCCATGTAAAGCGATCGCTGACAGTCGCTTTGAAAAGGAGAGGCATTGGCGCCAAAATCAAATCAATAAAAATGGCGCATGATGAGAATATGAGGCGGTGATTACCCAACAATGGCTTCCAGGAGTTAAAAAACATTAGTTTATAAATTTGTCGTTTGCATCCCCCGAATTCAAATACGAATTCAAATTACTGCTTCAAATGCAGACTGCGAAGGGCTTTGGAACCTGTGATTTTCTTAAAAAGATGGATATCCTTAAAATTTCTTCCCCAAAATGTTATTGCAGTGTGCTTTTCAATTATATAATTTTCATGACAACAGCAAGACTGTACAAAGTACATATTATATCTTTCTTCATTGCAAATCTGTCGATGCTTCTTAAAAAAGTGATAGGAGGAATATGTGCAAAGAAAAGAGATGTTTTGTCATGAAATTGAACAACGATAGCAATGAATTCTAATAACTTTATTTTTGCAATTTTATAAATTTATGGAGACACTTCTCTCTATAAATCAATCGGCAAATAGTGCAGCCCAATTCCGTTTTAAAACAAATCTTACTTATTGTAGGATGCGTATTACCTACTGTTCCTACCAACGGCAAACTCAAAAAAATCGAATATGACGTCACTCAAGAAGCACAATATAGGTGCCAGACAGGGCTTCGTTTAAACAAGCGGCCACAAACATGCAGTAAAACGGGAAAGTGGACGGGAGAAGTGCCATCTTGTCTGGGTAAACAGTTTTGAATAAAGTTTATTTCAATTCCTTGAGCATTTATGCACTCTTGATAACTCGAGTTTTAGATTAGCTTGCGCTTTTTCTCCATCGAATATTAAAAGCTTTTTCAGTTGACATTCATTGTATCTTTTTCAATAAGTTATACTTGTTAATGCTTTTGCCAACTGCCGGGATATCGACCATAACAACTGGACTTTACTTGCAGGGTTCTCTTTTGGTGGAAGCGGAGGAGCTGCTGGTGGAGGCGCAGGTGGATCTTCGTCGTCATCGTCATCCTTACAATTCAGCTCAATGATTGTGACTGTTACGTCGATGACGTCATTGCTTGCGATTGCAAGAACTTGAAGTAATTAAAGTTTTTTGTGTAAAAATGTATATGAAGCACTCTAAATATTAAAGATTTGGTTTGTAATAAATAAGCTTAAACATAATTAGCAAACAATGAATTAAAATTCATTTTCATCTTAGTGGGAGTGATGAAAATTTGCCCTAGCAAAAAAAGCAAGTATTTTGTCTTGTTTAATCTTATCATGTATCGATCAAATGGAAAAGAAAAGCAGAGCGAATCAGAGAACTTTGTAAATATCAGAAAAATCTTCAAAATGTCTAAATAGTTGTTATTTGTCATATCGTCACTATTGAGTCACGGTGCTTTTCTGAACGACTTTGATATAAAATCTGACGCAAAATTGAATTAATCAATATTCGTTCTTGCGTCATATGACATAAGTTCACGCAGGATTATCTGTATCCGTCTGATGTATCCATTCAAACTTTTACGATTTAAACGCAACAAGTCAAAATGCATTGGTTCTCATTGTCTTTTTATAATTCTTAAAAATCCTTGCGAGCCATGTGTGCGAAGATTCCTAAAACGATTATTGCTGCAAAGATCATATTGTTTTTCTTATTGGCAATTGATATCGGAGTAAATTCTCAAATAGGTATGTTATCAAACGTTTTACTAAATTTTTGCTGAGTATTTCTTCACGATCTAACATTTTTAATCCTATTTTGTAAGGTTGGAGGATTCAATATCATATTCTGATTTTGAGTTTGGTACCATAATAGTAAATGTTGTCAAAACTGTGAAGCTGCTTTTTGTTTAAGCTTCCTTTTTGTTTGCATTCATTTGCTTTTTAACTGTTATATATTACGAGCTATTTTTTCCTCATAATGAATATATTTAAAGTTAGAGATTATTTTAAAGATTTATCATGGTTTATTATCACCAATGCACAGGCGCACTTGGTAAATAAGTAAATAAGGGCCCGTACGCACTTGTATGGAAGATAAATGGGATTATCTTCGTCAATATTGAAAATCAAGGCAAGCTTTTTCCACGGAACCTTTGAGTTGACAAATTCAGCAAGAACGAGTTTTGCTGGGCGCACTAGAAACGCTACATAGCAGACTAACACCTATTGTTAAAAGGCAATAGGGATTACGTGAAGATGTATGATGTTTTAAAATTATTTTGAAAATCTGTTTTAAATTAAAGAAAGTTTTCAAAATGACTTTTTATGCTGAAGAATTCACTAGTTGAATGGGGATAATAATTGAATTTACTAACGAAATAACAACCTAATATTTTGTAGGGCCCTTGGATTCCTTCAAAGCTCATGTTTACTCATTCGGCATAGACGATCCAGCCAACGGAGGCTCTACATTGTCAAAGGTTAATGTTTATGGCAAAAAAAACAATAATTATGTGTACGAGTATAAAACAAAGACGAATCTGAAATCTGGCTTTTTGATAGTTGTAATAAATAAATACAGTGGATACGTCGAGTTCGAAAAAAGGTAAGTGCCTTCCCTCAACAATCTCGTTACCAAAAAACTTACTAAATGAAACACATATTAGCTGATAAGGTCCTGAACCATGCTGCGTCATCGTCAAATAGAAACAGGAGTTTTCTACATGGCAGCAATTACTTAAAAACTACTTGAAGTACCTGGATTCAGGATTCACTACTTCGTTGTTTCATAATCAAATATTAAGTTAAATATTTCCCCCTACTTGGCGTTTATAATATGGAGACATTCTGTTTATTGTAAAATTGGATACTTGTACTTCAAAGGAAATACTCAAAGAATAGACCAACTGGGTTTTCAGGCAGAAAAGAGTATTTATTACAATATAGTTCAGCACGACGGCTATGTAACCTTGATATCCCATACATCTTTAAAGAGTGATGTTGAAAATAAACAATATCCTTATTATCGGTATAATAAAACCAAAACCTTTATGTGTGGAGCATTTACCATAGGAAGGCGTTCATTTACACTTTGTTTTGGAATGTAAATATATTTTTTGCTCAGCTAGAAGTTTATAAAAGGAAATAATGTATAATTTTGAAAATCTTAATGAACAGTCAAATGAATGACTTTCCTGATAAGCAGCCAAATGTGCTCTCTGGTGAGAAGTGGGTAGCGGAAACGGGAAAGGAAAGGCTTTGTCGATGTTAGCCCTTTCTTTTGACACTCTAACTAGTTTGGTCTCTTGATTCATCGATAGTTTTGAGATAGCCAGTATCATTTGCTAATCTTGTATGAATTTTAAGACAATAACCAAATCTTTTAAATCTAATAATCTATCTTGTGCATTTTAAGACCATAATGTTTCTTGTATGAAATGACCCTTTCGATCGAATATTTGAAAGCGTTCAGTGATACAATTAGACCTTGCCTTTCCTATTGCATATAATGCTCTACCTGCTTTGGTCTCAACTTTTCTCATCACAAAGCAAATTATTCTTCTAGTTTTGATGCCACTGTTGCTAATTCTTCGGACACTAAAAAGCTGGCTAGGTTTCTAAATGAACTTCCCCAAGAAAGGATAGTCCTCGGTGGTGTTTACAAAGACGGCCAGGTTGGCACAGATGGTAACCAAGAGCTCATCAAAGCTTTCGTATGTTAACTAATTTTCATATTTTTCGCTTAACAAGCTCTTCTATTAGGTAACTTTTTATCTCTGGGTGAAGAGATTTTTTTGGAAAAAGTAAAGGAGGAACACAAGGTCAAAACACTTGAGGAGAAAATCATCATTTTGAAAACAATATTTACCAAACTTTTTAAATGACAATTTAAACTGACTAAAATCTCACATAGTCTGCGTGTTTTCAATTTATAGGGTATATAAGAAATTTACAAAAAAAGCTCCCAGGTTCTCAAACCAAATGGTTTAATTGTATCATCACAAAAATACTCTTGATTTCTTATTCGTGTTTTCCAGAGTCGAATCCTTGGAGAGGCAATGCACAAACTTTACTATGGAGGAGCATATTTTTTTCAGGGACACACACGTCTAAGAGATGACAAAAATCCTCCAGATTTCCAAAAAGCTCTAGAACGGAAACGAGGACCTGGCATTTATCAAACGCTGGCAGCAGTTACGCCAAATGGTAAAGTTGATGTTTCTTTTTATCCAGATTTCGCTCCATTGGAGCGTAGTATACGGATCAAAACCATCAGATCCACTTCGCATTGGTCAAACAGCCTCAGAGATGTCCCGTTTTTTCAAGAGAGAGAAAAGCTTTGAAGTACATTAGAAACATAAATGAAAAAAGTTAATATTTGAAGATAGCCGAAACTGTTTCAAAACCTTATTTAATCACTTAAAAATAAGTCCTAATGAACATAGAATCTTGCAATCAAAGGCAGATTTTGCAGTTATTTTCATTATTTTCATTGTGCTACAAGGTTTTCAAGTGATTCTTCGGGACATAACAGTTATCATTAGATACAACACACATTTGTACTTCTTTACATTGGTTGGAAACTCCGAAGCTTTTAAAAAGGAAGATTCTTTGCAAGAGGTCTTATGACTCATCTTAGTTGATTTGTTGGAGTACTAGTGAAATTAATGAGGGGATGGAGGCTACTTTTGCTAAAAGGAAAACTTGAAACATGGAAAAGTGTTTCGATTATCCATGATCCAAATATCGAAAAAAGACCAGAATGATGTGAAGATTGTATTCATTTTGATGTGTGAAAATTGTTCAATTTTTTCTACTTATCACGAGGTCAAACGTTTTCAGTAGCAAAGTTTAAGTTAAATATGATGCACTTGATTTCAGATTGGTGTTTTTATCTTTGCAGTGGTCAACATAAAAATTTCTTCTCTTGGTTGTGACGATCCTGGGCCTCACCGCCCGAAGCAGGAGGTGTGCCATGACGTTTTAAATACAATAGCAATCAACGGAATTAATCATTCGCCCCAGAAAGTCGGATTGAACATTGTATTTATGTCAAGAGAGCTTGGGCACGTATTTGCTACCGAGGCATTTGACTTCTCAAAGGACAAGAAAGAAGAATCGAGGTTTGCCTCGTTTGTGTATTCATCACCCCCAAACACTATCGTTCTGGGATCTGTTAAGGGGGATGCAAGCAAGAATTTTGGTGTCATGGGCTTGGAGGTCTTGGTGAGTTAATTAAAATCAGTTCTATACTATACTTTTTTGTAAACATCTCACTCACGTCATACACAACAATCCAATCTATTTGCATTATTTCTCTTTTGTTTATTCCTGTTTTTCAAGCCATTGTGAAGAATAACAGAATTTTTCAAATTGGATATTTTTTCATGTAAAGCCAGCACACTTTAGCGATATTTGTAGACGAGAATGCCGCTTTTCTTGCAGAAAACATCGCAAATTTACGATAAAGAGAAACAATTTTTTTACAGCATGTGACAGAAGGAGATATCTACATAGCATGTTTGACTTTAAAATTAAGCAAAAAATAGGAAAGCAATGGTGACAAAAATTTCAAACGTACACTAGGCGTAACGAAATGGGTTATACCTTGCTTTTTATGTCTATTTGTTCATTGCTTCTATTCCGCTCTTTCTCCCTCCAGCAAAGCGTTCTTGGCCGAACAGATATTCCAACTTTTAGACTAAGGTCAGCGTACACCTTTATCGGTGTTCATGGTGCAACTGAGGGTTTCCACGAAGAAGCAAGAAGCTTGAGACAGTTCAACACTGCAGATAGGTACTTGGGCGGTGTCACAACTTCGATCAGTTTACAGATACAGCGAGGTATGCTTCCCAGAACAATCCCAATATATTCATTGAGTTGCATCTAATGAAGTTACTGTTTATGGGTCAGTCATAAAGTAATCGATGCCGTATAGGCAAAGCTCTACACGCTTTGGTGAATAGAAAAGGACTTTTCTCAGTTGCTACTCCGATTTTCATGCTCAATGCGATCATCAGCCAAATATATAATAAGATTTGTGTAAATTGCCCATACGATTTCATGTCTTGCAACACATAAGTTTTACTTAATTTTCAGAGCTTCGGTGTTGCTCAGTTGATCGCTGTTTTGATTAAAAAAAGATAATTCTAACAAAATAATAAAGGTTAACTTCTTCATTAGTTTAGCAGGCTATTCTATTGAGTTAAGCACTCGGTAACCTGCTACTCTTCCTGATACAAAAGTTCAACATAAGATGGTTTCAATTAGACACTTATAATGGAATCTTTGCCTATTATCCGTTTGACAAGTCTTTTGAATAAAAGGGCTCCTTGGAAAGCAAATCATTTTCTATCCCAGTTAAAACACTATGTATGACGTCAAGCATATTTCCTTTCTGAATATTTGAAATCAAGTCAGCATATCCCACATTTTGTTACTGAACTGTTTCATGTAGGAATCGGAAAAGAAACTTCCTATTAAAAAAGAAATGAAACTTCACGCATTGGCAACAAGTTCACAGACAAACGAGTTCCCCTAATTCTTGTATGACCCTGAAGCCAATCTGGGAATAATTTTGGGTCTTTTGATGTCCTTTTCTGACTTATTTGGGGCCTAAATACTTCCTTTCTTTAACACAACCCATTCAATGATGCAATTTTGTTGTCTATTCTTTAGATATTCGATTGTGTTTCTTTTGTAGAAATCGATGTCGAGATTATTTCGAAGTCATGTGAGCCAGGCTCATGTGCAACTTCAACTGGTGCATTATTTAAAATAAATGGGCAAGTCATAGAATCGAAAGGGCGTGGCTTTACATTCCTTGCTCTCAATGCTGCGAATGGAAAGGCTGAACAGGTATTACATGCCGATACACATGGCACTGCGGTGGAACTTGAGGACGTTTTAAAGCCTGTTCCAAAAGTTAAAATTTTGTTGGGTTTGGTTAAAGAAGATGCTTTTAGGCGACTGACAGAAAAGTCTTTGAAATATTTGGAGGTAATAGCTTCTTTACTGTCTTAATTTTTGGAACCTAAGAGGTACCGTTTTGATTTAAATTTAAAAGAATGTCACAAACCAGCAACATAAGTCTAGTACCAGGTTTAGTAAACGAATTCGAATGTATCTTCGATACTGGCAAACAATCGAACTATTTTTGTTACCAGGTCCTAAAACTTGTAGAGAGCATTTGTCAAGAATTTGAATTGTTTGTTTGAGAGTTTTGCTTTTTCAGTTGAGAAGCTTTGAATCGTTTTTTTTTCTTTTCAGAATACAATAAACCAGCGTTATTTATAGACTTCTAAACATGATTTTGGATAGATTACAGTAAAGATTAATCGCCTTTTTTGATAATTCAGCTTTCCTTTTCATATTGTAGGAGGTCTGGATAGGAGAGCCAGTGGCGTTGAACGCGTTGTATGACGCGTATGCATTCATTGGCATGAGCGTAGAAGTGAAACCGAACTGGCTGCAGCAGAAGAAGGCCCCTAAGACGACTGGCACTGCTACTATCAAAACTAAAATTCCCATGGCAACAAGAGGTAGTTTGGTTTAAATATAAGATCTACTTCTGTTCAAATGTTAGATCTAAAGCAGTAATTCTTGAAGCCTTTGACACTAGAGAAAATTTGCCTATCGTTATAATTTTAGCTTGAAACGAAGCATGTAGCCAGCGGTTTTTTATGGGCATCTAAAAAGATTCTACCATAAACCTAATAGTTCAGGTCTTCAATGAAGGTTTTACCAACCTGCTGGATTTCTACTGACAGACAAGGACACACACTGAACACCATTTGAATCGAATGTTTGAAAAAATGCCCCAGATGAAAAATTTGACATTTGTCAAATATCATTATCAAGTTTGCCAATAGTGAGGTCCAATACCAAGTTTATGAACGTAATAAAAATGTCTTGCCTGCTTGTCATAAAGTGCTCGATGTACCCGTTGCCTGCCGAAGCATGAAGTTACAACTAAATATACCATCCTGTTCTTTTCACCATAGCGTACTAAGCATGGTGTAAGAATATACATAATCCGAGCAAAATTTTCACATACTCTTATAAGATTTCTCGAGTTTCATTTTTGTTCTATGAGATAAATGAAAGAAGCCACAATAAATCTATTCCTGCATAAATTGTTTCTAAGTATTTTCTACGTTCTCAAATGGCACGAAAAAGCACGAAAAACGAAAACGCATGTGTCAAAGTTAGGCTTGTGGATAATTTTTCTGTCAAGCTATTTATGCTGTTTTTCCTGGATATAAAATTTGCTCACTTTTTTGGCATTGTCTGAAAACACATTTAAATCCTATGTGTTATTCTCCAGCTTTTTCATTCAATTCATTATTTAGTTTTGATATCTACCAATTTGGGACAACATTTTTTGCCATAGAGTGCTTCAGCCCAAATAATCCAAAAGATGGCAAAGCCAAGCAGAGAATATATGCACATTATGAAGATGCTGAGTATGAATGTGGTGATGGAACGATCTTTTTTGGTGACCCCGACAAGTGTATGGCAGATGGAAGCTGGAGAAAAAGCGAGGACAAACCAGTTGAGTGTAGGAAAGAAAGTAGGTACTGTTATCCTTTTCATAGATGCTTGTGGCTAACTAACTAGACCATGTAAAAATTTAATTCTTAATTAGTAATGCATTATGGAAACTCTCTGTATCTGTCTCAGGTTGGTTGATATTTAAGCAAAACAGATCAAAGATCTAAGCTACCGGGATTACGTTATCTTCCAAAAACTTTCCCATCGTAAAAAGAATCAAGGCTAGCATAATGAGCATTTTGTGGGCCCGAATTCAATTTGAGTATCAATTAAAAGCACGGAATTAAATAGAAGCAGAACTCCTTTATTATTCAATTACTTTGAAATTACGAAAGAATTAAAGAAAAACAATATTCGGTAAACAGGTTAATGTACCATACCATATGTAAAAGTTAATGTTGCTGTGCTGCTGCACAGGGGCACATTTCTCAATAAAGTGCCTGGAGTTAGATAGCTGGGTGTCCTTCCTAACGCTAACCTCTATTCCAGTTAACCTCCATCTCAGTGGACCTACTAACTTGCAAGGCAGCAAGGGCCAATCCGCCTTCCCAGATGTTGTGAAAGATTTTCTTTTCGACCTTATCTCCCTTTCAGGGCTTTACCGTTGCCTTGGCAAAGGGAGTGCCCCAGGCTGGTGGTGGGTAGGAGATGTCTTTAATTTTCTAGTGCATGGCAGTCATTAACAACTAATCCCCATTGCCTCCGAATACACGCAAATAGGTATTAAAACTTTCACGGTACTCACGTGTCTTTTGATCTGAATTTGTATATAGATTTCCGCGTACATTTTTTGTCGTTATTCAACGTTATTCCCTTCTTCTATCAAAGAAAGGACATTGAGAAAACGATGATCGCGAAAAATAGTTTGCATTCTTTTTATGGACTTGATTTCACAACCACTTGAAACTGAGAGTGCCACTTGCATCAGAAAAATATGTTAGCAACTGACAAGATATCTAAACCAAATGTTTTCTTTTGCCTAGTTGATGAATGTAAAGAGGGAACTGCAAAGTGTCCACAAAATTCAAACTGCAGAAATCTTCCTGGGTCTTATGAATGTGTGTGTAAACCAGGGTATGCGAGAAGCTTACACGGGAAATATTGCGTTTGTATGTTTGCATGCTCTCTTTCCTTTTTTAAGTGCTATTTCATTTACAATTAACAATCCTTAAATTAATTGGGATGATGCATTTTGAATGCCGAGAATTGTCAGCGTTGCAATGGATACGATTGAAAAAGGAAAGGATCTGATTTTGATTACTCAAATGAAAGTTTATCAGGCTAGAGTACAAGTTCAGTTGTTAATCATATTCAGCACGACAGCTAAAGAAGATAACCAGTCTGGGTCGTCTCGGGGAAGCGCTAGGCCACCTTCTCTTCTTGATTCTGCTGGAAGTGGATAAGCTGCCACGAGAGGCGATCAAGACCAATCAAAAGACGGAAATGTTCGGTAAACTGTTGAGTAAAGTGCTAGGTTGTTTAAATAGCTCTTTCTATATAGTTCGTATCATTTAGTCCTTAACTTGATCTCATTCCAGTTATTTTGTCATTTCAGATCGCAATACTTGCGAAGATTCCCAGTGTCTGATACCAGATACAAAATGTGGCATTGTTAACGGGAGCTTCACATGCGTATGCAACGTGGGATATGTTATAAAAAACGAGGCATGCGTAGGTAATTGATTTACCGCTCACAATTCAAGTCTTTCAAATATTTAAGATTGATTTGCAGCAGCTTCGTATAATACCGTTTCTGTTTCTAAAATAATTTTTGTAGTATGAATGTCTTGCTTTTATCATTTCATTCAAAGATCAAGACGAATGCATGCTTGATACATCCAGTTGCTCCCCGAGTGAAATCTGTCTCAACACAGCCGGTTCATATCGTTGCAAAAAGGTTAGGGCAACTTTTCACATCTGTACAGGCACCGCGGAGCAGTATTTTTTGCGATCAGCCCTTTTTAAAAATCATGCAATGTACGGAAAGAAAATGTACGGGACCACATCACAAGTCTCTGTTACAACAACGCTCCTTTACCCTGTCAATTTTTTATTATCTGCGACCACTGTCTGCGACACGTTCTCTCCAGTCCTCTCCGTGGCGCCACCTCTGCCTGGGCTGCCAGATTTTGAGTTCATTTTATTGCAGCTGATTTTGTTTAAACAACCAACTTTTAGGGTATTTTTTTAAGGTACCTGGCGACATAAGTAGCCTGAGAATAGCTATTAAAGAAATCGTGAAAGTTCAATCCTTTTATCCAACTTTGCTCCGAGGTTTTATTATCCGATCGATCTCGTTTTGTTTTCATTTACATCAGATCATTTTCCCTGTAAGGATTTCTATTTGTAGCGACATTTGAGTCGTTTAGCTCGTCTGATGTCACGTCTTTTTCCATTTTCTCTCCACAGTGCGCATCTGGATTCATTGCAGATCTAAAACACAAGTCATGCACTGGTAAATTTTTACAATTCCAAAGTCATACTTGGTATATTTTCTATGTATAATTACCTACAATTAAGTCACCCCATGAATCAAAATTTTCCGTGAAACAGATTCCCCCATGCATCTCTCTACTTTCTATTGCATTTACCTGTTCTTCATCATGCTCATCAGTAATAAAGAAGAAGTAATAAAGATCATTAACTTAAACATTCAGTTACCAACGTCTCAACAATTTTGAACCCAGATTAATGTTCTGCTAATGATATGTCAGTTTTGGGCACTTTTTTTGGAGACAGAGATGCTACTAATAGAAAGACTAATTTTTCTATTCAATTAATAATAAGAATTATTTTTAAATTATGGACTCTATTAAATAAACGTTTTTTTTATGTTATAATGGATCGCATTCTTGCATTGCAATTTTCCCCTGAACTCCATTACGCTACTTCCTTATTACTGATGAAGGAGTATGCCAGATAACCGCAATATTCATGGCAATACATGTTATTTTATAACTGTCTTTGTGTTCTTTTTTACAATTTTTCAATATCATGAAAGTACACATATCAACGACGTTTTATTTGCAGCTACGCCCGTTGAATATTTAGTTTTAATTTTGGCAAAGATAGAACGTGTTTCACCTATACAGGAGAAAAGTTACCCTAAATCACACACTGCAAATAACACAGGAGTAAACTCTGATCATACAATTACTCGGCAGAGCGCACTTTATGTTATTTAAGCAAAACATTACTGACAAACTTTTTGCTTTCGTAATTTTCAGACTTAAATGAATGCAAACAGGGGAAATCCTCATGCAGCACAAATCAAACGTGTGTTAATACGGCTGGGTCTTACAACTGTGCTTGCAAGTATGGATTCAAAAAGACATGGGATAACAATTGTGAGGGTAGGTTGGTCATGTCAATGCCATGAATTATTTGCATATTTCTCTTATTTTGATTTTAGAAACAATGAATGAATGCATATAAGACATACAACAAGTTATCACCAATTTTAGAGAAGAAAATTTGGGGTCATGTATTTACGCTTTACTTCATAAATCGACGTTTTACTAACTGACAGGAATTCATTTAATTCTTCATAAACAATGTGATATTTTCTTGACTTGGGCAAGGCTTGTTGCTTAATTCCATAAGCTTCACAAAGATTCACATTTACACATATCTCATATCTCAATTAAATCTCTAGATCATTTAAGTAAAAGTTGTTTTCACTCCTTTCTAATACTGGATCTCCCTAGTAACCGCCGAACACCTCTGTTTAGCCTGGCCTCTTACACGCATCAACCCTTATTTGGAAAGCCAAGGGTGGTTAATAGAAATTATCCGTCCTTTACTTAAATGCAGAAAGTCACAGTCTGGATATACTGTATCATTGTCTTTTCTTTTTTAAAAATGTTATCGAGTCTTCATTATCTTTATATTTGTAATGATTCAGATGAGAATGAGGATGAATACGTCGATAAGGTACTATCCCCACCGACATACATACACTATCAATACGCCACTGACCCATCTAATGCAGCTTGCTGCCCAAGCCCTGGAAATGAAAACCATTGTTTTGCCCCACCAATGATGGGTTCTTTCGGCCAAACATTCATTTTTTTTCTAAAATTAATAGCAAGGGATGGGCCTTTTTGGAAGTTTTGCCCTACCAATCAAAGGTCGTTTAAAAGATGCTCTGACGTCCAATAGAATGAAAAGTTCGATTCAAAGCAACAAACTAGAGTAAGAGAGAGAGAGACTACATATTTTATCCCTTTATAGCTTAGGAAATCTACTATTTAAAGAAAAATTTGCAAAGGCTATGTTAAGGATAAAATTAACACTCCCTTTTGAAATTCCTTGGCACTTTCCCGTCTCTGATGTAAGCTAGCATCACTTTTAAAAGCGCCCCCTCTTGTAAACGCTCACCAAAATTTTGAATCTTTTTTTAAGTGTTCAATTGCGTAAAGGAAATATGGAATGTTGAAGGAATGTTAAAGGAAATACCGTACATGAGAAAAGGCTGTCATTCAATCAAAGTGATACAGTAGACTCCGGTTATATTCACACTAAATGTGCCTAAATTTGTAACTCCTGTAAACGGGGTGTTACTGTAAGCAGAGCTGAATTGGGTAGCTTTGCCTATTTGGGTCTAAATCTTTTGTTACTGTAATGGGTAGTGTGGCTTTAAGCGGGTGGACTAAAAACGGAGTCGATTGTGTAAAGTTTTGTGATGTGTCACATTTGTTTGCCCTGAAGCTCATTCCTTAGTTTGCAAGATAATCCAAGAAACAAATACGTTGATTATTCAAAATCATCTATTTGATGCACTTATTTCTAGATATAGACGAATGCATTGAATCTGCCAATGCGTGCCCATTTGCGAAAAATTGCCAAAACTCAATTGGTGGGTTTGATTGTTACTGTCCAACTGGGCTTCTTGACGTTCAAGATGACTGCCTGGACCCTATGATCATTGTCGTCATCGCTTTTAGCATTGCTGGTAATTATGACAATTATTGAATTTGCATTCAGCACGCCTTGCTATTCAGTTAATTGCCAAATACTCCAAGTATTCTTAGTGATGAAAGCAAAGGTGTAGCTAGCGTGGGGGTAGTGTAGGGGGGCGTGACACCCCCATTTCTTCATGGGTTTGTCGAGAACTCTTCTGTTGGTCCAAAAATTCTTAATTTGTCGATAAAATTGCCTGTCGGTAGGTAAAATAGCACCAGTATTTTTCTTCATTTATTTCGTTGTCGTCAGTAAAATTTTGCTACTGATGACCCTCCATCCAATCCAACCCTTAATCTGGAAGGTCAAGCTACGCCACTGGACAAGGGTGTATTGTCTAGCATGGGTGTGGTTCAAGTGAAATGCTGTACTTGTTTTGTTCGATGACAATATATCTTTTTTAATCAAATTTGAAAACTTTACTGAATCGCACATTAGTGGGCCTGTTACAAAAGGGTGCTTGTCTCGCATGTACAGTACACTAATTTCGTTTGAATGGCATCGCCGAAAACATTGTAGTGATTTGTTTAATGTGCCGGTTTTGGTAAGCTCCCAAGAGGTTTGCTGCCAAAAATTAGCAGCCATTAGCTTGGAAAATGTGCTGGTGCCAATTTCTCTGCCAATTTTGGTAATTAAGGTATCCTAAATTAATTACCAAGTAATCAAACGACAAAAGTTTGCAGATCGATGCCTTTTTCTTTTTTTCTTGGGCCCGTTACATATGTATTTCAAATGGTAACTCGAAGGTTTAAATGAACTATTAAACTGCCAAACCTTGACTTTCTGCCAAACGGCAACTTTGGACAAACGTTGACCAAAGCCTGTGACATAAATTGATCTAAATCACTTTGTGGAGTTGTGTTTTTAGACCTTTCAGGATCTATCTTGCTGATTCTTTTAAACTTTGTATTCCAGAGAAAACACTGAAGAAAAAGTCATTTGAGCTTTTCTCATTTCATATCATTCAGCAAATCACAGCTGGGTTCGCACAACCACCCCCAGTTGCACGCACGCAATAACAAAACCTCAACGTTCTATATATATACTGTAAACTAATTAATTCAAAATAAAGTGCCAATGATGATGCTCCATTCAATTTACGTCAATTAGCTCAAACGAAAGTGTAATTATTATAATCGAAGCAATTAGGAAATAAGGTAAACAAGTCACACGTCAGAAAGTCACAAGATACAGTTAAGGCTTAATTACACTAAACCAAAAACCTTAATCGACTACGCAATGAAAATTTACGTGAAATTCTAAACATTGTGAAAGGGAGCTGTTTGTCTGTAATTGAAAAAAATTGGATCTGTAAATATGGCATATCGCTAGTTGAAAAATGGTAATGGATTTGAATAGAATAGCATGCTCTCAAAGTAACAAGTTCTACAGAAAGTCGATCTTTGAATATAATCAACTTAGCTAACTGCTCTTCCAAGTGATTGTTTTCTTTTTCGTTTGTTGACAAAGGACTGCGGCCTAAAGTTCTTCATAATTGTAGAGTTATAAAAATTATTGATTTTAGGCCCAGTAACTGACTTTTTAGCTTAAGCAGGGTTGTTTTGATGTATCTTTCAAGCAAAGTAGCTTTTAGGGCTTTCTTATTTGAAAATGCTGTTATGAAAGTCACTAACATAGCAAGAGAAATGCAACTAATATTATTTTCTCGAATTCACAACATTAAAGCTTGTATCGTTATTCAAAATACTTCTCTTATCAAACTGTTTTTATCTTTTTAGTAATTGGAGTTATCATTTTTGCTCTGGCTTGGTTCTTCAAAAAATGGAAGAGAGGCAAATCAAGGAAGTCTCTGGAAGGGCTCATCCCAAATGAAGAGATCGATCATGAAATCGACCCTGATGATTATTTTGAAAAGTCGAACAATTTTGTTGAATGATACAAATATTGTAATGTAAATGTTGTACTTTGAATTGATATTTAGGTATAATTGTGTAGCCTAGTACAATTTTATTGCACTAGTAATAGACAAAAGGCTGTTATTAACGAGATCTTGCATTATTGCTTTTTGAGATGCCTCATAATTTAACGCGAAGGTAATGGAAAGCAATGTTATTTGATGCAGACACAATGTAATACAATATAGTACAGAAAAAATCACTCTATTGTGGATTCATGCGATACTTACTTGAAATACTGAAAAAGTAAATATCTCGTGAGTCAGCATATTGTAACACGCAGTCTTAATTGGAACACGTGGTTCTATCAGACAAGTTTTCGATGATTATAAGCAGAAAACTACCTGAAAAATGAACTACTTGACTGGACTACTTGGAGAAAAAGAGCATTCCCTTTTGTTTCTTTTGTTCAGAAGACAGACATGTGATACTTTCATTCTTGTAATTGTTGATTGGAACAATAACTTTTACGCGTCTGGACACAATAGTTGTTTGAGCAAGTTGTTTTGCGTTAAATTGGACAATGGTTGGTTAGTAGAGAGTGTTAATGTGTTTTTAGAGGACAGTATTTGTTAATCCCTTGCGTAATGGACAATCAAACTAGTGACAATATTTTAAAGTTGTTTACGTCGTTAATAGTATAAATTAGGTTCGTATTCGTAGTTAGTTAGTTAGTTTTTAGCCTTCGGGCTTAAGGATCAAAAGTCGCGGACGGTCTTTCAAACATTTGGTAGCAGAGGGTAGTTTTGCCGTGGACAAACTTGGACAGAGGAAGGCCAATTGACGAGAAGCATGACTTCAAACGCAGGTGAAGAAGGAAGGACAGAAGATGGAATCGGAAGAGGGGAAGACGTGGAAGATTTGGAAGAAAAATTGGAAAGCTTGAAGCAAGAAAAAGCAAAAGCAAAGTCGGCGTTCACACGTGCAAGAAAGCAGTTGTTGGAACTGGTGGAAGAAATGGATCTACCAAACAGACATCAGGTTCGAGATGGGCAAACGAAGTTGGACAGCACACAAGAAAGGGCACTGAAGATCATGATCGCACTGTCAGAGCACTATCAATGGCAGAAGAACGGAACAGCAAGACAAAAAGTTACTCAGGAAATGGAGCAATTGGTGCAAGAATTCGAAGAGACCCACAACAGAGTACAGGAGTATCTGGATGAACGAAGAGATTCAGAATCAAGTAAGACAGCGGGATCTTACAACCCACGAGAGGATCGAAAGGTAAGCCTTGGAGCACCTAGATTTAATCAAGAGACTTATTTGCCATTTCAGGAAGCGAAATTTGATTCTTCTCAATTTCACAACAATTCTGAGCGACAAGAGCTTCAGCACAAGTCAACCAATGTCGGTGTTGGCGCGAAAAGAAGTCAGTTTCCAATGACCCCGGAGGAACATTCACAGCAACTGCAACAGTCAGTCAGATTTGGTGGTGATCACAGACGATCTGAGCGATATTCACACGAAGAGTCACTTGGTCAGGACATGTGGCGACAGCTGCAGCGTGTTGCGATTCCCGTTTTCTCTGGTGACAAGCGAAAGTATGAGAACTGGAAAGCTGCATTTCTGGCTTGCATTGACAGAGCTCCTGCGACTCCTGAATACAAGCTGCTGCAGTTGAGGCAATATCTATCTGGCGTTGCACTGGAAGCGATCGAGAATCTTGGCTTTTCTGGAGCTGCATATGAAGCTGCAAAGGACAGGTTAGAGCGAAAATTTGGTGGCAAGAGGAGGGAAATCGCAATTCACTTGGAGGACATGGATAATTTCAAACCAGTGAGAGATGGATGTTCAAAAGACATAGAGAAGTTTGCAGATCTACTTGATGTTCTGGTGGTGAATCTACTGGAGAGTGGACGTCACGATGAATTGGGAAATGGATCTCTCTACATCAAGCTACTGAAGAAACTTCCAGAAACACTGCTGACGCAGTACAATCGATGGATCTTTGAGAATCGAAGAAGAGAATGCGTTGAAACACTGAAGATGTGGGTGATTCAAGAGTCTGAATTCTACACAGTTGCAAGAGAGACAGTGCATGGTGTATCAAGCGAAAGAAGAAACAGTAGATCAAGAAACTTAGCAGGAGAGAAGAAAACCACATTCTTTGGTGCTACTGAAGAATTAACACAAGTGAATCGTTTTCAAGTTGGTAGATCAGGTGTCACTGGTGGGAAATACGGTAAGCAGCGACTGTGCAAAGTGTGCAATGGTAGACATGGTGTATGGGCATGTGATGCTTTTCGAAACATGGACATTCGACAGCGATGGAATGTGGCAAAGCATTTCAAATTGTGTTTTCGGTGCCTTGGTGATGACCACAGTGGTAGTAAATGTACTCGAAGTAGAGTGTGTGGTATTCGTGGATGTCAGGAAACACACAACAAGTTGCTGCATAGCATGGGTAACAGGATCACTGGAAAGCAAAACAGCAATAAAACAAGGACACCAGAAGCCTTCAATCAGCAATCAGTCAGCAGTAGCAGTCAGCAACAGTTGTCATCGTCAGTCACGGAGGGGGAGCGTTTGCAGAGGAATTTTGCAACACAAACAACGATGGTGTGCTCAAAATCAGATGTCAAAGGAGCAACAGCATTGAGAACCATTCCGGTTGTTTTGAAAAATGGCTGTCGAAGATTGAAATTGAACGCACTTCTTGATGATGCCAGCACTCAAACGTATGTGAATGAAGATGTTGCAGCAGAACTGGGTCTCAATGGTACCTTTGAAACAATAAAGGTCAATGTTTTGAATGGAGATTGCAAGTCTTTTCAAACCATGCCTGTCGAGTTTGGACTTGAAAGTGTAAGTGGTGATGTTGACATCAGAGTAAAAGCACTTACTGCAAAGAGAGTAACTGGAAACATGAAGGTCATCCAATGGTCACATCTAGCAGACAAATGGCCTCATTTGAAGCACATTGATTTTCCAGACACCGGTTTGAGACCTATCGTGGATTTGCTGATTGGTATTGACTACCTTGACATGCACTATTCTTACGAAGAAGTCAGGGGACAAGAAGGAGAGCCCATTGCCAGACGAACGCCATTGGGGTGGACATGCGTAGGATGTCCAGAAGGCAAGAAGATCCCTGATACCCATTTCAGCAAGACGACTTTGTTTACTACAAGCAGATCTGATGTCGATGAAATCAACTCAACAATGAAGAAGTTTTGGGATATCGACTCAGCTGGAACGTTCACCCAGACAACAGTGGTGAGTCCTGATGAGAAGGCTGCATTGGAAAAAGCTGAGAATTCTTTCAGGTTCATTGATGGTCGATATGAAGTTGGAGTACCATGGAAAGAAGATAGTTATAGAATGGTGAACAATCACAAAATGGCAATGAAAAGACTTCAGAACACCGAGAAACGTTTGCTCAAGAACCCAGATGTGATGAAGGCATACGATGAAGTCATTGATCAATATTTGGACAAAGGATACATACGAAAGGTTCCAGTCTCTGAGAAGCAACCTGACAGCAAGTGGTATCTTCCTCATTTTGCTATATTGAAACCCAACAAAGCGACCACCAAGATCAGAATCGTCTTTGATGCTTCAGCAAAGTATGAAGGGACATCCTTGAATGACATGATACATTCAGGCCCGAAGCTGCAACGAGAATTGTTTGATGTTTTGCTACGCTTTAGATGTCATCCCGTCGCTGTTGTCTGTGACATTGCTGAGATGTATTTGAGGATTCAGATTCCAGAAGCTGACCGTGTGTATCATCGATTTCTTTGGAGAAGATGTGACCAGGACAGAGATCCAGAGGAGTATGAATTCAGCCGAGTGGTGTTTGGTATAACAAGTTCACCGTTTCAAGCACAGTTTGTGATTCAAAAGCATGCTCAGTTGTACAGATCAGAATATCCGATGGCTTCAGAAACTGCACTCAAGTCAACCTACATGGATGACAGCATTGATTCAGTACAAGATGACGAAAAGGGAATCCAACTGTATCATCAGCTTGCAGCTCTATGGAACAAGGCAGGCATGCATGCAAGAAAGTGGCTCTCTAATTCTCCAGAAGTTCTCTCTGTAATCCCAGTAGAAGACAGAGCATCTGAAATTGATTTGGACAATGGAGAGCTTCCAACTGTAAAGACCCTTGGAATACTTTGGCGAGCAAAGGAGGATATTTTCAGTTTTCACTCAAGCCCACCTGAAGAAAATCAAATCATCACAAAGAGATCGTTTCTGAGAACCATTGCATCATTGTTTGACCCTCTTGGTTTCTTGGCACCATTCATCGTTAGAGCAAAAGTGGTAATGCAGGAAATCTGGCGACAAGGCTTCGATTGGGATGATGAGCTCGATGGCGAAGTCAAGTCAAAGATTCAGAGTTGGTACAGTGAACTTCACGAGTTGTCAAATCTTTCAGTGCCAAGATGTCTTCACACTGGCAAGCATAAAGATGTTCAATCAATGCAATTACACGTTTTCAGTGATGCATCAGAAGAAGCTTATGGAGCTGTTATTTATGCAAGGTATGTCTACGTTGATCATGCAGCTACTACTAATATTGTCGCAGCAAAGTCACGTGTTGCACCACTGGCAGCTATGAGCATTCCAAGGATGGAACTAATGGGAGCAGTCACAGGACTTCGATTGGCGGTATCGGTAGCGAATGCAATGCAAGTGTCAGTGAAGCAAGTCAAATTCTGGTGTGACAGCATGAACACACTTTGGTGGATCAGAGGACATAGCAGATGTTTCAAGCCATTTGTTGCAAATCGTGTTGGTGAGATTCAAAACATGACAAACC